>JANTQB010000044.1:0-153728 GCA_032988175.1 Myotisia sp. PD_48 | reverse complement strand
GTAAAATCAAGTGATCGGTTAGGTGTCGTGATCGGGAAGGTGTCCGATTACGTTAGCACATTAGTTAGGTCAGGCACTCCTGAGTTAACGTACGTTAGGTTGGTTTAGTTAAGGCCGATCAAGGTTGGTTACCTAGCTAGTTAAGCTCGTTAAGTTGTGTACAAAGTCCTAGTTAACGCGTCTTGATTGAGTGTCAGATTTACTGTCTTCACGTTCTAAAACCCGTTTGTAGAGAGGCTGAAAAGGAATATCTAGTGTAATCGTATAGTTATATAAATATGTATTATAGGTTAAAACCATGTGTGGTGAAATTTCTCTCTGCCAGCATTAATCGCGTTCAACAAGTATTGTTTAGTTTGTCGTTTCGAGTCGTCCATGGTGTCAGCTAAGCGCTGCAAAAAGTCAAGCAGTTGTTTGCGAGATGATTGGAAGACGAGTTGAGACATGATGTCCGACATCTATTATCAAAAAAAAATTAGGATATGAAAACAATATGAAGAAGAAAGGGGATAAATAGTAACGCAAGGTCTCTGCTCACCTGGCTCTCGAGATATATCAGTTCCTCGCCCCCTCGATAGACAAATTCTTTGACTACATCAATTTTCTCGCGATCAAGGGTAGCCATTTTAATGGCTTTTGATAAAACTACTATGTTGGTAATGTCTTCAGGCGCAATCTGTTCTTCATATGGGTCTCCAGTGGAGAGGCGGCTCCCATGGCCTAGGGTCAAGCCGCCATTCGTGGTAATACTGGGTTCGCGGCTATTGATAGAAGCCGTTCCAACCGTAAAATAATCCGTTAGAGAGGGCTGGCGGCAAGCTCCGACGCCGTCGGTCTCCCTTCGCCGGCTGGTACTTTTCGTACGTACTCTCTTCCTTAGCCAGCGTCTACGTCGAACAAACGAGTGGCACCATGGGTGTGTGCCATGCCATGAGAACCTCGAGGCAAACGAGAAAGAATATTGCCAGCCTTCTTCATCGACATCATACGACATATCGACATACCAGGTTTTCCACGCCCATTTCCAGCTAGGATCGGGAACTTGTGCATTGGTGATGTTTACGGGACTCTGTTCGTACTCAGCCGTCATCCAGGCAGGCGGATCTAGATTCAACAGTGAGTTTTCGGAATACATAGGCATGCCAAAGAAAAACCAGCCGCGTTGGTTTTCATAGAGAACATCTACTTCCGTTTGGTCCTCTGGCTGTGACTCGCCATCAGCAGGGCCTTGCGGTTGCGACTCCTCATCTGAGAACACAGCAGCAGCACCTGCTGTAGACGGAGCCTGAGAATCAGGGAGTCGCACAACGGAAGAAGGCCCAGCGGTAGTATCAATTGAATCTCTAGCCTCGGATCTTTCACGAGCGGGGGAGCCTTGCCTGGTGATATTCGAGGATTCTCTACTTAGGTCGTCATCATCCTGGATCATGCTCCCATAGCGATTGCTCTGATATTTCGCGTATTTTCGGCGGGCCAGGTTTTTCTGAACGGAGGACCGAGAGAATTTCTTTGAAAGCGACAATCGACTAATGTTCAGAGAAGAAGGATCGCAAGTATCTTCGGTGTCTGTTGATTCAGCAGCAGGCGGACAGGTGTTATCGATCAGGACGATCCTTGGTTGGCCTGCCATCGTAAAAACCGCTAAGCTGGATTCAATGTGTATTTGAGAGACAGACTTGAGCAGAAACAAAAGCAAGACGAGGAAGGCGGCGACGAAATCTAGGCATCGTTACGAGGGGGGCGGGAACCAAAACGTGCAGCCATGAAACGGCACGAAGAGATGAGGAACAAGAACAAGGACGAAAACAAGGATGTTGATTAAAGAGCGTCACTGGCGTGTGCGACGTGAGAGTGCTTCAATTTATGTACAATAGCCAACTAAACTATAAGACAGCAAGCCAACGAGATGGCGAGCAAGGTCTCGCTTTCCCTGTTTGGGCCATCACATGGGGTCGCATGGCGTCACTCGCCGATCCCGCTAAACCGTTTTGGGCCACTAACAAAACATTGTTTCTCTCACTTCAAGACAACAGCCTCAATGCGCATAGTGAGAACTAGACTCAGATTCGCCGCTAGGTTTGCCCTCATACTACACAATGGAGGCCCCTCATTACCGAAAGGTCGAGCTCCAATCCACCCCAGACCTGTCTTATCTCTATGCCAACACCGTCTCGGCCGCCCGCGAGAAATTAGACCTCCATTTCCCGCCTGCTGCCAATGATGACTCCGATCCGATGAAGGAACGCGTCCAACAGCTTGTTAATGATGTACGTTCGGATCAGCTCCCTATATAATAATGCTCTCCAAGCGGATTAGTCGTTAAAACAAAGCATAGTTTATAACCAGAACGTTCACCGCCGCCATCCCCTCCATCAGCATTAACGGAATAGATACGTCCACCTTCTCCCTGACCTCTGGCAACGCAACACCCCTCGAATCACTCCTATCAGCGAAAGAATCTGTCGAATATGAACCATATGATACCGCACTTGCAGCGAGACTCACTTCGTTGTACGCCCAGTTGGAATCGCTCACGACAACGGTCGCGCAAATGAGGCGAGATGCCCCGCTCAAGGCAACACGCAACTATGAGGAAGCCTTACGCGCCGCCCTGCAGGATGATGACGAAGAAGATGAAGACCTCGATACATACGATTATAATTTTGATGAGATCCCCGACAATGAGATCCCCGACGAGAAACAACGAGTGAAACAAGACCCGTTGGAACAAGGGCCCAATTCCAATATTGATCCGCCATTAGACAATATATCAGATCATAATTATACTTGCGGAATAAAGAATATAAATACAATACGGAATATTCGTCGGAAACATCCGGACTGGCTACTTAACATGCCTGCCAGAACCGCACTTGAGGAAGAGCGATGGCGGAATGGAGATATGCGTGAGACATACTCTCGGGCCGTACAGACCTTGTTCGGACTTAAAGGGGAGGGAGGTGGTGCTGATGGAAATGAGGAAGACGTTCAGAAGGGTGCTGCCCTTGCAACTACTGTTGGTAGGGTAGAACGGGCGCGACGAGCTGTAGACGTGATAGAGAAGATGTAATGCGGCATGCCAGTAAATAATATACCATGAAATAATATGAAATCGTGTTACTTCTTTCAATTCCTTCGCCCTCTCAATTAACACTATTATTTCTAAAATAATTATCTACAATACTTCTCCTACTGACTCCACATCATGCCAAGCTTGGACCTTCCACTGCAAAGAGCTTCCAACCAAGGACAAGCTGGAATACAGAATACCTACCAAGAAGCCCATCGCGACACATCAACAGATAACCCTTTCCTTTTTATCGTAAATCCAGCCGGCCCTGTTATCCTCTCACCATGTCGACTCACGCCTCACCCATCTACAAGACCCCTGGCATCTCCTCCTCCACAGTCAACACCCCAAATATACAACAGCAGCAATCCCAACTACAGGAACAGCAACAAGAACAGCAACAAGAACAGCAACAAGAACAGCAACAAGCAAATGGCAATAACCCAACCGAGCCCGGCTCCGTCCCTTTTCCATCCCCGCAACCATTCGATATCATCCCTTCGTTGCATGCCCTTCTAGCCAATCTCGCATCCACCACCTCTTCCCATAACGACCAAGTCATTTCGCAGCACGCTGGCTCTACGCCCATTGCCGGTGGCGTTCCATCCCTAGAAGTCATTGATACCAAGGCATTGTTTACCGGCGCCAGTGCTGTGAAAATTAGAATCCAAAAGGCGAAAAATGCTGTTGAAGAATTGCCGGATTTGGACCGCACCGTGGCACAACAGGAAGTGGAAATTGAAGAGCTAGAGAAAAAGATTGTGCGGTTAAAAACGATTATTGGGGATTTTGGGGCTAGGAGCGCCGAGATGCTTGAGCGTTCGTGATGTACATGCAAAAAAATGAGGGGCGATCTTTGATTCGGCGTTGGGGCGGTTCTCTATTGCGATATTAAGCGTTGCGCCAGGTGGTGCGAGAAATGCAAATCAGGTTTCGTTTATCGGCTAGTTGGTGTATTTGGAGAATTGAATGTGGGACATTGTTTGATATTATTGGTTTAAAAATGTACCTTTTGTTGAATTGTTGAAGGTTGCTTTTTATTGCTGGAACTAGGGGCCGGTGATGAAATCCGGAGGCTGCTAAAGAATATACAAAGGAAAATACACAAGAAAGCTATCATAAAACCGTTTGCCCTCCCCGCCGGATAAAACAAAAAACACCATGGATTCCTTGTTGAAGATCCTATTACATTGCTC
Organism: Myotisia sp. PD_48; assembly: GCA_032988175.1. NCBI lineage: Eukaryota > Fungi > Ascomycota > Eurotiomycetes > Onygenales > Myotisia > Myotisia sp. PD_48. The sequence goes on along the minus strand of JANTQB010000044.1, from coordinate 149,462 downwards.
ATTGCTCTCGTTGTATGCATGGTTGAAGATTCATCTCAATGCTTTTGAAGAAAAAAAAGAAAAACCCCATTTTTTATTTTTTTCATTTTCCTTAATTCGTCTCTGTGTCGGGGAACTTTTCTGTTTAAATCATAAATGAGTTTAAACTGGGAGAGGGAATGTGCTAGCCCATTCACTGATTTCCTTCCTCAGGCTAAGGATCTCAGGGACAGTATCGCTGGCAACCTTGACCTTGAAATCCTTGAGCTTGTTGGCGTCCTTGGGGAGTTGGCTCTGTACCTCCTTGCAGATATTAATCGTGCGGTCAATATAGTTGGAAATTCGCTTGAAGTCCTCTTCACCCATACCACGGCTGGTCATGGCAGGAGCACCGATTCTAATACCGCAAGGTGTCAGAGCCGACTTATCTCCGGGAATGGAGTTCTTGTTGCAGGTGATGTTGATTTGCTCAAGAACAGCCTCAACACGGGCTCCATCAAGAGCCTTAGGCCGTAAATCCAATAGGACCATGTGGCTGTCTGTTCCATCAGCAACAAGCTTGTGGCCAAGGCGCTTGAGTTCCTCTTCGACAGCCTTGGCGTTCTTCAAGACTTGCTCCTGGTATTGTTTGAATTCAGGAGTGTCAGCTTGCTTGAGGGCAACAGCAAGAGCGGTGATGGTATGGTTGTGAGGACCACCTTGGTGGCCAGGGAACACGGAGAAGTTGATTGGGTTCTCAAGATCATACAGGATCTCCTTGCCAGTCTTGGGGTCGGTGCTTCGGACACCCTTACGGAAGAAAATCATGGCACCACGAGGGCCGCGGAGAGATTTATGAGTAGTGGTGGTGACCACATCGGCGTATTCGAATGGCGATGGAATGACACCAGCAGCAATCAAGCCAGAGATATGGGCCATATCGACGATCAGATAGGCACCGACGGAGTCAGCAATCTTGCGCATTCTCTCGTAATCGATCAAACGGCAGTATGCGGAAGTGCCTGCAACAAGGCACTTGGGTCGGTAGAGCTGGGCATTGGAAGCGAGGGTCTCATAGTCGATAATGCCGGTCTCAAGGTTGACACGGTATGGGAAGGTCTCAAAATATGTGGAGACAGCAGAGATCCTGTAGCGACGTAAATGTTAGTCTATAATTAGGAAATATTTTCTTTTTGAAACAAGAATACAATCTTACTTCTTAGCGGGGGTCTGGTAGCCGTGGCTCAAATGCCCGCCATGGGGTAAATCCAACCCCATCAGTCTATCATGCGGTCTCATCAAGGCCTGGTACACTTGCAGGTTGGCTGGGCTACCGCTCAGGCATTGAACATTGACCCCCCACTTCTCAGGGTCCAAGTTGAAAGCCTTCAGAGCTCTCCTCTGGCAAGTGAGCTCAATCTCATCAATGTGCTGGTTGCCACCGTAGTAACGGGCTCCGGGGTAGCCCTCAGAGTACTTGTTCGACATTGGCGAGCCTAGAGCATCGTACACAGCTCGGGATGTAACGTTCTCCGAGGCAATGAGGAGAATAGATTCGCGCTGACGCTTGATCTCCTTATCCTGTAATTCGATGTGGTATAAGAAGATGTACACATCTAAATAAAACTTCAGGTAGTAGCACGTACCATGATCTCGGCGATCTCGGGATCAGAATTCACCAGCGAATTCTCCATTTGCTATTGATGAGAGTCAAAATGAGTTCATGCGCATGCCATGACTGAGGGGTTAGCTTCTACTGACCTCGCGATGAGCCTGAGACAATGCGTATGTGGCCATGATGAATCTACAATTTATTCAATGGCTCAGACCCGGTTTAAATAAATATTCAACTGAATGATTTCTGAATGAGTGGAAATTGAGTTGTCGTGGAAGAAAACCTGTCTTGGTTGTGTAGTGGGATGTTTTATTTTTGCTTTTTGCTTTTAGCGGGCAAAAAAATTACTTCATAATAGCTTACATTAACTAACTTTTTTTCTTGGGCGTCGCTTGGCATTTCCTTACATTAATATTGTTGCTAAAATTGTTGATATTCTATTCTTCATGTAGATGGACAAAACTAGTGGACATAAACTATGTAGATAGCTGATGCCTCTTTTTGTCCTTCTTCCGATGTTCAGGGTCGCGTTGTTTCTCCGTTTTGCCTCTCTGTGTAAGATTCAGTTCGGCTTTCTTGGAGGCTGATGGTGGTAGATGTTTCGACTTTTGCTTCTGTTTTAGTGAAGCTAATTTCTCTCCAGAGTCACTGTCACTTTCTGTAGATCTGTCGGGATTTTCATGCTTTCTCTTTTTGCGTCCGCGACTGATACTGGCGTGCGAGTCATCTGGTGGCATCTGAAACACAATATCTTCCATTTCAGAGCCAGAACTCAATCCAAACGATTCTGGCGATTCGTTCGAGGACCCGAACGGTTTATAGCGCATTTTTAAATGTTTGGGCTGTTTCGGAAGTGGTCTTGCTAAGCTGGGAATGCCATTGCTAGGATCGTGCTGGGCTGGAATGGTTTCTGCGGGTAGGTGTACTACCTGTTCGAGATGATAGGTTTGGGATATGGGGTGTCTTTGTCGGCGGTAAGTATTTCCATGCTTATGTGGAACGAGTAGAGACTTCGACTTCTTCCCTTCTAGCTGGTCTTCGCGTAGCTTATAGGAGTTCCCATTGTATGTGAGAATTGGTTCCCCTTTCGCCACGCTTTCCATGGCCAGGTGCTCAATAGATGATATTGGAACGGATGACGGCGCTGTTATGTGCCATAATTTTTTGCCGTCGAGGTCCGAGAATAGGTCGAGGAGTTCAGTGGAAAAGGCGGTTGATTTCTGCACGAATTGGAACCCTTGCGGGGGTTTGAAGGCTTTCGCTGGAAGGATATTCACCGTGCTAATGGTTTCATGTTAGATATCTACATATCAATTGAAAGTATATGCGGACTCCATACTGTTCTTCTTGTATTGTCACCCGCTTTCCTGGCTGTATGCGCGGTGATGTAGGTTCGGATTCTGAGCCGGATTCGGAGGAAGATTCACTCGAGCTAGAAGAGGAGAGTCTTGATTTCTTAGTCTTTTCAGGAAGAGTCTTCGATTTTGATACTTTTGCGCTCTTTTTGACCTGCTTGCGCTCAGGAATGCTAGCTAATCCTGAGCTCTCGCTGTCCGAGATCATTTCGCTGCTGAGAGCTGGTTTCTTCATCATGGGGGACTTGATCGGCGGATATTTAAGCTTGAAGAAAGGAAGGAAATGGATAGATAGCGGATAATAAAAGACCTTCCACCTCTTCAACAACGGTAACTCTTACATGATTTCGCTATAGTAAAAAATATTGAATTTGAATTTCTAGGTCAGGTGACCATCCTGTTGAAGATGCAGCTCTTAGTTAAATAAGAGGTTAACGAAGCTTTCTAGGACTACGCAGTAAAGATGTCTATTGCTCGCTCATTAGTTAACTAGGGCTTTAGGAGAGAGACTTTTTATAACTAGCTAGTCGAACATTTGAAGCTGGTTAATAGGAAAAGAGTCAGTTATAACTTAAATAACTATCACATGTAGTTCACTATTTGACTTGCTTGGCATCAGTTGATAAAAATAAAATATTCTGATGCAACTTATAATTATTCAAGGATTTCCGTATTTAATAAAATCTTTTAAATTCTGATGATAAAATCCTCTTCCTCTTGAGATAATGAAAAGAAAGGCTACCGGCCAACCTCTGCCAGGTAAATGAATAATTCTACGCATTCTGGCAACACTTCCAACTAACATCCCATGCATAGGACCTATCAGCGCAATCGCGGCTCGTCGAGCGAAACAACAACAAAATACCTCGATTGAAAAACCATCGGTAGTCTCAGCTGAGCGCCAATCCGATGCAGAACCTTCCGTAAAACGGTCAAAGACCGTCTCGGCCAGATCTACTGCCCGAAGTTCTACCATCAGCCGAACCACTCGAGAAAAGCATCCATCAGCCGAGTCGAGTCAGGATGAGGATTCCACAGCTAAGGGTGGCCATCGAAATACAAATCCGGTTAAAAATGAACCCCAACCGGAAACCGAAGAGGACGATAGGGTCGAATTCGAATTTTCGGGCACTGACGAGAATGAAGATGGAAGGTAATCACAATGCTATTCCAAACTTTATGGGAGTGAATTTTTTTTTATTAACAAGCGATTTGAGTCTAGCTACGAATCGCAGGCAGGCGTACTCGAGGCCTACGAGGATTTTGCGTTGTCAAAAGTGCCTATACGAGAAAATGATGTGCTATACTGCAAGAAAGAGAGCGTATGCATTCGCCTGAAACTAAAATCCGTGAGTTTGTGCTCAATCCGTCAAATCAACCATGAAAAGTTCATTTCCTGACAAGGTAGTAGACTTTGGCAGTTATCGGCCAGTATGATCTCTGGGTGAAACGGGGTGTGGTGAGTATCTGCGGCGCAAAATTGGATCCTAATCCGAGATTGTATCGAGTTTTCGCTCCTTCGACCCACTCACTTCCCGTTATCAAAGCCGTTTCAGGGTCTGAAGGGTATGCCGAGGTGGAATTATTTTCGGTTTTTGATGGCTTATGCGATCTATGGCGTATATCTCCGCTATACGACCAGATCTGGTGTGCCAAACAGCCAGCAAATTCCACAAGTTCATCAAGCTTCTGTCGACCTTCCTTCTCAATTGTATGAGCTCAATTTCTATCAATCCACCAAATTTCGTGTAATACTTTTGCTAACTCGGTGGTAGTTAAATGTTGCTTCTGACGATCCTTATAAACGCCATCTTCGTCCACTGCATTTGGACAAGAAATGGAGCTCAATGATAAAGCATCTTTCCCAACATGCTGATAATCTTAGGGTGCTTACATGTGGGCCAAAGGGATCAGGAAAGTCAACCTTCACCAAATATCTCTTGAATCATATCCTCACCGCATCTCCTTCACAATCGCAGAATTCAGATGGGGTCGCGTTTCTTGATTTAGACCCCGGACAACCGGAATTTTCTTCCACAGGGCATATTTATCTTGCACACCTAAAATCTCCGGTCTTGGGACCACAGTTTTCACATCCATCGATGAGATTACAAGATGGATCAGTTATTCGATCGCATTATATTGGAAGTACATCGCCAAAGGAGGATTCCGACCATTACGTGCGTTGTACTACAGATCTAATGAATCAGTATCAAGAACTCCTCCAATCTCATCCTCAGTGTCCTTTAATAATTAACTATTCAGGATGGATTTTTGGCCAGGGGCTCGAGCTCCTAATCTGGTTTGTAAAGTCACTTGGAATATCAGACGTAGTCTATATGAGCGAGACTGGACCTTACGAAGTGGTTAATCCTCTCCAGGCAGCGACATCCCAAGTTGGATTACCGCTCCTTACTTTGCCATCTCAACCCACAGAATACACGTCGAGATCGAGCTCCCAATTGCGAAAAATGCAAATGATTTCTTACTTTCACATGCAACGGCCCGACGTAGGAGTCCCAATATGGTCTCCGTCTCCGATTTCACAAGCCCGTCCGATAACCGTCAGCTACGCCGGCTCCAGACAAGGCATCCTTGGTGTAATGGTGATGGGGGTTTGCCAGGATAGCGAACATTTATATGAGCTTCTAGACGGAGCACTGGTAGGGGTCGTGGCAGTCGAGAATCAAAAAGCCATATTGCCACCAGGTCGTCCAGATCCAGATCCAGCTCAACTTGAAGAAAAAGCTGAGGCCGATGACGATGAGGAAGAGGATGCAGTCGACGTGGCAGATCGTGAGAGTGGCACAAAGATGCCATGTATTTTCCGAACTAGGAAAGAGAATCTCCCCTTTCTCGTCACTGGCAGCGGGACCAGTACGCCCTTAGACCCAGAATTCTCCATGTCACTCGGTCTCGGTATTGTCCGATGCATCAATACTGAGTCACAAACACTGGAGCTTATCACTCCTATCATGCCCGCCGTCATACGCAGTGCGTTGGAGTGCGGATATCAAATCGTGCTTGTGCGAGGCGACCTTGACAACCCCGACTGGGCAATTAGCGAAGACTACTTCGTCGCCAGATCAGCCAGAAAGCACTTTCGAAAGCTAAAATCCCGACCGCCTCAGGAAAATGCAAGCAATACGAGGCCACAAACGGGTGCCCGCATGGATCACACAACGGTTTTGGATAAGCTACAGGAACGCGCCCGTCGCGCAGGTAACGTTCCATGGTTGCGGGTGTCAGATTTAAATAATTCGAAAGAAAAGCAAGCCACCAACCTGTGGAAATTACGCAAAGTTGCGAATTCAGCGGGCTCGGCAAGCGGAAGTGAGCGAGAGTAATGAATAACACTACTCCGTAACTATAGCTGGCTGGTATAGATCGCCGTTGTACATGTATGTCTTGCTACTGTGGTTCCTCTGCCTTTTTTTTTTTTTCAAATGATGCTGTGTACCTGTAAGCAGGACGCATGCAACCAATCAGTAATGAAGAAAAGATATAGAGGGACATAAATAACGGCGCTCTTTTAAGTTTTGTCCAACGCTTTAAATCACCTATTATCCCGAAGCGGCTTATTCTAATGTTGGAGCGATCTGAGTCATAACGGGCGTCGAATAAGATGTACAAAATATTTTAACATGCGAGATGAGCCAACAGCGAAGCAACATGTCATCCAGTGCCGGTGCATTGCACAAGGCAAAGCAATCCGGACCCAAAGAGAAGAGAACCAAAGAAAAGAAAGAAAAATAGAACAAAAATAAAACCCTGCATACACTCGATGGAAAGACACACATGCAAGATTTTGTATACGACATCCATCCCAGCAGGAGAGACGATTTTTGGATTCGACGGCGGAGAGAAATGGATTGAACTGAGCTTATAGGCGGTAATTATGTGGTGGGGTGAGGAATTCATCCGTCATGTCTGTGTTACAGTCCTCCGTCCACATTAGCCGAGAGCGAGAAATTCACCGGGTTGTGGCGTTTTTCTTTTTTGCTCCTTCTTTGGTTGACATGCATGAGATATGTCACAACTGTTGTATTCCCTTCTCGGTTGCGGAAATATAACCTGGGAAGGTTCTGTTAACTATGCATGGGTGTTGGGGGGTATTATTTGGGATACATCAAATTCTATTCATAGAATCGAGGTAAATTTTTATAAGGTATTACCAATGTATCGACAAGTATTTATATATTTCAAAGAATGTCAAATTCGTTTACTGTCATGATCGGATCCCATGTTTTCTCATTTCCTGATCACTGCATCCAATCGTCATGGTTGCTGAGATGAATCCTCCAGCTTTTGGCTCGTCATACCTGCATTATAATTTTCCTTTGCGTCTGCGATGTGGTGTATTGTTGTAAAACAGGTCCATACAGAGTGTGCTCCAAGGACGCCACGATGCACGTTCGCTGACAAGGGATGGGCTTGGGAAAGGATTCATCACAGTTAGCCGGACAACAAACGGCCCATGGGGAACCTTAGAGTAACGAGCTTACTCCAGATTTCGCTCCCCCTCGTGCATGCACTGTACATATGTAGTGGACATCCCACCCCATCCCGGAACATCTATGTAACAGGCAACATAATCACGCGCTGCAATGGAGTTCTCTGCAATGTGATTGGAAGAGATCCAAAGAGCGGTGAGGATCTGATAGTGGGAATAAACGAATCGCATCACACATTGGTCATCTTTTCAAGAGCATGGAGGGTATTTCAGAGAAGCGACTTCCTGTAATTATGTCTCCTCTCCCCTGCTGACCATGTCTGGAAAGAGGCCGTTTTGAACCTCTCCTTTCCTCCCTGCCTCGTACAACGCACCATTCAATCATAATCGCGAGCGGGAGAGGGAGGGTGTGTTGGGAAAGGGAAAAAGTAAAGGGGGGTGTGGAGGGGAAGTGGGATGGTCAAATGCCGCCAGCGGCTCAACGAGGTGTAAAGTGCCTCTCTGACGTGCTTGATGGCTGTTGATGGTGATCATGACGGCGAATCCAATAGCCGCCGGCCCTATTTCTCAACAAACCTGGCCAGGACACGACAAGGCCTGACCTGATTTGACCTGGCATACTACCATGACCCAGCCATCCATCCATCCAGCCAGCCACAATCGCGATATCCTTCTCTTCTTGCAGGTGGGACAGAATACATGTATATACGGAGTATACTTTGTGCTGAGCTGAAGGGTAAGCAAAAAATAAAGGAGAGAGACTCAAATGTCCAGGAGAAGCGAATATCCTCCGTAAGGCCAGATTGACAGACTCGTACTCTGTAGACGTCTTACAATGCCATGCGACCTATCGTGCTACCCTCCCCCGTCAAAAAAATTCTCAACCCCTCCACCCAGCGATGTATATATCTCGGTATGTGTATGTATTAGTTACAACTTACAACTGATGATTCATGATCGTCAAGGGAATTCTTTTATGTTTCGGAACGAGCGTTACACTGAGCATCAACACCTCCCTTCCTCCAGTGCCGGCAGATTTTTGGTTTCCCCTTTGTTTTGTGTTGTGTTGTTTTATTTTAATATTTTAGGGGCCCAAAAACCTAATTGAGAGTCCAAAGCCCGTTGTTGCACGAAGGGGGTATGCAGGTAATCGTTTAACCGTTGAATGAGAGTAACGAGTTACGAGGATGTGAGAGAGAGGCAGGCCATCATGATGGCGCCCCACTACGAGAAACCGTTGCATACCTTGCATCCCGGGCTGGGCTGGACTGGTTGGTGGTGGTGGAGAATGAGGAATTGGCACCCAACCATCGGCTTGAGCATTCTTCATCTTAAAAAACCTCGTTGCAATTTTGTTTCCTCATAGGACAGAGAGATGGGTTTTCTCGGTGTTAATTGCCTCTCTTCTTCCCTCGGATATTGTAAGGTTAAGTATCGGCACGGAAGTTTTATTTTTTATTTTTTTGATGCAAACAAACAAAGAGTCAAAATTTCAAGATTGATCTCCATGTGGATAGATTTAGATTATCTAGTTAGTTAGTCTACGGAACATCTCGCGTGGTTTTTTTTTTTTTTTTTTCCCTTCCTCGAAATGTTTAAATTTTAACTTTTACTCGACTGATTTTCTTTGTTGTTCCTCCACTGTTCCAGTTCTTGGTAAGATCAGGATGTCTCCCACGCGAGGATGGGATGATGGGGAAAGAAGGGATGGGGAGAAGAACAGAGGATTGATTCATTGCTGTGAATTCCTTTCGACCCAGAGGCGGTAAGGCGGGTACCTAGGTACCAAGGTAATTATCTTCCTTCCTATAAACTCGACACAACAACAACAACGGGCCGATACAGGGAAAAGTCACCTTGAGGTACCGGGACCCGTCTGTTGTGCAACGCCAGCCAGAGTTTTATCGGCGCGGATACCTAGGGGATACCTGCAGATGCCTTTCCCAGCTTAACTCCGGCCGGAACCCACAACCGGGGCCGGTTTCTCCCGCTTGGCAGCTGAGTCAGCGGGCTAGGCCGACATGTGATGCCATGCCCAAAGAGGAAGGAAGCGGCCTTGCAGCTTCATTTCTTTTTTCGCTTTTTTGCTTTTTTTTCTTGTTGTTGGTCGATTTCTCTTCTTCATGGCTGTTCTTGACCTGTTCTCTTTTCTTTTCCTTTGTTTTCTCGCTCATTCATCCTTGAACCCTGGTCAATCCTCGCCAAACCAAAGGGGGGGGGAGCCCACTGAATGCCGACGAAGGGAAACCGAACTCCCGCCGTATAGATGTGTAAAATAGGGGAACACCGAGAGTACCGGATTGAATTGAACACGACAGGATGAAGTCACTATGTTTTGTAGATTGACGCAGTTGAGAAGTAGTTGGATGTACAAGTGAAACGGTGAGACGGTGAAACAGTCGGAGCGTTAAAAAAAGAGAGCTTGGCTGGAAGGTCAATTGCGACGATCGGGCTCTGGGCTGGTCTAGAATAAGCTGCTCCTCCTCCAACTTTGCCAACTGTTTCTTCTGTATCTGTACTTCCCGTTCCTGCTGTGTCTGTATCTCATGCCTCTCCTTCTAGTGAAAAAAAAGGGCGTCTATCTCCCTATACAACGGCGCCAATATAAACTAGGGGGATCAAGAGGTGAGAAACAGGGAAATTGTTTTAGTTTTTACGACCGAACCTCACAATTCAAGTTTTATTTTTTATTTTTCCCCATCCATACGAGCCAAACTGGGTATCTTCTTCCGGATTGCTCTTGTTATCGTTCTCACTCTTGTTTTTATGTAACCGTAGTGTAGTTAATTTGAGATTGTTGTTGTTCTGCTGGATTAGTTAGCTAGATCCCTCTGGTAACCAGATGAATGAATGAGTTGAATGTATTGCTCGTATCAGCGAAAGTATCTGAAACTTGCCGGTGTCACCCTACGGTCGAGTCTGCGAAGCTAGAGCAGACACCCGATCTAGCCCCGATGAGCTTGGCTGGCAAGGATGCCAGCCCTAGAACTAGACCCATGGCCTCGGATTCTCTTCACCCAACAGGACTAAAACGGTAACTTTACCGGTCGAACAGGATTCCAAAGCAGTCTGTCTGGGGTGGTGGTATTTCTTCCTCGTCTTCTTTTTCTTCTTCTCTGTTCCATGTCTGTGTTCAACTCGTGTAGGGTAGGAGGAAGGGGTGGACTCCATACACCGACTCGGCGGCAACCTGCGGGCCTCAAGTAGCTAACTCTACGATGATTCTTTTTGCCCTCCAATGACAAAGAAGCCAATTTGGCCTCAAAGAGTCAGCTTGTTGTTTGTGTTCCGGAAGCAGTCCGTTTTCAAGGACGAGGCATTTTAACAGCAAAAAACGGCTGTCTGAGCAAACATTGCAGCGATTCCATCTATAATATAATGCGCTGTTAATTATTATTATAGATTATAGAAATATAGAAATATATATAGATTCTTTCCAGTGTGGTGTGCTCCGTATATCTCTCTCTCGCTGGTTGTTGTTACACGGTTAGAATGCCTGAAGAAGCAATCATCATCAGAAGAAATTCCTTTTTATTTTTTATCAGGCATTTTTTTGCAAACAAAATAAAGCCCAAAAGCTTAAAAATAAAAAGAAAAGCAAAAAAACGGTACCGCGGGATACAAGTAGATATAATACACACTTGGTACTCATCCAAACCACTCTTGCCATTCATCTGCTTTCCGCTTCTTCTTCCTCTTCTCCCTTCAGACATTTCTATATCTTGCCCATACGCCAACCTCTTGATCCTCTAACTCTTCTCGCTCCTCCTTACTTCTCTTACTAGCCCCCATTAATTCATCTTCTTCCTCCCTTGAGACACCCGTCGTGGATCCGAGACTATCTTGCACCGGAAAGCATGTCTCAATCCCCAGATATCCCCAGAAGATCTCTCGCGAATCTCTCATAGCCCTTTAGTCTCTTCAAGATGGATTTCATTGTAGGTGGCTATTATTTTTTCCTTGTTCTTTATTTTTCTTTTTCTCTCTTTTCTTTAATCTAGATCTATTCCATTCGTGTGAGCGAGACGAGACCATGTGGTTCCCACATCGTTGCACGCATCTCCAGCACAAGCTCCCTTTTCTTTTCTTTTCCTTGCTTTTCTTCTTCTTCTCTCTCTTCTCCATGTTGGTGTTGTTTTAGGCTCTTTAGTCGATTCTACCTCTTCAGACCTTATCTAGGTGTTGTTTTGCTTTGCTAACATCTTCCCCCCGTTATATAGCTCTCCTTAACGCACTTCTGTGAAGTGCATGGCCCGACTTCAATCCTCTGCTCCCAGATAATACCGACACCCTGTTCGCAATGCTTTCCCGACTCTCCCGATTCTTCTCCAAACGATACCCCCTTCTCTTCTCGCCGTACCGGTTCTCCTGCTTCCTCTATAGCCATCGCGCGCGATCACCTGCAACCCCCTAACCACCAACCTCGCTCGCCTGAATTAGCAGGTTCGCCGTCCTCCGTCGTTGGATATACCACCACTTCCGTCCGAGAACCCTTGGCCTCTCCCCCGGCCTCGGCGCCAGCCAGTGCTCCCAGAATTGAGGACCATCCCTGGTTCATGAATGGCCAGCGTGGTCGCACCGAAACGAGGAAGCCAGGCCGCTTTGGTGGTTCGGAAGGTGACACTTGTGCGAGCTGTCAGCTTACTTTGCCTGAAGATGTCAGCAAACAGCTCCCTCCTGGCTCACCCGGTACACTCAAGGACGATGGCAAGGGCAGACATGGAAGTCCTGTCCTCAGATCCCGGGAAATCGTTTATTCTTGCCAGGGATCTCACGATGATGATGACGATGACGAGGACCACTTCCGATACCCCCCTTCGCAGCATGCACATCACTCGTCCCCAACTTCTGCCCACTCCTCCTACTCCTCCGATTCATCCTGTCACACCCATGTGGTCACCTATCTGTCAATGCGTGGGCCCGCCAATCCAATAGATTATGCATTACTTCGACGAGCCTCGATCCGAACCCTCAGCTGCGAGCTCCTCCCCCGTGGTCTCTCGTCCGGCCCGCTCTCCTTTGGCGACTCTGTCACCGGCTATACCATTGCCTTTGTTTTTCGACTTCCTGACCCCATGGCACGAGGGAAACGACGCAGTTATGCTCTCGTGGCCCTTGCGGGCAAAGATGGCGGTAGGGCATTTCGTGCCAGCCCAATAATCTGGCGAGTGTTTGGCCGCATGGCAAACAGCATCCTAGGGGCCTGCGAGAAGCACCAAGAGCGCGAAAAGCAGCGCGAACTCGGCGGGAATATCACCCCCAGTTCAAATCTCCTTCTAAAATCCGGCATCGGGGCGCGGAATTATACCCCAGTCTCCTCGTTCCTTACTGGCCGGACGCTGGATCCAGACGGGCACCCGCGCAGGGCCGGACAAATCCGTGCCAGAAGCCTCACCGAAATCGTAGGCAATGACTATATCTTCGCCGAGCTACATGCGCAGTTTGTCGCATTGTTACAGCAGCTAGGCACCATGTTTGGGCCTGGTCGCAACTCCGATGAGCGCGGTAGCCTGGATCCATATGACGAAGCCGGCCACAATACTGCGACTGATCTATCTTCCATTAACAAGTCACGCAAAGGAAGAAATGATCCAACAGGGCATTCTAATTCTTCCCATCAGCCTCCAATCAGCCAGTCACCCATTCCTAAACCAATACCCATTTCCCAGCGACGCAAACCCCCGATCTAATCCCGCCACTTGAGAACCTCCTTTTTCCCCGCCACCTCCTCTTTCATACATACCCACCCCATTTTTACCCTACTGCCTTCTCTTTAACACACTCCTCGTAACATGACACGAACCACCTTGCCCTGCGAGGTCCGAAGCCCCGACGGGTTTGCGTTCCTAATCCACCGTTCTCAAGCCACTCGGCCGGCGCACCTCCACTGCACAATATGCAAGATACCAAATTCCTTTCTCCCTTGGAGACCATTACTAATAATACCCGAGATCCCGAGTCATGTTTTCCACCCATTATAATTTTTGCATACCGTTCTCATTTCACGATGTCACGACTTTCCTGACTTTCAAGCATTGTCCCTGTCCCTGTTATTGTTAAACCGGGCAAAAGAATGCAACTGTTACCTCTCGAAGTCGGTACCTTTTTTACCCTTCTTCTTTCTACCATCTATCTTCCATTTTATCTGCCAACTTGATGATTCTGCTTTTCTTTTTCCTTACCGTTTTTTCATTCTCGTTCTCTTCTATTTTTCTGGCTTCTCCTGCAGTGTAACGAGATAACGGCCTTCTCATTTCCTTTTTCCAATATCATGTTAGACTGGGCTAGGCACATACACATCAGCTTTCGCTTCCGGTGTTTTCGGAGAAAGGGGAGCAGCATTCGCCCTTGTTTTTTCTTTTTTCTTTTTTTTTGTTTTGCTAATTGAGCGAATTCTTCTTTTCTTGTCTTACTTTCCCCTTCCTTTTTTATCCTTCCGAGCAACAGGCTCGAGGTCGAGATGTTTGTGTTCTTGTCTGGGATCTGTTTTCTAATTACCTACGATGGCAGAGACTGGAATCTCGTTCGTCATGATATGATAAAATAACATTATTTAATTAATTGCCGTCGTTCCATCTGGGTTTATTTATTTTTCTCTTTTTTACTAAGCTATTTATTACGTTCCCCTCCCTCTGACCCCCACTACCAACAAAACCAAGCTCAACTCGCGGATGCGGGATAAACAAATAAAATAACCTTGGAAGTTAACTAACTATTAAATATTTCTTTCCAACAACCTAATTAATTAAACACTCGGTACAATTATCCCATTCGCCTGGTGATACCTGAGATAAATCTTAGAAGATCCTCCATTTCTTTCTTGCCTACATCCGACGCCATGACACAGGTAAACCACAAGGCTGTCCTCAGTAAGCTTCCCCTCTCATCCATCCCATACATAGTTGCCAACCCAGCAGCAGACAAAACAAAACTACTTTAGAAACTAATTCTTACCTCTACCAAGTCGTCATCGATGGCTGGGGCGTCGCAGGCCCCCAATCCCCGGCCAATGGTGATGCCATTGCCGCCGCCCATACGCCCGTAATGTCGGGCTTTGCCGACCCCAAGTCGTCCACGGCCCAAGGCTATACTGAAATCGAAGCCTCGTCTCTTGCCGTTGGCCTCCCTGAAGGCCTCATGGGCAACAGCGAAGTAGGCCATCTGAACATCGGTGCCGGCCGCGTCGTCTGGCAGGACGTTGTGCGCATCGACCAGACCCTCAAGAACGGCAAGCTCAACCAGGTCGAGAACATCGTCAAGTCGTTCCAGCATGCCAAAAACACCAATGGCAGGCTCCATTTACTAGGCCTGATATCCGATGGGGGTGTGCATTCCCATATCAACCATTTGTTTGGCCTGCTGCAAGTCGCAAAGGAGATCGGGGTACCCCATGTGTTCGTGCATTTCTTTGGGGACGGGAGGGATACCGATCCCAAGAGTGCCGCGGGGTATATGCAGGAATTGCTAGAGAAGATGAAGGAATTGGGCACGGGTGAGCTTGCCACCGTTGTGGGGAGATATTACGCTATGGATCGGGATAAGAGATGGGATCGAGTGGAAGTGGCTTTGAAGGGAATTGTCACAGGGGAGGGTGAGGATAGCTCTGATCCGGTGGGAAGTATCCGGGCGAGATATGAAAAAGGGGAAAACGATGAGTTCTTGAAGCCGTTGATATTTGGCGGAAAGGAGCGCAGAGTGCAAGGTATGAATTTCCATGTTCTACTTCTAATTCTACAGAAAAAAAAAATCGGCTATCCGGAATTTAAAGGAGCTAGGACTAACGAGATTATGCTATGGCAGATAATGACACGCTCTTCTTCTTCAATTATCGCTCGGACCGAGTGAGAGAAATCACCCAACTCCTCGGAGATGTTGACCGGTCTCCCAAACCCGACTTCCCATACCCCCGAAACATCGCTATCACTACCATGACCAGGTACAAGACCGATTATACCTTTCCCATTGCCTTCGCGCCGCAACTCATGGATAACGTGTTAGCCGAATGGCTGGCTAAGAAGGGCCTAAAGCAATGCCACGTCGCCGAGACCGAAAAATACGCTCATGTCACCTTCTTCTTCAACGGTGGCGTGGAGAAACAATTCGCAGGAGAAGAGCGCGAAATGATTCCCTCACCGAGGGTCGCAACTTATGACCTCGACCCAAAAATGAGTGCTGGCCCCGTGGGGGAAAAGCTCGCCGAAAGAATTGCCGAGAAAAAGTTCGACTTCCTGATGAACAACTTTGCCCCGCCAGATATGGTCGGCCACACAGGTGTCTACGAGGCTGCAATCCAGGGGGTTGCGGCGACAGATGCTGCTATTGGGAGAGTGTATGAGGCGTGTAAGGAGAACGGGTATATCCTTTTCGTCACGGCTGATCATGGGTAAGTTTGAACTTGTTTATATATTTTTCTGGTCTCGGGTTGTTTTGTTGCTAACGCAGAAGGTGGGGGGATTTAGAAATGCGGAAGAAATGAAGAACCCAGACGGGTCTCCCAAAACGTCCCATACGACAAACTTGGTTCCATTTATCATGGCAAATGCTCCAGCTGGATGGAGTTTGAAGAAATCGGGTGGTGTATTGGGGGATGTTGCTCCAACAATTCTTGATGCCATGGGGCTTGACCAGGCGAAAGAAATGGATGGTTCAAGCCTGCTTGTTAAGGCATAAAAAGCACCATGGGATACTAAAAAAAGAAGGTGAATAGCGAAGAAAATAGAGAGTGGTCGGTAGGGACACCATCTATAGGAAATTTTTTTTGGGTAAAATAAAGAGAGCCAGATTAAATAATTCCATTATTGTCATGAATATTAGTTATTTAAGAGATCGGTTCTCTCTTCTATACCGATCGACATGTCAAGTGAAGCCGCCTGCATTCTGCAAGCTGTTCTTTGGGATAAACGCCGGGACTGCTACTCGATTGCATGTGGTCTGTTTTTCGCTTCCCGACGCCTGAGAGATACACGGGGCCTATTCGATAAAAGGATTGAACATCCGATGATTTGGTATAAAATGATCCATTCATCTCAAGACCACCTAATCCATAAATAGGGTTGTAGTGTGGTTATTGTTGTGGCAGCTACTGCTGTTGCACTTGGGCTTGCAACTGGAGAATCTGTGAATAAATAAATCCATGTTAGCTCTATAATGGGTTGAAACCTGATAAGGGTGCTGAGATATACAGCCATGAGGAAGAAATTGGAAGGCATGATATCATCATTTGCACGTACCTCTGTTTTCTTCTTCTCACTTGCGTCCTGTGTATCGGAGATTTGTTTTTCAATTCGGGTTCTATGGGCAGGCATTAGCCAAAGGGAAACAGATCATCGGAACGAGTCGAGCATGTCCATACATTTCCTTCTCAATATAGTCGAGACGCCCATCCACGGCCATCACCGCATCACTTCTTTCTTGTTTCAGCAGTACCGGGCCGATGAGCTTGTATATATACGCATCGTCGTCTAGCCCCTTGAATTCCTATACACATGTTACAATTGGACCTGGTCAGAGACATATCAATAAAGCGGAAAATATAGTTGGGAAGATCCAATCAACCTTTTGTACGCTTTTGTTTTCCTGTTGTTGCGCTTCTAACTTCTCTCGTGCGGTGATAGCTTCTTGGATCTCTATGATGGTGGGGTTAGTATACTAGCGACACATCATAAATAAACGACGAACAGCAAGACAAACCAGTTTGGAGATTCTGATATTCATCGGTAAGTGCTTGTAACTTTTCTTGTGCCTCTGCCATTGTTGCAGTTGGTATTTTATTGAATTCAGGCGGGAGGAAGAGGGAAGCAGAATCAGCAACTTGGATGTGAGCATGGAGGACAAGCGTAAATCTAATCTAATCGTGCGGATAAGAACGTCAACCTGACACAACCCAACGCCGAAGGCTACTCCATTCATTGAATAGGCAGATACAATCACAACCCTCGATTTTTCCTCTCTGACGGTAAAATCCCACACAATATGCAACCTAGATCCAAAATCTTGCCATAATATCGACTGCAAGCCACCACCTACATCCCCGTCCTATTTCATCTGTTCGACACCATAACTATTCGGGATCTCTTCCGCGGCCCTTTCCCACCCCAAATCGGTTGATCCTCATTATCCGTTCGCCTACTTGGCCACTACTTATATATATAGCTATGAGTAATACCGATTTCCTCGGTCGGGCGATTGATGTCGTCAAAAAGGCGATCGAACTCGACAATGCTGCAGAATATGAAAAGGCATACCAAACCTACTACTCAGCCCTTGAGCTATTTATGCTCGCGTTAAAATGGGAGAAAAACCCCAAATCCAAGGAGATGATTCGGGCGAAGACAGGAGAATATATGGAGAGAGCAGAGAAGCTGAAGAATCATCTGGCGGGGCTTGATAATCGGAAAAAACCTAGTGCTGTTGGGGCTAACGGGAAAGTTGCGCATGGGAGTGGGAAAGGAGGGTAGGTTCCTCTTTTTTATTAGGAAAATTCGGGTCTGGATTAACTCCATATTGCTCCCCATTGCTGACGCCTTAAATTCAACTTCTTTAGCAAAGGCGATGATGAGGACGAAGATGCCGAGGCCAAGAAACTTCGGGGTGCCTTAGCAGGAGCGATATTATCAGATAAGCCCAATGTACGATGGGAAGATGTTGCCGGTCTCCAGGGCGCAAAGGAAGCATTGCAAGAAGCTGTCATATTGCCTATCAAGTTCCCCAATCTGTTCACTGGAAACAGACAGCCTTGGAAGGGTATATTACTGTACGGCCCTCCAGGAACAGGGAAATCATACCTAGCCAAGGCTGTTGCTACGGAAGCGAACAGCACATTTTTTAGTGTGAGCAGTAGTGATCTTGTTTCTAAATGGATGGGAGAGAGTGAAAGGTACGGTCTTTCTTCCAATGCTATGTTTACTCTACCAAACAACTAACTTTTTGCATGACTCTAGGCTAGTGAAGCAGTTGTTTACAATGGCGCGAGAGAATAAACCTGCTATTGTATTCATTGATGAAATCGACGCGCTTTGCGGAACAAGAGGTGAAGGGGAGCCTGATGCCTCTCGCCGTATTAAAACAGAGTTACTTGTCCAAATGGATGGTGTTGGCCATGATTCGAAGGGCGTATTAGTCCTTGGGGCCACAAATATCCCCTGGCAGCTTGATTCAGCCATACGGCGACGATTCCAGCGAAGAGTTTATATCAGCCTTCCCGATATTGCTGCCCGACTGAAGATGTTCAGACTATGTATCGGTTCCACGCCGTGCGAATTAACTAGCGGTGATTTTCGAGTTCTTGCTGAAATGAGCGAGGGCTATTCCGGGAGCGATATCACTATTGCTGTGCAGGATGCTCTTATGCAACCTGTTCGCAAAATTCAATCTGCGACTCACTACAAAAAGGTATTTTCTTTTCATTCTGTTCCTCCTTTATTACTCCGTTTTCTACTTCTTGGCTAACGTATCCAATCCAGGTCATGGTAGATGGGGTTGAAAAATTCACTCCTTGCTCTCCGGGGGACAACGGTGCTATGGAGAT
The DNA here is from genome assembly GCA_032988175.1 of Myotisia sp. PD_48. Taxonomy (NCBI): domain Eukaryota; kingdom Fungi; phylum Ascomycota; class Eurotiomycetes; order Onygenales; genus Myotisia; species Myotisia sp. PD_48. Next base: position 130,554 of record JANTQB010000044.1, on the reverse strand, counting down.
GACTTGGGCTGACATAGATGCTGATAGCTTGCTTGAACCACCGCTTGTTCTCAAAGATTTCATAAAAGCCGTCAAAGGATCCCGGCCTACGGTCAGCCAAGATGATCTTGCCAAGAATGTGGAGTGGACAGCCATGTTTGGGAGCGAAGGAGCCTAGAATCACGATCACCTTAGATGTTGTGATGTTTATCATGCCTGATGTTGGACACTACTCGCAGTTCCAGATTCCCGTGGTCTTATCTTTTCTATGGTCTCGTCCCGTTTGTCTTTGGAACATTGTCTAGGGATTGGGATGGTATCGAGTTTTCTTTCTCTTTCTGTTGTTTTGTCAGGTTTTAGCGAAACGGAGTCGATTCCCAATTATGTATCGTAGGTGAAAATCATATGAACATAAAGAACAATTCATCAATCTTTTACAAGCCACATACAAATATCCATCCCCATGCGCCATATTTGCTCTCAAACGCCAAATGATACCCCTCAACCCCCTAAACAAGAAACGGGAAAATTAGAAACGCTACTTAAGTTGAAATGATTCCTTTGTTGTTATCATCCCATTTCAGCCCGTTTTGAATCCTCTCTCCTCTTCATAGCCTCCCGTTTAACCCTTCTCAAATCCTCACCTAATTTTCGAGACTTTGCCCATTCAGACGCCATCTTTTGCATCCGAGCCGCTGCTAATGCCGCTACTGCTACAACCTTAAATCTGCGTCGAGCATTGGATGTCGATGGGGCTTTCTCAGTCTCGACACCCATTTCAGCGATCATTTTAAGATCCGTCTCGTTACTTCATAGAAATTAATCAGTCTTGGAAAAGGGGGCTTTGAGCAAAGTTGTAAGAATAAAAAAAAGAAACATACCAGGCTACCCTAACTTGCTCTCCAAGTTCCATGAGACCCTTGCTCCATGCTAGATCCCTACGGAACTGTTCTGTTCGAACCAATCTCGCTCGGAGCCAGAGGATCTCCTTGCTTAAGCCCTTCAATTCTTTGTCATGCCGTGAATTCCGTTGAGATCGATTCGAAAAGTCATCAAAAGTCTTCTCATATCGATCTTGCAAAGATTGGAGTTTATAATCCGCGGCATCAGCCTTCTTAAGAGCTGCTGAACGTTCCTCACGCAAGCGGCGGAGATTCAATCGAAGTTCATTGATCCGGGAATCGCGTTCAGAGAGTTTTAATGCCAAGGATTCTGCCTCAATTGTGGAAGATTTTAACAGTTCATGCAGGTCCTTCCGTTCGTCTTCTTTCACGATAGTTTGCTGCAATTCTTGGTTCCTCAATCGTAAATCTTTTGCGGCTTTGTGAGCTGCTAGAAGTTGTTCGCGAAGGGAGCGTATCTCTTCCTGAAGCCGGGAAGATGGTGAGGATGCCGGGGATAAGTGATCAAACTTCTTGGTTTGGAGGTCATGATTCTCTCTCTCCAAGTCGAGGATATGGGATTTCAGATCTTTGATTGAAGACTTTAGATCTGCCTCTCGTTTGCGAGCTGTAATCTCCCGCGCTCGCGATTCATTTAAACTGTTGCGGAGGACCGAGCTATCTAGTGACTTTGGAGAGGAATTGGATGGAGTCGGCTCGGGGTTTTGTAGGCATGCTTCTAAATCCTTGATCCGGGACTCAAGGCGGATAGCTTTGCTTCTTGCTGATAAAAGCTCACTATCTCGCTTTTCACCTGCTATGAATATTTTATCTTGTAACTGATCGATTTCCGCTGCCAGTTGGGCCTCTTCGGAAGCTGCTCGCGAAATTTCAGAATCAAGGTCACGTAGAAGGGTATGATTGGCATCTTGCAATAAATCCTTTTCCTTCTTGAGACGAGTGATTTCAGCCTCCAAACGTAACTTCACTTTCCGCAGCTCAAGTTTTTCCTGATCCAATTTGTGTGTACTATCCGTTTGATTTTGATACTGACGGAGCTGGCTTTGCAGTTCATCCCGTTCAGCTTCCATTTCACCCATCAAAACTCGATGCTCATTAAACTCCAGCTTCGTGTTCGCTAATTGTTCTCTGAGAGCCTGCCTCTCTCGAGTAATAGTCTGAAGATGATTCGCAGATTCCGATGCATCTGTCTTTTTATGTGCTGTTGCAAATCGTTGCTCTTCCTCAGCACTAGCTTGTAGCACAATAATTTCGTCCTCTAAGGCCTGAATCTTTTCTCTCATAACCTCTTCCTCACGTCGACTAATACGCAATTCTTCTTTTAGGTTGAACAATTCAGTTCGATGAGCTTCTGACGTCTGTCGCCTCGAGGAGATGTCATTATTAAGTTCTTGTATTTGGCGATTAAGCAATTCTTCTTGCTGTTGATAGCGCTTTTTCTCATTCTCGATCATATCCTGTAGCTTTTGCTCCCGCCCTGATTCGGTTATTTCAATCTGTTGTAGCCTATCAATACTTCGCTTGTGTCCTTCAGACTGCTGCTCTGCTTGATCTCTTTGTAGTTCGAGTTTCCGTTTCATGTGTGCCCATTCGTCCCTATCGAAGTTGAATTGGGACACCTTTTTGTTAAAATCGGCCCGTACTTGATCGATTTCATCGTTTAATCGGTCTATTTCTGTAGTTTTACATGACCTCAAATCATTCAGAGCATCAATTGCTTGCTGTTGCTCAATTAAGGCTTGTTCTTCAAGTTCTTCAATGATTCGCTTTGCTCTCGCCAAATCATCTTGTAGGCCTTTTGATTCGTTCATTAGCATATCGTGCCGGTGTTGCAACAGACTCTTTGCATCTCCATTTTGTTGTAACTCGTCGTTTAACTCTTGGACGCGAATCAATGCCGAATCTCGTTCGCGAACAGCAATATTATGCTCCTGATCCAGTAACTCGATGTCTTGCATTTTTGTTTTCTGGGATTCGAGTTCCTCCTCAATGGATTGTATTCGTTCTTGCAATCGGCGTTCCAGACGCTCTTTACTCTCTAGTTCTCTCTGAAGAGTTGCATTCTGATGTCGTAAATCGTCGGCGTCGGTCTCCAGATTATCTACCTTTTCTTCTAATTGACGTGAAAGACCCGGAGTGGTAAAAGATTTGTTAGCCATCTCATCCTGGAGCTCTTTCAGGTCTTCGATGGCACGTTCTTTTTGTTGTTGGGCCTCTTGACACGCGGTTTGAGCCTCATGTGATTCGGCGCTGGCTTGGTTGAGGGTCTCTTGCAGCTCCTCAATCTGCTCTTTGGCATGTTCTAGCTCTGTTTCAAGCTTATGTACTGTATTCGGGTCTTCTGGGACCTTGGCTTGTAAAATCTCGATTTGTTCTTCTTTGAGATCCAGTTCCCTATCTTTCTCCCTAAGATCAAACTCTAGTGAAGCAATATCCTCCCTAAGTTTTTCGATTTCATCTGTTCCCTTTTGTTCTGTGGCCATTATTTCTTCGCGTAACCGTTTGATTATCGTTTCCTTGGTTTCTATTTCCTCCCGTGTCCAGTCTAATTCCTGTTGTAGCGATTTATCGGCTTGTCTGCGCGCTAACTTCTCTTGCAGCTCTTTCAGTTCAAGATGACAGGCCTCCAAGTCTCGCTCTGCATGAATCAGACTCTTCCTACACCGATGTAAGTCCCTCTGCATCGCAACTTTGTTCACCTTCAACTCTGTGTTTTCCTTTAAAGCGGTGTGGTTTAGTTCAGGGCCAGCTTTGCGAGCCTGTTCTTCCAGATAATGTATTCTGATCTTGAGGTTAAAGTTCTCCTTGTTGAGTTTATCTATGACCTATAGGTAAGTGGCTGTCAGTCTACAGAGTCAAAATTTTGAGGGGCACAACAAAAAGAATCTTTTTCAAGCGGAATTTTTCATACGTTTTCCTGCTCCTTCAATGTCATAATATTATGGCCGTCTCCTAGGATGCCACCAGCACCATCTCGTGCCGGAAGCGTGGCTAATGGGGTACTATGAGTACTACTATCGGCAGCCTGAGGCACCGGTGTTATTTCATCATTGTAGTCGACTGAATTTAGCGATCCGCCTTCATATAGCTGACTTTCATCTATTCTAGGCAAGCCTGGTGTATCCTGTTCGTGGTAACCATCCTTCAAATGCACCGGTGTGTTGGGTACGCCTCGAGTACGCGCACCGTTGCGTAAGAAGTTGTTTTTCGTCACACTCTTCATTAGAGGGGTAAATTCCCCTTTTTGTGGGGCTACGGGTGGCAGATTCTTTCGAGGTCTGCTTGATCGTGAGCGTTGGTCAACTCCTGGGGTGCGGAGGGCATAGCTTCGTCGTGCTCGGTTTCGTGAACTATTCGTTTCTTTGAGTATATCATTATCTTTTAACGGTGACTGGAATGAATCTTCGATCGAATCTAGGACTGAGAGATTGTGGCGCGCGGCGCTTCGAGACCCGTTGGTCAAATATGTCGCGTTGCCGTCGATTTGGGTTCGCGGAGTGTCGATATATGGGAAAGCCATGGTGTACCGACGGATGTGGTCATTGAGCCTGTTTAGTTCTTAATATCCGCCGTCTGGTTGAAATATAATATAGTATATAATGCAGCGCAATGCGTCGATTCTCTCTTCCTTCCAGCGAACGATTTCTCAATCTATTGATTTTGGCGTATTTCGTTGTGACGTTTGTTTACATCTAACCATTTTAGGTTTAGTGCAAAGCTGAGCCTTGGTGAACGGTAAATTATCGGGCCGAGGCTTGGCGATGAGGTCATCACATATCACATGAAAGATAAATCTAATTATCTAATTATCAACTGAAGAACCCAGCGCCAGAAGAGTAAAAGAGAGCATTGATAATCTGTTTATCAGCCCATTATAGGATGGCTACTACTATGAGCGAGGAGGATCTTGCTTGGTTTAAATCTACGTTTCGCCCGATCCCTAAGCCTCAGCTTCCCGACGACTGTGTCGAATACTCCCTGTATTGGATTTCGCCTTCGGATGAAAAGTGTGTCGAAGATCAATCAGACTTAATTCGAACCTCCTTGGGCAAGGTTCAGAAGTCCGCGTCAGAGTTGGTAAAGAAATATCTGAAAGATTATATCTGGCAGCGTGATGGTTTCAAATTAGAACTTACGAAGGAAGATGGTAAGCACTTCAAAGTCCAAGCGTTTCCTGGAGTTTGAAGCTAACGTGTGATCAGGTTTTCACATACTTCGTGGGAGGACCCAATTTGGAGATTCCATAGAGGACGAATGGGTCGTTGTTTACTTGCTACGGCAGCTAACTCGGAACTACGAGCATTTGTGGGTGAAGCTCACTGATAGCGACGGGGAGTTTTTACTGGTTGAAGCTGCTGGTGTGTTACCAGCATGGTTGGATCCTGATATTGCTGATAATAGAGTATGTGGACTTACCTACCTTAAATTTGATGAACTTTAGCAATCTGACCGAATTTTGTGGATACATAGGTTTGGATCAACCGTGGAGAATTGGTGATAGTTAAACCAGAATTGCAAAGTACCTTGACCAAAAATAAAGTAACTGAGAAGCTAACATTCCGTGATGCATATCGCGTAATCCTGACACAACCAAAAAGATTAATGCGATCGCCTACAATTGCAGAAGAGGCATTCTACAGACTCCGGAATTACCCAAAACAGATTGAAAACAACCTTCATTCAACCTTGATAACACTCCCAAGAAAAGTGGCTTATCTCCTACACACCAAACCAGCTTATGTATCTCCAGCCGTCGAGGCATTTTACCTTCGGGATCCCATTTCACTTCGCCCTTTACGAATGGAGGACTCCAAGCCACTGATTTTTGTACCAGAAGATTTTGTTACAGTTAGTGTGAAGTTCACTAAAGTTGGGTTTGCACAGGTAAAGAGCCAAGACTTTCCTATTCCCTCTAAGTGGGAAGGGTGTCTTCCAACATCAACGGATTCAAAAGAGTCTGAACGTGCAATTACGGGGATGAAATTGACCTGTGGTTTCGAAATGTTGCTATCCGACCCGCAGAATTGTGATAAACCATCCGTTCGAGAAATAAAACTAGTCCTCGATGATATCGAAACCGGTGAAGAGGTACTGCCAACAGATGAAGAGATACAAAATAGCTGGGAGATGCTGGACAATGACGAATCATGGTTAGATATAAGTTTTGACGACCTTGAAACCGAATTAAAAGGGCGACAGACGGGAGAAAGCAGCACCAAGAATGCGGCATTCGGCGATAAGGCTGCACAAGAAAATCTACAAAGAATAGTTTCCAGATTCGAGGAGTTTCTAAATGACGATGCGGCCGGCTTCGATGGAGCGGAACTTATTAACGAATTTGGTTCTGATGACAGTGAAGAGGATGGTGACGATGATGAAGATGAACTTAGCAGTGATGGTGAAGACAAAGAAGCATCTTTTAACGAAGCAGAATTTTCCCGGATGATGGAAGAAATGATGGGGTTGCCACCAGGTTCAAACATAGGAGCTGCTTCGTCGAGAACCAAGCTTTTGAATAAAATCGAAGAAGTACCAAGTGACGACGAAGTTGACAGTGATCAAATCAAGGGTATATCGAATCAGATGGAGGCGGAATTGATCGAGGCCGGATTTTTTGGGCAGGAGAGAGGTCCAGAACAGTCTAAAAACAAGGGCAAGACACCCATTAGAGGTGATAATAGTGATACCGTTGGGGATAGTAGTGTCCAAAATGATGATATAACCCTTGCGAGGAATCTTCTGGCAAGCCTCGAAAGCCAAGCTGGTGCGGCTGGCCCTGCTAGTAATATACTCGGGATGATGGGAATGAAACCCCCGAGAGATGATCGAAAATAATTTAAACAAACAAGAGACCATAAAAAGAATTGAAACGAATTCCCGTTTAAATCCCTTTAACACTTTTATATAGTTAATGGTTAATACTTCTAATTCCCCCTTTCTATACGGAGTAGTTTTCTTCAATTCGCTGGTCACATGACTCGATGTCGATCTACAAAGGAAGTTATTCTTCGCGGAGACAAATGTAGCCAGTCTCCAAATAACAATTCAAAGGGAATCAATAGACTCTCAAAAGGTTTAATTCAATAGAAGAAGGTCATTTCTTGTAAAGTTAAGTGGTTGGTTGGTTCTCAACTACTTTTTTTCTATCAATACAGGTATAAGATGAATCACTAGGAAGCTACAGCGTTGGCTGACTAAGCTTCCTGATCTCACCTGATCCTTGGATAACTTCATCTTTTCCTTCTTTTAACTTCCGCACTTCGCTCGCTTTGTCCTCTTCTAAGCTTCTTGGGTTGGGGAGTTGGTTTAGCTTCTTGCCGGACAGCCAGCAACTTGAACCCGGTCTTGCTCCTGTCCTCGGCCTCCCACGAGCTGATACCAACTGCCAGCCCCTCCTTGCATTCACATCGCCCCAATTCCGCCCCGCTTCTCCTCTTGAACAACAGTGCGTTGGTATGATAATAATCGCCTCAAAGCTCATCATTTAACATCGTCGCCTCACGCCAGAAGTTGAATCTACTTGCGGCCTTACCTCACTTGCTGCAGTTGTTGGTCTTGTTGTTTTCTCATGGCGACTCCTGCCCACTGCTACTACTGCTTCGAAGCACTCTCTGCTTCGTTTGAAGGGAGTGAGCTCCCTAAACTCTCAGCAGTTGAAGACTTATGGGCAGCTTTTGAAGCATCCAAGAAATTCACTTTTCAAACTGCAGACAATGAAAATGATATTGAGGATCGCGAGACTTTAACTGGCGGGGATGGAATGCATGATCATGTTGAGTCTCATGTAGACGCGAGTGAAACTGATAAGTACTCACAGGATGGCGATACGGACGATGCTGAGGATGGCCAGCGACAAAGACCTCTTCCTCAGAGCCTTCTACAACTCCCTAGTGTCCGCCGGCTTCAAGGTGGCGTAACATCTTCCTCCACCTCATCCAGCGGTTCATCTACATCCACACCGTCTGCCTTATCTACTAGCTCATCCCGCTCTGCTCTGACGGGGAATACATCCGTAACTTCCACCTCAACTTCCAGCCCTAGGTCTTCTGCGTTCTTTTCTTCTTCTAGGCCCTCTGGCGAAGCTATTAGCGGTATCCCCGCCCGAGATCTCACTTATCCACTGTTTGTTACGTGGAATACAATCTCTAGAAGTGGCAACAAACATCTCAGGGGGTGTATTGGTACATTTGAACATCAAGAGCTAGCTTATGGCTTGAAAACATATGCTTTGACATCGTATGGCTCTCGAAATGCAAATATTTTCGAATCCTTTCTTTTTGGTGTTTTGGTTCTATATTTTCGCTTATTTTATGCTAACGGCACAACACAGGGCTTTTGGAGATACCAGATACTCTCCTATTCCTTCAAGCCTTCTCCCCGCGCTCTCTTGCTCTCTTACGCTCCTCTCTTCGTTTGAGACATGTTTGAATCCACTCGACTGGGAGCTTGGAGTACACGGCATTCGGATATCTTTTGTGCATAGAGGAAAACAGTTTGGCGCAACCTATCTCCCTGATGTCGCAGTTGAACAAGGCTGGACAAAGGACGAAACTTTAGAAAGTCTCATGAGGAAAGCGGGCTGGGACGGCTCCTCGGGTGTCTATGGAGGTGTAACGCGCAGGTTCCTCCGATCTAGCGGGTCATCTGGTGCAGGAGGCGCTGCAAAGCCCTGGGAAGAGGTGTCAAACTTCAAGACCATTAGGTACCAAGGCCTCAAATCGAGTGCGACCTACGCAGAATGGCAGGAATGGCGAGAGTGGGTTGAATCGTCCCCTAGCCGACTTTCTCTCCTAGAACCGTGTCTTTGATTTTATATCTCTTACATTTCCGATTTGATTTTTGCTACGTTTCTGTTGGGTTTTAATGATTTGATGGGCTATGATATTTGGGGAATTGTCTGGCAATAATAATTTTGCACAGGGAATTTTCGGTAGATCGGAGCTTTGGAGATATGGAAGTTTAGGGAGGCTTATACTCGTACTAACTGGTGTTAACTAGCGTTAACTAGTTAGCTGATAAAGGGATACACTAAGAATTTATGCAAAACGAAGAAAAAATTTCCCTCATTCCGTCATTGGCTTGACATGCACACAAATTGGGCGTTGCCAAAAATCATTTCGGGGTTATATAACAATCATCAAAAATAACAGCAAGATATATAGCCGGAATAAAAAAGGGGAAGGAGGTAAGAAATTGCAAAATGGGAATAATCATCATAAAAAAATGGGGGGTTACAATTCCTTCATCGCCGTCCAGCAGCTGACTGGTGCCACAACCCGGTAACTATATCCTTCACCTTTCTCTCCTGTGCTCTCATTTGCTCCTCAGTTTGGCCCCTAGCATTCCCTCGACTGTCAATTTCCATTTGGCCACTATCCTCATAGTTCTGAAAACGTACATTCTCATTATTGTTATTATCTTGCATGACCTGATCCCCATTCACATGTTCTGGTCTTGGATCAACGCTCATGGCGCCATCCATCATCAGCCCACCACCTTCTCGAAGTTTATTAATTGCCCGCACTGTGTCAATGGCCTTGTGCAATGTTCGGCGCGCATTGAAATTCTTCTTGATGACAGGCAATAAGTCTTCGCCTGATCCTGGTTTTGAACCGGCAGGATCGACGGGTGGGTTAATCCAGGGATGTTGGAGGGCTTCGTGAGTGGTGATGCGGGCCTGTGGATCGATTGTTAAGCAGCGATTGATAAATTCGCGAGCTGTTTGGGACACGTTGCGCCAGTACTCTAGCGGGGTGAAGGAATAGTCGGCCACTAGGATGGCCTGCATCTCTTCGAGGTTGGAATCTCGATCAAATGGCATGTACCCGCAGAGCAGAAAGTAGGTAATCACGCCAATCGCCCAAATATCACTAAGAGCCATCATGTTAAACATACATGTTATTCGATTGTTATGGTTCAGGGAGGGGGGTTAGCTGCTAGTGCTGGGGACGTACACAGGCTTGCCGTGGCCACTTTTCTTGAAGATCTCCGGGGCCATATAGCCTGGAGTGCCACACGTTGTGGTTAAGACGTGAAACTGCTCTTCATCCATAATTCTGGATAGGCCGAAGTCGGCAATCAGTAGGTCTGCATTGTCTTCTGGGGTGCGGAAAAGCAGGTTCTCTGGCTTCAGGTCTCGATGGACGATTCCATGGTCATGCAAATAAGCAACGGCAGAGAGTGTAGCTCGAATAAGGTCAGCAGCATCCGACTCGTAGTAGCTACCCTTGCGACAGATTCGGTCAAATAGCTCTCCCCCAAGCGCAAGATCAGTGACGAGATATACTAAGCAGATGTAAATCGTTAGTAAATTAAATGAAAGGTAGTATCCAGGAAATAGAAATGCAACGGCGGAAGTAAAGGGGTACGGAGCCTCCGTACAGTTGTTCATGGTCTCGAAATAGTCCACGAGGGTTAGGATATTCTGATGGCCCATAGACACCTTCTTGAGAACAGCAATTTCATTTCGCACCTATAGCACCATTTCAGTCAATTTAGAATCCCAAATAAGGTAGATCTACCTTCCCGCCTGTCGTTTTCACGCACCATATGCTCCCTCCCGGCCATCAATCGTTTGTTGATGACCTTTGCGGCATAGTAGCGACCAGTATCAATATGAACGCATTCCTTCACCACTGAATAGGAACCAGCACCTAGCGTCTTCCCTGTTTTATACCGACATGGTTGGACTTGTGGTCGCTGACCAGCTGGCTGCTGGGTAGCCATTCGGCGGAGGTGCGTAGGTAGCAAGTTGAAGAATAGGGTCGAGATCGAGATACTAGAGGGTTCACGGTTACTGGGCCGGACAAATCGATGCGCCCAAACTAATTAGTTCGCAAATCGTGGACAACGCTGGATAGGGTTGTCTGATGTTGGATGCTGTATGCTGGACGCTGGACGCTGAAATCCAATGTTATTAAAATGCAAGGCTGGCTCAAAGCCGCAGTGGGGTAATTCTCAATCGTTTATTCTGGGCCAAGTCAAGGTTCCAGAGACAACAACCAAATGTATATTACTTAGTTAGTATCAATTGAATAGTTGAATGGATAATTTGTACGGCGCAGGTTTTATTTTACACTCATTCTGTCTATTTGTCTATAGTCAACCTTTCCATTGCAGGCAAGGGTTAGATTGTTGAAATATGCATAACTACGGAGTAGTTAGCGAGACTATTCACAATTATGGAGTACTCAGAGCATAACAGGGAGCTATGGTTGGTATAAGACACCAAGTTATAATACTCCTAGCACGATCCAATTGAATATTTATTTAAATCTAACTGCGCGGCTTGAACACATTTAATTAACATAAAATCTTACTCATATGATGAATATATCCCCCGACACCAGAAAGTACTAGTTAACATTAAGTATTTTGGTACCAAGGAACTAGAAGTAACTAGTAACTGTTAGTTAGGGGGACTGTAAGCCATAACTAGTAAGACATACAGAGGAATAGTAATCAATCAATCAATATCATTAAGTACCTAGGTATCTGTCCAACGCTGATTCCACCTCCAAAAGCAAAAAGATAGCACTTCTTACATGTTTTCCAAAACGCCATTTGTAACCATAGACAACATTTTCAAGTTATAACACTTTGCAACACTCTGATACACATACAGCTTTCGTTCCACTTCGCCCTTATCAACTGTCCCTATCCATGTTCCACTGCAAGAACAGTGCTCCATAAAGGGATTGACCATGATCGCTGCGCATTTTGCACATTTCAGGTCTTGTCCCTGCCACTCCACGACAAGTCCCTGAACCTGGCTGATTAGCTTCTCTTCAATGAAAAGCCGATCATGCTCTGCGTTGCAGGACTGGCATGCCAAAACAGAGCCTCCAAATGGAGAGTCGTCATGCACGCCAGATACAGGCCACAAAGCCACATCGCCACAGAGATCCATATCGTGGGCCATGGCGCACTCGTGGCATGTCATTTGGGCTAATACTAGGTTTGAGCCTGGGGGTTCAAATTTGCCTTCGTCGCTAAACTCGCGGATATCAAACAGTGCTAAGAGGTCTCGCCGAAGCAACCGGACCTCAAGCGCTGTTTGCTTAGAGAGCCCAAGGACCTGCATGAGGTATTTGACGAGTTCTAGGGTTGGATTTAGATCTTGGTTGGATCGATTGTGTCTAATACCCCCTGGCACCACTGGAAAGATGTAGTCCGAAGCTAATTCTGGGTGGAGCATTTCCTCGCGTTGTCGATGTATCAAACCTGAGATTTGCTTCTTCAATGCTGGAGAATAAGAGTTACTCAATATTGAAGATATTTCTATGCCGTCGTTTTCGTCGTCCAGTCGATTTGGCAGTTGGGTTGCCCTAGGTAGTTCTCCATCAGGCATGGATTGCGAAATTGTAGGCTTCTTTAAACCATGTACTATTTCAACATATTCCACAATCCAATCCGCAAACACAGTTTGAAGGGGAGTTGGCAAAAAATTGCTTAATTGCCAGTTCATAACGGTTTCTAGTTCCTGTTTTTCTGCCTCAACAACAGATTCACACGCTTTGCCACCATAGTTGAAGTGATTATACCACAGCAAATAATCCCAGTATTCTTTGATTTCGATTTCCAAGAAGTGGAAAGAAGGCTTTTCTTGGATAGATTTCAGGATGTATTGACTGTATGCATAAGCATTCCCGACCTCCGTTTTTGTTGTTTGAAGCACGATTCGATTGGGGTTGGCGTACACTATATTAGAGCCAAACCGTTTGAAAGTAGTTACTAGCTGCTGCAAAGCCTTTTTCAGCACCATTTGTATATATTGATGTAGTGCATGATCGTAAAGGCAGCAATCCTTGCTCTCGGCCCATCGAATAAGATGTTGCACCATTATATCGGCCATTCCACTACCTTTGCACGCTTCATTCCACCAGGCCTTCACCATCTCTCGAAGAACAAGAATTCCAGCAGCAGAAAACGCGGTATCCGAATACAACACGCCACTTCCATCCGAGACAGTTTCCCCATTCGACGGAGGAGTTGGATTTAGCACGACCTGTTCTGTTCCTTCGGGATCTCCGAGGAGAGCGGATGTGAGAATGGCGTTGATGGCGAGGTTCTGTACCTTCAGATCAATACAGACAGACGAATAGGAACCAGGATTGTTTGTATCCGGAATATCTATCGTGTTCATTGGGCCTGACACATTATCCTTTTCATAACCGCCATGGTCAGGAAGTGGGCCCGAAGACCACCATAAAACCACATTGTTCGCCTCTAATCGTCGTGCGTAGAGGATATCAATCAAGTGCTTAGGGTCATCTTTATCCAGATTCCCAATTGGAACATTGCCATATCGGGAAAATTCGAGAAGGTGATGCAACCACGAATCTAGATCCAAGTATCGCATAACTGTATTCCGCGCGGCTACCGACTGCCAGCCAAGCGGAGGCAGCTCATTCTCAGCATCACCCGATTTCAAAGACGCAACTGGATGATCTTTCAAGAAGGGGATGGTTTGCAAAAGCTGGCGCTGCTTTGGGGACTGAATCACAAACAAAATGGGAAGAGAGTTGTCACTGTGGTATCGTTTAATGGCGTCGCCAATTCCTAGGTGTGCTTTCCGTGCAGTCGTTACTTGGGTTACCTTGAACTTCAGCGTCTCCTGATAAGTAAATATTTGCTGCCAGGTTTCTCCAGCTCTTTTTGCTCTTATTTCACGTGCCTCGGTATATATCTTATCAAGCTTTGGGAAACCTTGAGTATCTTTCTGTTTTGTGAGGCTGATGATGTGAGCTTCCTCTGATTCTGTGGAAAGGATGGAAAAGACTTCTCGATCGCCATTTACGATGTGATATATATAAATGTATTGGAACTGCGACCCTTCCAAATACGGACGTGATCCAGTTGCTGGCAGAAGGGTTGATAACTCAAAGCCATGCTCCAGGCCCTTGCCTAACACCCCTCTCTGTTCCTCGTCGAATGTGCAATGGTTTCCCAGTTTAAGCATCGCTCGAATATTAAAAGGAACTTGTTTCTCATAAACACCTTCAACACTGTGGTGGTTAACCAATAGAGATATCTTTGCCGCTTCTCTCAAATATGTTTCCTCTGATAAAATCAGCCTGAATAGGTGAACAGACGGATGACCATTCGGCAAGGTATGGTTTACCTTTTCCACCGAGCAACCTTCGATATCAACATCAGGTAGGTCCTTATCCTTAAAATTGATAAAAATATGCCGTGGAACTTTGATGGTTATTGTATGCACTTTGCGGTCTATGAGAATGAATGCCCTTACTTCGCCCGGGACGCTAGTTAGCCGCAGTTGTAGTATTTGCCAGGTATTTACGTAGGTCAGTTCTGCCTGATTTCGGAAAAAGCTGCCAATGGAATCCGAGGCTGCTGTTCTCTTCTCGCCAAACAGTTTTCGACGGCGTAGTCGTGCTTGTTTCTGTATTTTCCATTTTTGCTTTTGATATTGCAGCCAGCTTTCATAATCTTCCATCATCGACGGCATTATCGGGGGAAGGCTCGCAAACGGGTCTAACGAAGTTGATCCATCGCCTTCAGGAATTTTTCGTTTTTGAGAGGCTTTAACAGTAGATGGGGAGTTGGATTTTTGGGTGCTTCGCGGTATGAGATCCTCAATATCACGACTGGAGTGGATACGATGATCCAAAATGTTGGTTGACAAAATGGATAACGGGGCTTTGTCGAAAAGGTCTGTCAGTTTCTTTTGCTTGAACTTATCATCTTTGGTATTTATTCGTCGTTGGAGCCAATCCGGATGAGCTATTCGCGGTACTGGGTTGCGAACCTTTTGGAGCGCAGCGGGTATTGTTATTAGCTTCTGTATGACGGATCCCAATCGCTCAAGATAGTACTCCCAATCGATTATTGTTCGAGGATCCATGTCTCCAGGATCTTCTTTTAGCCACTTCCGCAAAAAGAATTTCTTGATGCTCTCCTCTGCCGAGAAAATGGCCACAGGAACAGCACGTTCAGTAACAGGGGCATGCCTCGGAGCCGCAGATATAATATATTTGCAATTCAAGCCCTTGTCCTTTATCATCTGGTCTCCAAGAAACTCAGCAAGCCGTTTTGCTGTAGTGATTGAGGTCGATTTCTGAGTACCATACTCTTCAATAGTTTTCGACATGTTTCTGTTCTCACAGATCAAGTCGATCAGCTCCTCATCTTCTAATGTAGTCCCCCGCATATACAGAACGTCAAGCCACCTATTTGCGACTTCTGCAACGGCGGCATACGTTTCTTCCAGATCGGTACCTTTTAGAAAGAACTTGAAAATTTGCGTCTGGAATATTTTGATGAGCTTCAGCTCTCCCCTTCTTTTCACCTCGAACCCCTTTAACTCGGCAAGTGTCCCATCGTGGTTGAATACTGCATAACGTTTCTTCAAATTTTTATCCTCCTCCTTCGAGGTTGGGAGAATCATAGCTCTGTATGGACCGTCAACTTCGAAAAATATTGAGTTGTCACTGTGAGTTTCGTATCTGAATGTTTTCTCGTCGACAAGCGTTTGGTATTGATGATTCGTGAATTTTCCATGAACCAAGTGATTCAACATCACACAAGGGTAGGAAATAGGTAGCTTCTTGCCGTTCTTCAATTTAAATGCGAAATTCTCGGGAAAGGTTGCGGGGAGCATACACCAGATACCATCTGTGTCAAGTTCCAGGGGTCTTCCGATTCGTTCTACCAGCTTGCTTGCCATTTGAATGATATGCGCACCAGTAAGGCAGGTAACGCCAGCCATTTCCATAGAGTACCATCGCGAGCCTTTTCTCATCACATATCCATAAAAACTATTGAGAATAACCTTATGTGCAAGTTGAAGAGAATCGAAAAGAATAATCATTTTCTTCGCTTCTTCTATTTCCGTGTTCGAAGCACCTGAGGACTTCAAGCTATCCGCTTTCCCTTTCCAAACTTTTTGTTTGCCTTTGAAATCGTATCTCCGATCCCTGAAGTCGCGGACAGTATTAACATAAAACGGATTTTCTCTCTGACAGATAATCGCTTCCCGCTCAATGGTCTTAGTCTCGCGGATTTTGTGGTAAATCTTTTTGCTATATTCTTGTAATCGCTTCCTCACTATTTTGGCCTGGTCGCCTTCATCTAAATCGCCGAAACTTCGCATGGGCGCCTGAGGTGTCCTACCAGGAAATTTTTCATTTGTCACTGCTCGTCGAATCATGTTATACTCGTCACGTTTGGCAGGTAAAAATTCACCCCTCCAAGACCACGGAAGACGCCTATCGCACGTTTTACCAGGTCGATTAAAATCACAAGCTGCGCAATCCGATTCCTTAATCATTGAGTCGGGTTGTAGCCGGTTGGTGGTCATGATATTAGGATACATCGATGCGACATCTAAATGATATATTGATGGTCTTTCATTTCTGTTTGGAGCCGTTTTGAGATTGTATAGCCTTTCGGAAATTTGCTCTTTAACTTCGGCATAATTTGTAACATCGTCAAGTGATTTTTTCTCCTCGACAGTGATGCTAAACTCGAGAGCGGCATCCAGATCACGAATTAACTCATCAATCGCTGTTGGATCGATTGAGAAATCGACAGGTATATCACTCCTAAAAACACCAGCTTCAATACTTTCGACATGACCTCCAACATATGTTTCTGAATCCAATAGATGGCCGTCCCAGAAGGCTTCGTTCGGATCTTGGTGTTTGTTTGGAAGAATAATATTGTGTTGATAGGCTTGGACCATGAGTAGCATCTCACAGAGAGTTCCTGTGCCCTTGCGAAGAACGTCATCGGGGCTAAGGGGAATAATTGTGCAGAGGGAAAAGATGAAAGGGTGGACATATTTCATGTAGAGATAATAAGTTGCTACAGCATCTGAAACCGAGTACTCGGCTAGGGTTTGCGGGCGTTCGCTGGCATACCGGGTCATTACTTCTGGATCGAGCTCATCAGGGTCATATCCTAGCTTAGCGACAGTAACAGCTTTGAGACCACGACTTCCTTGTGGAAGGTAACTATCACGGTTGACCCAAGAAAAGGCATCCATGTGAACACAGTGGTTGCTTTGATAGATGTCATCGTTGGATTTCCGAAACCCAATTTCAGTATACATATCGATCCCCTGCACACTTGCTCTTGCCTCTACAAAAGGCCAATCAAAAAAATCACCGTTGTAGGTCACAATGACGTTCGGCTTCACTTCGTTGACGTGTCGGAAAAACCGTTCTAGGAGAGCTTTCTCGTCTGATTCATTGAAAATCATGAAAGGTCCGTCATATTCGGGCTTAGGGGTATATTCAAAATCGCTAATATCTTCTGAGACAATTTCCCTATTTGTGATGAGATATCCACGTCCGTCGATCATATACGAAATCATCATAATCTGGTCAATGACGGCATCTGGGAATTTGAGGGGAAGTTTGGTGGTTTCTATATCAAAAGCTAAGACAATAGGGTCGGCTCGTTGCAGCCTTTCCTCAATGCAGGCCAATGAAATAACTCCGTGTTTGGAATGCACGGTATACCATTTTCCAATTCGAATATCTAGGAAAATTTGTCAACTCCATGAGAGGGAAGCCGAAATTGTACAGTCGTACCTTTATCAATTGCAACACGCACATGGTATGGAACATCGTATTCTCTAATATCCACAATAAAGTCGCTAGCATCGATAATTGAGGCTCGCCGGGGGTCGTTTGTTTCTTCATCGTATAGGTCGAAACCAGCGTTGGCCCTGATGTAGAGAAGGTAGAGAGTTAGCTTAGTATCTAGTAAAGGGACTCATGGGGAATTAAAACCTTGCGAGCTCTGCATATGTATCCATTGCATTCACACTCTTCTTATTTTTCTCAGCAATTGGAAGTATGACCCTACGAACGGCAAGTAGGTTGCTAACATTGGCAAATCGGAGTATTAAGAAGCGCCTTTGATATCCTAGCAGATGGTTTGGCATTTGTAAATCCTCCCGTTCTACCAGTTCAATATTCTTGACCAAGCCCTCAAATGACCTTTTGCACCATTCTTCTACTTCAGCTTCGTGGCCTCGTTTTATGGCGATTAAGAAGTATGGATCATATTCCAAGATCGTTTTGAAGCCACTCCCATCGTCCTGGAGGAAATATAATTCCACGCCGGCGCGGCCTCCCGGGACTTTCGAGTCTTCAATGGTAGTGCTATGTATATTGTACAGCCATCCTATTCGACTTTTTCCGGCTTCGAATCTAGAGAACCCCATTTTCTCATCGATACTGTCGGCCAGCCGAAGGGCATGGAACTTTTCATCCTGGGAGGTTGCTTCGCTTGCTCTGAGGGATGAGGCCTCGATGGTCTTGGACCGCTTCGGATTATAGGATGCGGTGAAGGATCTGAATTTGTTTCCATATTTGCTCGGCCTCCTCGTCATGTTGATATCTGGAAGCTTGGTCTTTCCTCGACGGGATAACGAGAAGCGAGTGAACTAACAAGGCATTAATTAATATGAAAGAACGAAAGGTCTCGAATTGACTCCAGAGAATGCTGTATAAAGGTCATAAACACATTAAAAGACATAAAGAGCCCCGTGTGAAAAAGATTGTCTCTCACCAACTCCTACCATAGTTAAATCTAACAACAAGTTAGTTTACCAAGGTAGCCTCGCGCGTTTCGCGTTTTTCCGCGTTCCACTCTAAATCGATTGGTTACCTAATCATTTCTTACATAATCAAGAAGCAAGAAGCACAAGAAGAGAGAAGAGAAGAGAAGGTAGGAGGGAGAAGGGAAGAACAAGAAGACGAACAAAACGGAGATCCCACGGCTCTTCTGGATCAATTACGATGGCGGCTGACTCTCGAGATCCCAATTCAACCCCAGAAGGGTCGTCGGCCCCAGAGCCTATAACTGCCGAGGGACAAACAAAACATGAACTCTCGAAGTCTCAAGTCGGGAAGCTGTGGGAAGAATTTGGCAACCCAAAGGAGCCTGTCAATATGATGCCAGGTGGGATGTACAATTCTGCTGGTGGGAAACCGAAAGAAGTGACGTTTACAGACTCACTTAAGTCTTTGTCTCTAAACAATTTTACTTCCTTCTACAAGGCCCCGTGCGCCCGAGACTCGCTGCTTGTGGGCATTGGAGCTGGTTTTGGCGTGGGCAGTGTAAGGGCAATTTTAGGAGGTATGGAATATATTATCAATACAATTCCTAAGGTTTCATTCTTTGAAAATGGCAGAGCAGAATATTTAAATTAATTCAATTTCAATTTCAGGTCTCAAATCGCTATGGATCGCTAGTAATTGGGCTGTTGGGACATTCGCCCTTGCGTCGGTCGCAACCCACCAATATTGCCAGAGAACGAGAGCCATTGAACGGGATGGAATGAAAGAGGCTGTTGAGCTTATGAAAGAACTTAAGCTCAAAAAACAAAGGGAAAAGGAAGCGGCGCAAAAGCAGCAGGAAGAAGTCGCGCGAAAAGCTGAAGAGGAACGCCGCAAAAGCTGGACGAAGCTCTCGAGCTATAAATTTTGGTAATGCATAGAAATCGAGTGGGTTTGTTTGGTTTGGGGGAGTTTTTGGAGTTGGATGAATTTGATGATCATTTAATCAGCATAGAATTTGTTTTCCAAGTCAAGATGACATCCCTGATTCGATGCTATGGTTTATAGCGTTTTGTACATTATTAGTCGTCGGAACTATGCATGACTTTATCAAAACGGAAATCTCGCCTCTTAGCAACCATAAATGCATTTGTGATCTTGTCATGTGTTGAATTTGACCCTCTTCTGGTTTGGGCTCCCCGTCATTGTGGCATGATCTTGAAGAGCGCCATCCCGCCTCTCTTTCCGCCTAGCCCGCGCTTCTCGGGCCTCGCGCCTTTCCCATTCGGCTACCTGATTCTTCCGTCGCTGTGAGCGATTCCACGCCACTGTCGCCGACGGCTTAAAGCCGATTCCATCTAAGCCATACCCATCGTCATTCGGGTCCGTAGGGTCGTAACCAGTTATCTCGGATTCGTGCCAAGTAAAGGGGTTTTCAATTGGATCTATGGTGAGAGGAGGGGACTTGGGCCGAGAATATTGTTCGGGCGGCGTTTGCGGTTGCAGAGACTCAGCCTCCGGGTTGTTAGTGCTAGGCGGAGATTTAGGATCACTGTCATTCTCCCTCTCTTGCGCCTGTCGAATGTCTATAGACGTGGAGCGTTCGGTCGTGTGATTATCATTTGTAATATCTGTTGGTGGAGGAGCGTCTTCTGTGTCTTTGTCTACATCTGGGGTCGGCTCCCCACCAAGCGTAGTTTCGTCGGTTGATATAGCAGGAGAGTGTATATCAAGATCCTGCAACTGGCCGGTCACAGCTCTATGTGGACTTTTCCATCCAGTTGATGAGTCTTCATAGTCACAGTAAAATGGCGGGACAGGCAGCTGCTGGAAGTGATGTGTGCCTGCCGCTGTGTCCACACTTTGGGTTCGAGCAGGAAGCTCTGCCTCCTGGCGCTTCCGTTTCGGGGATTTGTGAAAAGCCAAAACTCGTTCTTCCATCTTATCCAATACTATCAACGATATGCCCTACCCAAGATCTAAAGTCTGTACGTATTTCGGGGTGGAATAATCGAATTTGGAACATCAATGGTAGGGTGAACCCTGATACCACATGTTGGCCGGCCGCCCCAGAAGAATCCCCCGGTATTGACTTTGGGCAACCTTGGGGCGTGATGTATATCAAACAGGTGACATCCCGGGTACGCATAGACAAACCAACTCACTATATATCTGCTCACTAGCTAAACCGTCGATTGCGAGTCGCTCTGGTCGAGGTTGGATGGCCTGCTGCCTGACACGCTGCATAGACGTAGAATCATGTGACCATATAGTTATTCAACAAGATGTCAAAGGTAGAAAGAAAGAAGCCTTCATTCAGTTCAGAAGAAGTTTGGCTGGTTCTGAATCAATCAAATTCTATTATCACAAGATACCATTCAGAGTACAATTGGGAAAATCAAACATCCATCCTTCCTGGCCAAATAACACAAAGATACTAACTAGACAAATCACCCATAAAAAAACGCCATACTGAAAGAGGACCTCAGGGGAATTAAATCAACGTTTACTTCCTTTGCTTTTTCTTGTCCGTGCCAATCTCGCTATCTCGCTTTCGCTTCTTCTTGGGGGTTTCTTCGTCGGCATTTTTGGCTGCTTTGTCTTTCTTTTCCTTCTTTTCTTTCTTTTCCTTCTTCTCCTTCTTCTCCTTCTTTTCTTTCTTCTCCTTCTTCTCCTTCTTTTCTACCTTCTCATCATCCTTCATATCCACATCCCCATCACTAACATCAATATCCATGTCCGCAAGGACAGAGTCCATGGCGTTTTTCTAATCAATCAATCAGTTACACTTCATATTAGAAAGGCAAAGCAAAAATAAACCTTGGCCTAACTTACCATCGCAACTTCATTTTTAGTAGGGGCAGCTCCTGTGGCGTAAAACTCCAATCGTTCCTCAACTTGTTGTCGCAGAGCATCTCCGAATTTTGTAGTGGGAGTTTCAGAAAAGTTATCTATTCTGGAAGCAATGGAGCACTTATTTGCCAAGAATCTGGAGATGCGGCCCTTGTTTTTGGGGCCAGCTCGGCTGATAAACGATGAGTGAAAAAGTAGCCCGTACTTCGGAGTATTACCCTTTGTCTTAAGTGCCCTGAACAGGGCCTTTTCCGCGCCAAGAATCTGCACAGTCGAAGCGGGATATTTGGAAAGATTCGTCAAGCTTCCTGCATGCGAAATAAGACGTGCACCTACGATTTCTCCAATTAAAGTGGCCAAGTTCGGTGCAACCACGCTCATTTTGGCTACCAAGTACCCATGCAAGTTCTTGCGATATTTTACAAGGCTCACGACTCGCCGGGCAAAGGCGATCACGTTTTC
This sequence comes from Myotisia sp. PD_48, assembly GCA_032988175.1. Taxonomy (NCBI): domain Eukaryota; kingdom Fungi; phylum Ascomycota; class Eurotiomycetes; order Onygenales; genus Myotisia; species Myotisia sp. PD_48. The sequence continues at coordinate 108,824 of JANTQB010000044.1, read as the reverse complement.
CATGTCGGTGGGGGAGATATCTTGACCCATGCTATGTTTGGAAGCATCGATAATGCTTTGCGCAATACCTTCGTCATCATCAACAATCGCAGCCAGATCATGCAACTTCTCCTCCGAAAGGTCAGTCTTGTTTTGGATAATCAATGTAAGCTGAGCATATCTATGGTTATCGGAAACGATTTTGATCAATTCTGGGAAATGCCACGAGTACCATTCCCTGACTCTCATGGAAAAAGTGTTGATGGCCTTATCCAGTTGGTCGAGGATCGCGATCGCTTGGATGATATGGTTGTCGTCGCGTTTGACAGAGAACTTCACTTTGGATCGAGAATATGCATGGCCAAGACCAAGCTGCGCGGTATTGATGTCTCCTTCACGGAGTTGTTTCAACAGCTTTCCTGCATGCATGCGAACTCCTCGCAACATGTCCTGCACAACCTCGCTGGTGTCGCCGGTTTCGCACTCCACGAAAGGGAAGGACGCCTTAATGCTACCTGCTAGCGCTTTATCCGAAAGACCAACGACCACGCTCTTCTTCTTGCTTGGCTTGGGTAAGTTGAGGTCCAGGAAGGAAATTAGCGTTTCGGAAGCGATACCCTCAGAGATGTCGTTGATTTCGCCCAAAGCTTGCTTATTATTCCTTAAAAGGAAAAAAAAAGAAGAAATTGTAAGTACGGCGCGGATATTTAGAGATAATATAATGAGCGGATATATCTTACTCGAAAGGTAGGAAGCTAACGACGTCCACCATTTTCCCGAATTTTGCAAGATCTTGCATGGCAGCTTGAACCTCCTTCAATCGGTTTCCGACGGTATCGGCCTGATGGACGACCTTGAACAAGGAGTAGCCCATGGGGCCTTCGTAGAGAAGGTAGTCGGCCATTGTGATGAAATAGACCTGTGTAATTGCAACGGGGCGTAACAATACCAACAAAGGCTGAAGCTGATATTTTATTTAAATCTTGTAGTTAAGAGGTTGTTGGAGTTTGCACCCATTTTTTTTTCTTGTGGACGCGCTAGTGCGGAAACGGAATTGTGCGCCAACCCAAAGGAGCTCCAAGAGAAAGGTTCCCCTCGACAGCCAAAATTCACTGAAATACAAACATCACACTTTTTCTTTCTCGACTTAGGGGAAGATACTAATTAAACTGACTGGAGACGCAGCTTTGTGATCCACATCTGTCAGAGCTAATATGTCTGCCACCCAGTTGCTCAATCCGAAGGCGGAATCAAGGGTAAGCTCTGTTTATTGCCCACTCTTGATCCCAATATCGCTTACACTATTTAGAGGAGAGGGGAAGCCTTGAAAGTAAATATCAGCGCCGGCGAAGGGCTTCAGGATGTGTTGAAATCAAATTTGGGGCCCTCTGGCACAATAAAAATGTACGTCGTGATTTTATTCTATTTCCTGCTATAAGTTATTCCTTGCTAACTGTGTTCTAGGTTGGTTGATGGAGCGGGACAGGTATGGGCTTTTTTCGATTGCGGCGACTTATCCAACGATTGATTTCTTACTCTATTCCAAATAGATCAAGCTCACAAAGGATGGCAATGTTTTGTTACGGGAAATGGTGAGTTGCATATCTGCCTTGATCTACCTCATCGAGCATATAAGTACTAACTCGTCTTGTGTAGCAAATCCAAAACCCCACAGCAGTATGATATTTTTTCCTCCCCTTTCTACCTCATTCTATCTAAGGCATCAACTAAATCTGACGTATTGCAGGTCATGATTGCTAGAGCAGCGACCGCACAAGATGATATCACCGGCGATGGAACCACATCAGTTGTCCTTCTCGTCGGAGAATTATTAAAACAGGCGAATCGATATATATCGGAAGGTTTACATCCTCGAGTAATTACCGATGGGTATGAGATTGCTAAAGATGAAGCGCTAAAGGTTGCAAACAGTTTCCCCTCCTCTAAACAAATGCAATTCTTTTTCATCATTAATCTAACAAGTTTCCAACTATCCAGTTCCTTGAGAAGTTCAAAATTGAACGGGAAATAGATAGAGAATTGCTTATATCTGTGGCACGGACATCCCTCTCCACCAAGCTTAATAAAACGCTCGCGGAACAATTAACGCCTTCAATTGTCGATGCTGTTCTTGCAATCTACAAAGCCCCTGCGAAACCGGATTTGCATATGATCGAAATTATGAAAATGCAACATCGTACGGCGTCAGATACTCAACTTATTCGAGGTCTTGCTTTAGATCATGGAGCCCGTCATCCTGATATGCCAAAGCGAGTGGAGAATGCATTCATTCTTACATTAAACGTCAGTCTTGAGTATGAGAAATCGGAAATTAACTCGGGTTTTTTCTATTCAACCGCGGAACAACGAGACAAACTAGTTGAGAGCGAACGAAGATTCGTAGATGCTAAGCTAAAGAAGATTGTGGAACTCAAAAAGGAAGTTTGCGGTGACGATCCAAAGAAGGGATTTGTGGTAATCAATCAAAAAGGAATTGATCCCCTAAGTTTGGATGTCCTTGTGAAGAACGGCATATTTGCCCTCCGAAGAGCAAAGAGAAGAAATATGGAACGATTACAGTTGATTTGTGGTGGTACAGCCCTGAATAGTGTTGATGAGCTCTCGCCAGACGACCTTGGATGGGCTGGGCTTGTTTACGAACACCAACTTGGCGAAGAAAAGTACACTTTTGTTGAGGAAGTCAAAGATCCAAAATCAGTCACACTTCTTATTAAAGGCCCGAATCAACACACAATCGCCCAGATCACGGAAGCTACTCGTGATGGCCTCCGTTCTGTCTACAACGCCATTGTTGATAAATCCGTTGTCGCCGGTGCTGGTGCCTTCCAGGTTGCTTGTGCTGCACACCTTTCGTCAGAAGCATTCCGCAAGACCGTCAAAGGTAAAGCCAAATGGGGAGTTGAAGCGTTCACCGATGCGCTCCTCATCATTCCTAAGACATTGGCCGCAAACTCGGGGCATGACATCCAGGAGTCACTCGCCGCCTTGCAAGATGAGCATGCCGATGGCAACGCTGCTGGGCTTGATCTTGTCACTGGTAACCCGATGGATCCCGTTCAAGAAGGCGTATTCGATTCGTTCAGAGTGCTCCGAAATTGCATTGCTTCTAGTACTGGTATTGCCTCGAATCTGTTGCTTTGTGATGAGCTGTTAAAGGCACGGCAGATGAGCAGACAAGGCGCTCCACAGGGAATGGATGAACAATGATAAAGTCGTTCAACAAAAAAGAATCGATGGTTTCCGAATGGCGATTTACAACACTTAGTGCTCAAGTGCTCAGCTTCCACCAGAGTTGAGTTTGAGGTTAAAATAGAAAAATATCAGTGATTGATTGAGAATAGGTTGAATTTCCTTAGTACAATGATCAAGTAAATACATGGATAGAAATACTTAACAAGGTCATAGCAAGAAAATATAGTTAGTTACCACAAGTTAGTAACTTGATGGCTTAATTATATTCTAGTTCGGAAGGACTCTCTCCATGCCTCCACCTTAGTAGAAGATAACTAAACCAGGGCCTGTCGCCTGTAGTCAAAACCAGCATCGGGTTCATGGCTTTTACAACAAAAGTGGTTCCAACACGGCGTAAGGATGGTGACCTGGGGTATCAAGTGCATGATTCCAGCTCGCTCGGATCTTCGGATCCGATTATCATGACCGCGTTCCCCCCAAATAAATCGCGGTGCTCCAGATTGTGAATAGGGTGGTCGATCGAGTTCCAAAAGACAGTTTGCGGTACTACTAAAAATCCTCACTTTCTGCCTCCTCTGGGGCCCATTCTCCATGAAACCCTTCTTCTACTACTGGATCAAGCAGGCTCATATTACGGGATTTTGCCCAGGCTAGGACCTTGCTCTTCTTTATGATGACGCGATCCGAATGTCCTTTTTCATCTGCATGCGAGCCACGTTTTCGTTTTGTGGGCTTCTGGGGATCTACTACTCCCATAGATTGTAATGCGGTTATGACGTCTTCCACAAGCATGCCAGTTGCTTGTCCGATATCTCGAACTGACATTTCTTCTCGAACCGGGACCTTTTTCCCCTTTTTTCGGCCGGGACGTTTCGTATTGTCTTGCCGATTACTACTTCCAGCCGAGGAACCAACAAGTAAATACCTAGCTATCCGTTCCTCCCAAAATCTCACGTAACTTTTGCGGCCCATTTCGCTAAGGGGTTTCTCAGGGCCACCAATCACGCCGCCTTCCCATTCCCAGGCACTTAGTTTATAACTGATTCCCATCAAGAGTTTACCAAGTTGCTTGTGCTGGTATGGCGGGAAGATGAGGATGCAGGCCAGATTATTCGCATCCCAGGACATCTTCTCCTTGGAAAAGTAACCGAGAATATGACGATCGCTTGGATCATTTGGGTTTGTGTAGACAAGGATGTAGTATAGAAATGAAGAAACGTCAAAAAACACGGATTTATGGTCAAGAAAAAGCTTCGCGAAAAGAGAGAGATTTTGTGCAAAAAGCTTCTCGTCCTCTCCGTCTACCTCCCATACTGAATAATTCCCGGCGTCATATATGCAAGTCCCTAGGCGTTGTTTTTTGTTTTGGCATATTTGCACATGGGAAACGTACGATTGGCTGTCGCATGAGTACCGGAAACAGGCATGGCAAACGAACAATGTCTCAATTCCTGGCTGCACGAGCTCCTCCGGGTAACGCGAATCAAACCAAGTGTTGAATCGCAGGGTGCCCAAGACCACTTGCTTGATATTCCGGCTGGTTTGGTTTTTCAATGGGGCCGAAGCAGTAGGGCGGGTGCTGTTTCGCATTGCGTAGCAAGGTCAATTAATTGGCCCAGATGGAACACTAGGCAAAGGCCACAGTCCGAATAGCGTCTCTCGTCTCAGTCTCCAAAATGGAGGTCAAGCATGACCCCCTGTAATAGTGCGACCGGAATCTTGGTGCCTGGAAGGAATGCGAAGCTGGTGGGTAGGTCCGACTCTTGGAGCTGAAAACCTCGAAGTTTCACGACTTGGTTTTGCCTCTTTCAGGCAACCAAATATAACTAATACGGGCCAGATTAGGACTAGCGGGCTGTGGAGAAGGTGGGCGAGGTTCTCTTGGCGGCGGCTTCACTGGTCCTCGTATGACAACAGCAACGGACATCATCTCTCATCGTAGTGACACGTTCTGCTTTTCATCGGGCTGGAAACAAGTTCATAAGCTCTGCCAGGAGAGAGTATATCAACTACCTACTGCCTATTGTTGTACTTTTCGCGACTTGTGAGATCCCACAGTCTTCTGCGTAGCACCGGAAATCCCTTGTTGGGGCTATTCGCTGGAGCCTAGATAGCAAATCTCCTCGCAAGCCTCAGAGGCTCACCGTCCACCTCTCTCTGGACCACTTTTCTACCTGGAATCTCTCTTTGAACTTTGCTCTCAAGGCCGACATTCCATCAACGCATTTCACAATGTTAAACCCATTTCGCATCAACGGCCTGGGTGATATATCCGATGAAGGGTCAACGGGGTATGACCCCCTTAAAACAACAGGGTCTGGTAACTCCAAGGCTGCTGCTGCTACTGTGCAGTTATCTGCTGTCGAGTACGACGAGACTATATCGAAAGTGCCAGAAGCTACTCTCACCTATCTAGATGTTGACGATGGAGAGACTATTACTGTAAGCAACTGATGTTCGATTCTTAAATTCTACCTCATATGTTTTTCTCTAATCGTTCTGCTTAGGTTGGCTCCTCCCGAGAATTAGCTCAGTGCCTTGCTGAGCCCCTCCCTCCAATGGCGCATATACTGCCACCTGATGCAGGTGTCGATAACTACATCCCTATGCATATATTTGACATTCGACGGACCAGAACAGCCGTTGATACTTGGCAAGCTATTCAGGCAAGGGGATTTCCTGGCATGAGACGGCTGTCCTGGATTTCAAGTCGCTCTCCTTCTCCGCTTGAATTGAACGACCCTGCTAGCAACTCAGCCAACTTATTTCCTATCCTAACAGAAATCCAAGGGTCAAATTCTCAAACAGGAGAGAATACTGGTGATGCCAGGTTAAAATGGTTTCACTCGTGTGACCCCCCGCAAGTTACAAACCCGAATGAAGATTACAATCAGGAAGGGGGCATGGGTTTTACAGCCGAAGCCGTGAATGACGCCACCTCAGATCCAGAATGTCGCTCGATATCTCCTGAGAACCAATTTATTACCAATGAAGGAATGAAGCAGGTATGTCATGGTAATATACAACAAAACCAGTGGGCCCGGTATTAATACGATATATAGGCACAGTCAGCTGGAGTCAAACTCCGAAATGCACGAAGCAGCTATCAGATGTCCTCTGCAAACTCGTCGTCTTCTTTTGACCAGTATAAAGACACCTGGAACATATATCAAACTTCTCCGCAATCCTTTAATGCTTTACCCCTCTCAGAAAGAGAACCCGACGCTTTTGAATCACCGATTGAAATAAATTCCCAGCCGCTTTTGGCTAGCTTTGAAGCTGAATTGTCCAAGTTGATGAAACAGGCATCACAGTCCGAGCAAAGTACCGACTTGACAGATTCTCAGGATAGGGAGAATTCGTGTCCCACGGGACATACCACAGGGCTGGCTTCCTCACCTGAAAACGGAGCATCAGAAAAATCTCCTGAGCCTATCCCGCTTCTCGCCGAAGTTTTCGGAAAGCCTTTCCATACGCTTTTAAATCATGTAGACATGATTATTTCGGAATTGACAACTCGGCTTCCAGAAGTGGAGCAACGAATGTCATGCATACATGATCAAATCCCGGAACATATGCAAGTAGCCGTAAAAGACACTGTCTCTGCTATTGGCGGTCAGATTCAAACCCTCGCAGGAGTTATGCAGCAGGCCGTCACTTCGGCCCATACGGCATCCGGCAGAAGAATCGAGGCAGAAAATTTGATAGTATGTCAAATGAATGCTCTCAAGGCTCTGGCATCAAAGCTTGGTGAACCCGTCTTGGCTGCTTTGGAGAAAAATGATAAGTCACAACGTGAGCTAAACGAGACTATTCTCAAGTCATCGAATTCAAAAGCAAGTGTTTCGTATATCATCAATGGGGAGAGAAATACCAGCAAGGAACACGATGTAGTTTCTCCAGTTGATTCTATTTCATCGACCTTTCAGTTCCCTAGCCTTACTAGTATAAACCCCACGACAGTCCTTGAGCCAGTTCCTTCTTCGCTAAACGACACCAAGCAACAAGCCGATACCGCCCTGGGTATTAAGAAAAATGCCAAGACTAGTATTTTCATTCGTGATATTCCAAACTCTATCTCTATAGGGTATGTTGAGGACTTATTGAAGGACCAAGGTTTCGTAGGAGAAGTGATTAACACGCTTGAACATGGGGAATATATATACGATTGCTATGTCCGATTCCCTACAATATATGCAGCAATGGGAGCTGTACAAGCTCTGACTCAACCAGGCGTTCTGGTTAGCGAAGCCAGAGTTGAATTCGGTGATAGCTTTGCAGATAGCAATGCATGTTCGACCAAGAAGCTGCAGGTAGGGCGCTCGTGTGGTCGGAAAACCAGAATTATTGATTCTAATTCCAAACAGATAACGAAGCAGCCTAGTGTCACCTTTGACCTTCCAGATAATGGAATAAGAGACACTGAGAGCATCAAACGGACAAGATCAATGGGGGACTTACGCTCCGCACAACAATGCCATGTTCCTATGGAGACTGATGATGTATACCGCGATCAGTCCAATGCAATCAGCCCTGTTTTTAGCGCTTACGGCGAGGAACCCGTTGCAAACAGAGTTGATGGCAAAGAGCCCATTTGTGGTATTCCCCCTTGCACTGAATCCCTGCTTGATGGCCAAGTCAAAGGCTCAAATCTTGCGACGCGTTATCCCTCTCTACTGGCTACCCAGAAATTGCCTATAGGGGCGCCTTTTGAGCGTCCTAGTCAAGGCTCCGATAGTTCTAGATATCCTTCGATGCGTCAGCTAGAAACCCGGTTGCTCCTAAGTCACCATCCGCAGCCATTCCTGAGAACTGACCGTAGAACTCGTGTAAACCGAGCGACAGACCGTTTTTCGCTCCCTGCTTACCCATCTCCAACCCCCACGGCTCATAACCATACGGTTCCGGAATACGCGATTCCAGGAACATATGATCGCAATGATGACTATCCACAATATCCACCACCCGTGCCAGACAAACTTCCGGGAGCCTGGCCAAGAACAACTGAATGGCGCCGTCAAGGAGATAAAAACCGCCAAACGCCCCATGGAACTGAGGATCGTACAGACAGCCCAGAAAATTCTACTGGTACATGGGGCCGGTCTCCAATGCCTAATCTTCCCGGTCCGTTCAAGCCCCTGTATGAAATTCCGGCCAGTGGCAACAACACACTCAAACGTCACTTCTTGGAACGTTCCCATGAAAATCGTCCAAAGCCATTCCCGCGGTTCTATGCACGCCCAAACGAAAGACCGAACTTCCATGAGGGCAACAGACACCTTAATGACTGTAGGTATTATGCCAATACCCCCGGGAGTTTTCCTACCGAAACCGAATTCCAAGAGCCGGTGGTAAATGAGCCAACGGACAAGGTTGAAACTTGCGTGAAACATCTTACTGCTCTTGGTTATGGGGACAAAGGGATTAGTCGGCTCCGGGTATACGCTCAGGCCGCAAACGGGGACCTTGACGACGCAATCGAAATGATTGAAGAGGAAAGAAAAGCATATGAGCAGCGAGCAGGTCTCCTATGAGCATTTAGTTGGTTGTGAAAGTCACACCCTACGTTTGGATCTAGTCTATCTTAGTTCTGGATTCAGATTCGCAGGGCTTACCCTTCAGGAGTTCGAAAGTATTTATCTATTGCTCTATATCTCGTTTAACTAATTCGGATTATTCCTTTGTTTTAATGCTTCCTTTTATCTGTCCCTTGAATTGCTCAAATTGGTTATAGCATATTCATGTTGCTTCGGCCTTCTGATTCTTTCATGCCCACCATAATCAACATGATGTACCCAGCTCCCTTTTAATAATATTTGGTTGAATTTTTAACGATAGCAGCTATATGCCACTGTTTTTTTTTATCATATCACAATATGAAGAAGGAATTAATGTTCTTTGAGAGGACCGTGAGGTTTTGATATTTAAACGCTTAAAATGAGTTCAGTAACTAACAGAAATGATTAACAACTTTTTGTTAACAAGCAACTTTCCATATAACCATAGCCGATTAAAAGGGAGATGGATATTATCCCTTGGAACCCAGCTGACCAAACTGCTCTTTAAATGCTTAATTAAAACCCTTTAGAAAAAAAAAACAAAAGAAAAAAAGGACGTAGCATCCCATGGATTAAAGCAGACAGAGCTGTGAAACAAGGCGAGGGAATCATAAGGTATCATAAACTGCGCCAGGCATACACCTTGTAAACGACAACGATAAAACCAAGCCCAATAAAAGTGGAACAAGATTGAGGAGAAAATCAGAAAAAAATTGCGAGTACACTAATGAATATCAACACATTTGACCCCACGAAATTTTTTAAAAAGGGAACCGTGAAACTATGCGGTGAATACCCGATCTAGCTGTCGTAAAGCCCTCATATCTTCACCGAACCCGATTTTGTCGCTTGGAATATCTTTGGGCCCTTCTCCAGTGGCAGTGGAGATCGTGTCCCGTGTTCCATTTGGCTGATATCCAGGAGGTTGCGAAGTGTTTGATGGGGCTGGAGAATTCATCAACGCATTGATACTTGGAACCGCGATCGAGGACGTGGTGGTAGCTTCAGAGCCTGTGCCATTTTGTGTCACTGTAACCGGTGGCTGTGCTGCAGGGGATCGCGGATCTGGCGGCGGCGAGGAATTCACCGACGACCGCCGTCGTTGCGAGTTTGGCGTTTCTTGGGAAGACACTGATGGAGAAGCACCGAGGCGCGGATCGATTTGCCCAACCATCGGATGGGAGTTGGTTGTAGGGCCAACAAGTGCAGGTTGCCGTGGTGCTGCGTAAGGGGGGTAGGGGTGAGTAGGAGCTTGGGAATTGTGCCCATGGATGGCAGGAGGCGTAGCATAACTTTCGGCAGGGTGCACTCTCTCATACTGGGGTGGATATGCGTGCTGTGGGGCATATTGGTGATGTTGGCCATAAGGATATGGGTGATGTCCACTCGTTCCGGGTATAGGTGGTAAGTAATTGGGAACATATGGTACTACTGGAATGTGGTGTTGTCCAGCCATTGGTCCAGGCCAAGCATATGGCGCTGGGGCATATGAATGAGAGTGAGCAGCAGGTGAACGGCCATAGTGTGTCATGGGTGGTGGTACAGAGTAGGTTGCACTAGGCATGGGACCTCGAGTAACGACAGGAAGATTTTGTTGATCGTGAACACTCGATTCGGGATAAAGACCCTTTTGGGGCACTATGTGCCGTAGCGAGCCATCGGTAGACGGCTGGTTCAGACCAGGAGCTGTTGGATGGGATCGTGCGTAATAACTAATCAGGTGAAGGTGCTGGCCTGTAGAAGTTGTGATGCTAAACGATTGCTTCATTAGGCCATCGGGTTTATAACGATAACCATCGGGGCCTTCTTCGGCCCCTTCACCTTGATCCTCATCGCTTCCTTTACTGCTCTCGGGGGTCTTTCCCGCCCTTGCCTGGCTTGCGTGAGCTCCTCCGCGTTTTCCCTCCATTTCTCGATACGTCAAAAAACTCCCAGAAACCCTGCTGGCGCTCCACGACTTTCCGTCTGTCCATCTTCTCATACCAGCCTCCCGTTCATCCCATACGAATACAGAACCGGATTTTATCGACTGGCGCTCTTTCTCTGATAATCTCCTCTGCACTCTGGGCAACTGGCCAATCCGACATGCTTCGAAGAGAATAATCGCGTCCCCAGGGGTACGGACGTGACCGTGATACGTTTCCATCTGCTCCAACTTAAGCAAATCTTGTGGAAAGATCGTCGTGATTGCTAGTCTTCTCTAATATGATTCCACAGAGGGAGGTCGGTAGAGCATCAAATAGATATTATCGGAACTGGGAGTATTTATGACTGTGGTTCTGGGCAGATTGATGTGCTAGAAGAGAAAAGAGAGTAGAATGTCAGCCTAGATTTCTGTTGGTGGGCCAAAAAATCAGCCCCTCGAGAAGCTCGAACTAATTTAACTAAGCCCAAATACACGAAACTGCAAGGTTGTACAGTTTGCAAAAAAGCACGGGCGGTTCTGAAGAAATGGCCACACTCCCTTCTTATTGCGAAATAATAAAAAGGGATAGCTAATAGCGATAACCAAAGAGGAAGAGCGAAGGTCCACTAAGGGAGAAACGGGGATCATGTTCAACCTTGGAGGGCTATGTGACGGTCACAACAAGTTTGACAAAGGATCGTTTCCTCTTTGCGTCCTATAGCTCTAACATATGGCGTTGTGTCACAGGCACAAAGAGTTGCAGTGCAAAGCATGGTCAGGGCCCAGAAGCAGGACCAGGACAAGGTGCATAAACAAACAGGAAACTTGAAAGACAAGCAATAAAGAAGAGATAGGTTACACAATCAAGACATTTGCTTACTTTGACTGTGTGGCAGCTTCCTTGAGCATCTGTGCTTGCAACACTCAACGTTGTGGAATTTGCAGCTACTGAGGGTCGCAGAAGGAGGGGTAGGGACAGACAGATTGTGTACCTGTGTCACAAAACGGAACAGAATGTAGGAAAGTGAAGGTAGGACGTAAGTGGTGGTGCTTGACAGGTGTCCGTCCCTGATGATAAAACGAGTGGTTTCAGAAGCAAGCTTCTAGTCAAACGGCTGGCTCTGGAGAGGCGGTTGGTCGGTTTCTCAGCAGAAGACAAGAAATTGTTTGTCGATGGAGAATTGATGGTAAAAGGCCACTGCCACGTGAGATGCACTCGGAATGCTTGGGTTGGGACGTATGGTAACTTGGTAACGTGGCTAAAGTTACCGTAAATCCAAATACCTTCGGATTTCAGACCCAGTACGCACCAACAAGAAATCCATCCATATACTTACTCCATACTTCGTACATCCCATCAGAACTCCACTAACTAGTTAAGTTAAATGGAGTATGTCTGGCAGGGAGGTTATAGTGATGGTGGTCAGTCTAGAATCTCTGAGTATCGTTTGTAACTCGCATAAATCGTAACACTAGCCAACAAAATGGGCAAGCTTAGCTGACATCGGAGCAAACCAACCTCCATATTTTGGAACAGAGAATTATCGTCCTGTCCATAAGTTCACTTGTACTTTGTTTCCAGGACGCGTGGCGGTACTAACCAGGGAGAACGCCACGATATATTTTGGAAATCGGCGAACCTTCATGCTCGGTTCCTAACTCTTATCAGGAACTCTAATAGGCTTAGCTTTAATAGGGAGGCATAACTCCCGAACCATCGAACATTGTCCAAGACAAACCTCCTCCAGACTCATATATAAACAAAGTGGAGCATGGAATATATATGACCATACCAATGATTGGAGTCTTTTTACACAAAAGGGAACTAAATATACGTAGCATATATCGGGACAGAGCCCTGTACGGAGTAATACTTTCGTACTTAGGGAGAATGCAGGCCAGGTACAGAGTACTTCGTAGATGCCTAAAACGTGATCACTCGGCAATATATGTATTGAAATACGGAGGAGGGCATCTTCGCTCGATTGTCTGATTCCTTGGGACATGCTTAAGCTTAATCTGACATTCTGGCTCCATTCCATAATTCCACTACGGAGTACACTAGCCAGACACGTCCTCGTATTATACACTTTCAGGTTACTGACTCGCTAGTTGCGAGTCGGCAAAGCATTGTACGCAGTTACAGACAGGAATGATGATAAAGTCGGAGATATCCCGAGACGTTCCCTGTTTCAATAGAAAATTTACCAACTCACCCTTACGTACAACAAACTGATCCAAGGCAGTCTGATGAAATATATATACTCCGTACGGAGAAAACAGTTACCCCGTGAAGATACTGACAGGGTACAGAACTCTAAAAAGGAGCCGCTCCACATAAATTGGCTCCACTTTCGCAAAAGCCAGAAATCTTAAAAAACCTAAATCAGACTTGGCGTTGTTATGTCATGTCAGACAGTTACACTGGAACCCTCTCATGCCTCTCCACCACCTCTTCGCTTTCCTCTTTCCTCGTCCTAGGCTCGGCATTTTCGGGCTATTGTATAGCCATCCAGGTAAGACAGGACACATATCACCTGTTTTCTATACAGCATTATTACTCCCTTAGTTAACTAACTAATTATCCTTTGATGACTGATATCTACCACTTTGTCAATATATAATTTGCGCACACATAATCCTCTCACATGCTGCTGTCTGTGGATGCTTGCTGCTTGCCCATCATAGTGGCATGGTTTAACCCTCACAAGCTTGTATCAGGTGTTTCTGAAAATAATTCCTCTTTTGACAGTAGTCTAGAACACTCCATCTGTAACAATCAACAGGCAATCAGGTCGATCTATTAAAGGGGTACAATATCAGTTCTGTACTTTATATGTATGGTAACATCCATTCATACATACATCTATTTCTGTTTCGTGATGCTTGTACCCCAATAATCCAAGTTTCTATTCTGCTTGGTACCTGCACTTCATGTACGTGACAAAAAACAAGTACTTTGTAGACAAAACACTGACGTTGAAGGTTTGCTAGACGAAACTGTAAATGTCAACCCACCACCAAAAACAAGAAAGAGCATGAGAATAAGAAATTAAGATTCACCCCGATGACCTGGATTTCCTATTCCATCCTATATTATTACTCATGTCGTGATTTTATGACTGGATCAGCTCAGCAATATGATTGTTGTCTTAGGGAACCTTATCATCAGATTAGTTGTACCTGTATCATTGTAAATACAGAGTACTGGAAATCCAGAGGAGGGAAAAAGAAAAAGGGAAAAAGAAAAAAACGTGGGACGGCATTCAAGCGGGAGATGTTTTTTGGGTTTTGGGAGTTAAAGCTTATGTTGGCGCTATTGATCAGTCCATTACACCCAACTATTTTCTGCTCACTAGAAACTATCGTTAATACAGAATACTCTCTGGCTTTCTCATTTGCTTTAAGCGTTGGCCTGTTCTCGCCTGAAAGAGGCCAAATGATCCACTATCTCCGCACAGTACACCAGAAAAAGCCACTGTATGTCCTTTCAGTCAGCGCTCACATAATAACCTCTGATGGTTGCACCTAAAGGAAGAGTTATATAATATTCACATCTTGAACAACCTAGGTAATATAACGTAAAGAGTAATTTATATTTCATCGCTAACTGAACTTCTTAATACATATACTCCGTACAACTTCGAGCATCCTGCTACCGCGGAGTTTAGAGAACTCTCCACAACGCATCCTGTAAGCATAATTAAGGTTCCGTTTATGGGTCCCTTGGCCTCGCTTATAGCCTTGGCAACTATACCCAGGGACCTTGCTCCATCACTCGTAATAAACGATTTCGATTGAGAGAGGGACGGTTATGGCGCAGTTGGGATTACTCCGTATTCTGTCTTGGTTCCTAGATTCAGGCGAAAGAAGAGGGCAAATCCAGGAAGCAGTGAACTATACTCCGTATTATCTAGATACAAATATAGCATTTCTCATGTTATTTCTCAAACCGTAAGCAGGGGCTCGATCGACACTTAGCTGAGCCAACGCTAATAGACTTGGCTGTGGTCCGTGGACATGCTTGGTGTTCTTGTTTCTTCAATCCATCCATTGGTTGGGTGTTTCTTGCTCCAAATTAAACGGAGTGCCCATCAGCCCTAAGCTTATAAACTGGCTCAGAATACCCCGTAGTGGAATGGAGCTGCGGAGGACATTTTCCGTACCTGTAATATACCCCTGTATATGATAAAAAAGACGCGTGCTGATGATGGATTTCATGAAATATTTATTCTATATAACGGCTTTCGTATCTTTCCCGGGAATGAGTATGGCTGGGCCAAGGTGAGGGCCCGGTACGACCATGAAAATATCCCGTAACCATGTACGGAGTATACTGCTGATTATTTCAAGAGCACCAGCGCTTCATTCGAAGCTGGGCACTCTTTTTGGCAAACCGGGGTGAGGCTTGGTATTTGGTGAATTAAGGTTACCATTAGGCTCTAAATTATGCATAAATAAATTATCGTTCTCCTCATGTTCACTCCGTATTCCAATTTGCTCGCAAGAAAAGGCATGTATGTGAACAGAAGGCAGGGGGGAATGCAAGATTTATCCCTCCCACTGTATGCTCGGGATCTCCATGATGAGGCCCTTTGTAGATTTATTTCTAGTCGCTTCGACAGCGGATAGCGAATCTCCAGGCGGAAGCGCCGGCACGAATCACTTCCATTCGTATTCAAAATGGATTCTTCGCTCCACCGTGGCGCGTTTGCTCCATTTTTTTTATGGAAACGGTGTTAGGAACCTTACAGGCAACGAGCGAGCGAAGACATTGGCGCCAGCCACGTTGTGTGTTCTCCCTTCGCTCATAATTGATCGCAATTCGACTTGGCGTAATTACTCCGTACAAAAAACAAAGACCTTGCATCTCTCGGCCTTGGCTGGATGCTCAGCTGCGAACAACTAACTACGGAGTAACTATTTGCGTTATTAATACTACGGAGTAACTACGACCTAACTAGTATAAACTACTATTAATCGGAGTATTTCTATTTTATCTCTGTAAGTCTAGTTATGTGCTCACTATGCTGCACTCCAGGACAAGACAGTGGCTCAAAGCTTTTCATTTACGCAACACGCTCAATCCGGAAAAGGTGACCGAGTACGATGTTCCTTTAGTCAGAAGCAATCGCCAGCTGCAGGACGGGAACCAGCATGACTCTTGATACCCATCGTGGAGTGTGAAACTACTATTACATTCAATCTTGATTATCCAAACGAGAAAGAGACGGATAAATCAATCCAATATAGAGACCATTTGTCATGTTCATTTTTGGTGGCCAACACGGGATGATGTCATGATCTTATTAGAACACAGAACATGTCTCATCGCCATGCGACTTCCTGGCGATCTTGCATTGCATCAACTAGCCCTCTCTTGATATGCACGCAGCGCCCGTATTCTGGAAGGGAAGCGATGACAAATACTCCATAGTCCCGCGGAAATGAATCGAGGATACCAGGTTATTCGAGCGCGAATATTACGCAGGGTTCCAACTCTTCATATTTCGGATGATAACTATGTTTTCTCTTTGTACTACTGGGAGCACTTTCCCTGAAGATACCAGAAAGCTTACGGTTCATTCGTGCATGTATATGGAGCACATAGTTAGATTTATAACTATCAGCGACGAGTTGGAAAGTCTGGCCCACTTATTCCTCAACATGAGATAATACTATTAATATACCCGCTAAAATACGCCCTCTTAGCGTTCATTTTCTGGCGATAGGCCTTTAAGTTAATATGTTTAACTTAAGCTGCCCTATTTACTAGTTGGTTATAGTCCACTAGCGAAGTATGTCTATAGTCCACTATTATGAAGCGACTCCGCATATGATTCTTCCAGGAGATGTAACCTCGTTGTTCCCATGTTTAACCGCCCCTGGAAATTGTAACCGGGCATCGTTAAAATAACCACCTAGGTGCCTAGGTAGCTATTTGGCTCCCCTTTGCTTCAGATG
Source organism: Myotisia sp. PD_48 (assembly GCA_032988175.1). Taxonomy (NCBI): domain Eukaryota; kingdom Fungi; phylum Ascomycota; class Eurotiomycetes; order Onygenales; genus Myotisia; species Myotisia sp. PD_48. The sequence goes on along the minus strand of JANTQB010000044.1, from coordinate 92,204 downwards.
TGGAGTGTATGGTTGGAAAACGAAAGGTGATTCTGCATGAACAACCACTTTCCTTCATCTTGAACTAACTAGGCAGTCTTGTATCTGTTTGCACACACTCTAGCTGTTCCTATGCATCACTAATAGGTTGTTTGGGAGTTATATATATCGACTAAAATGTTTGACCAAGCGGGCCGTCTGCCGCCAAATTAAATATCTACCCAGCATAACATACAGTCTATCAGCTAATCGTACAAATATATACATGTAAAAGGTGCCTGGTGCTCAGCAGTCGGCTCTGCCGGAATACCTTGGGAATGGAACAAGGTCTCGTAGGCTAGAGACCCCAGTTAAATATCCAAGGTAACGATCGAAACCAATCCCAAACCCACCATGAGGCACACTTCCCCATTGTCTTAAATCTGCGTACCACTGGAGTGGCCCTAAAGTTTCATCTGCACGAAGATGAGGGTAGCCGGGATCATTTCCCATGATAGAAGAGTCTCGCTGTTTTAATAGTCCATGATCGCGCATGTTTTGTATCAGTGGAGCAAGTCGATGTTCACGAAGTGACCCTCCAACTACCTCGCATACTTCGGGCAATAAAAGATCAAAACATGCAACGGTATCTCCGCTAGCTGAAGCTGGCTGATTCCCCATAGGTTCGGAATCTAGTGTATCGGATTCCTCTGCCCTTGTGGGAGCCATGTAGAATGGCTTAATGACTTTGGGATAGTCCATAATAAACACAGGCAATCCCTTTCCAACTGTATCAACCAAAAACTTTTCATGTTCTAGTTGAAGCCCCGTATTCCATGATGGCTGAAAATCAAACTTAGATTTGCCTGAATTTATACTATTGTGTAGAAATGTAATCGCCTGGCTATATGTAATGCGCGGCCATTCTGGGCCTTCGATCAAAGCAAGCCATCGTTGTCGAATATCCGGGTGGATATAGCTAAGCGTGTGATCATCTGCCTGCTTGAGATTAAAAAGTTCTTGTGCTGCAGGACTCTCATACATCCTCTGGGTCAGATCCCGAAGGAACGACTCAACAAAATTCGTGAGTGAGTATAGACTGTCAAGATAACTCATTTCCACCTCAAGCATGTAGAATTCACTCAGGTGCCGAGGTGTATCACTCTTCTCTGCCCTGAACGTAGGGGATAAAGTCCACACGTTCCCCAGTTCGGCTGCATAGGCTTCAAGGTGTAGCTGTGAAGAGACCGTGAGATATTTAGGCGTCCTGAAAAATTCAACCGCTTGTCCGTCCTCAATGTTTGCCTCTCGGGGGTTAATCTTGAACACCTCCCCGGCCCCTTCACAGTCCGAAGATGTTATGATGGGTGGCTGGACTTGGACGAAGTTATCTTGTACCCGAGAACGAAATACACTGCTGACTTGAAATAAGCATTCCGACCTTAGCCTGGAAAGCAAGGAATTATATGGTGTTCGTAAGCGCAGATGCGGCAATTGGCGGAGAAACTCGGGGCTGTGGAATTTCTTTTGGATGGGGTATGTCTGCAGGCATCTAATGGTCAATGAACAGCAAATCATTCGACGAGCAGCGAACGGCAGTTAGGGCAAACATACTGCGGGGTCTGATTCTCCCACAACTCTCACATCTGTAGTTTGTAGCTCATGGGTTTGTTGTTTGCCATGCGGTGAAGGCTGCCAGATACCTGAAATCTCAACAGCAACGCCCTGGGATAGCCTATAGGCAGTTATAAATTAACAATGGCAACCACAACACCTCCTCACACGCATATTTGAAATACGAACTCTGTAGCTTGCTCCGCAGTCAAAATTGCTTGGATTGGTTCCAACGACGACCCATCCGAAATGTGTGCAAATGCAAACCGTTTCTGCTTCCTGAGGAACCTGATATGCCCTCGTATCTGAACTTTCTGGTGATCTAATTGCCCACTTCCTTCTCCAGAGATTTTTGACTGGTTTAGAATTTGAGCGCATCGGAGACGGAGCGGGCTCTCGGATTGTGATTTGATTGTTGATGCGGATGCTGATAGGCATCTTCGGCATATATATTGTGCCTGACGCCGCATCGGGGCTCGCCAATTGATCTGCCAGCCAGGAATGGCACTCATTGTGTTGCAACCCTCATTTCATATGTTACTCTCGACATAAAACACCCAAAGCTAACGAGGTATCACGTGATAAAGAAAAAAACTTTGGTTCCTTTTGGTCCATGCATACTTTAGTTATATTTAACTTGACTACGGAATAGTTTAGCAGGTACCTAATTATCAAGAGCAATGATTACCGTGTATTTCTCTTGTTATCGCTATTTCAGAGGAAAATATACATAAATAAAATAGACTTGAGCTTAACTTCCTTGGAAAAATTCGTATCGATGCTCCATCTTCCTATACTATCCACATGTTGAACCGAACAACTTTTGGATCATAGAGACATACATTTTTCAGAGTACACGATACTCCATTATCGAGTCTAAACATCTAGGGATCGTTTCCCCCCGGTACATTTTCTTACAGATAGCATCAGAATATTGTTTGACCAGGAGTATATGAGAAGACCCGTGGTTCGTCCAGGGAGATGACCCTTGATTTACCCCTGAGTAAGAGTTTGGCGCCCTGGTTCGCCGAAACCTTTCCATCAATGCATAAGCTGGAATTGCTGAAATACTACAATCCGTTCCATTCAGTGACGGCATCGATGATTTGCCTCTCGGTCATGCCATCATGTATGCTATCACGCATGCCTGGTATTTGGCACTTAGACTCTCATGTCGCTCAGGGATGCTTTTTCGGTTTGCTATAAAGTCGCAGTACATTTTCTTACTCTCTAACAATGGAAACTTTGCTACAATACTATCGTACCTTATCTATATGCGTTAGAAAAATCTCCCTGTTAATAGCTATTCTTATGCCGTTCCTACCGGATATCCCAACCCTTGTGGTTCTGATCCATTTCCATGACACAGTCAAGGAACTCAAGTTTCTTGAAGCCGTTAAATCTGGTGGGAAAGAGGACGAGCGGTCCAGGAATACCCATTCAATCCACAAGCATCGATTCTCAGAGTTAACGTTGGGTAAGCCAATAGACTGCCTTCTCCTGGGTACTTCCACCATCGAACGCTTTCAAGTAACTGGTCAATATACTCAGTTTGGAACAACCAGTCAGCGTACTCGACTTGGAATAACCGCTCGTACTTTCCCTGGCATTTTAAACGTCGGCGTTGGGGGTGAGAAGGTTGCAAATGTGCTATTCCGCCTTGGTGTTTGGGACTGTACCGCGAACTCAAGCGACGTGGTATAAATATTGCTATTGTACAGCTGGGTACCCACGACCTAACCAATTGCAGCGGGCTCACAAACGAGCATTTACAAGAAATTTGCCTGGTTTTGGAAGCTCTCGTGAAAGCTTCTCCAGCTGCAAAAATTTTGGTGGCCGGTATATTGCCCAGGAAGGATATTAACATAAACTATGTGAACTCTAGCAATGAGATGTTAAGAAATCTGGTGTCAGAGTTTTGGAATGTTTATTGTTCTGATGGTGGTGAAGTAGACAGTAAGTGGTTATTCCATCATTGGGAAACGTTAAGCTGGCTGATAAGTGTTCTGAATCTAGAAATTTCAGTTCGCTATTTGCCTCCCAGCCCACGGCTAAATGATACCCATTTCATCGATGACGTTGATCTCAATGAGGCTGGTTATAAAATATTTGCCGATGATCTATACAGCCAGTTGAAAGCATGCGCATGGGATATAGACGCGATAGGAAGAGGTCATTCAGACCTGAAAGTTGAGAAAGAATAAACTGCAAATTAGCTACTATCTAGTTGAAAATTCAGGTACAAAAACTCCGTGCTCTATATTCCGATCCCAAAGACTTATATTTACATGTCGTTCATAATAGGGTTCCAATTTCATCACAAATTTCCGCATATCCAAAGGTAAGAAACAAAATCAAATCAATATATGCTGCATATATCGAAACTTCATATGTATGGTAGGATATTCCACCTGACGATGTTATATATCCAACATGCTCCTAACCTTTTGCTGCCTGGCTTGGGATGTAAGTGTATCTTCTGATGACGCCGTGAACTGACTCCCTGCATTGCTACGGATGCGTTCCGTTCGAGGTTCAGGTTCCATGAATCCGCTATATCGCGATAGGTTGAAACGCTCACCGTCATCGTCATCATATCCAGGCTGGTCTTTAAAGGGATCCGAGAGCTGTACGTTGCCAGAATCATCGGAATCTTTATAGCGGCCTGTGTCAATAGCACCCATCTCCACTAACTGCTCGATATTGCGTTGCGTGGCTCTACCGCCACCTACTTGGGTTGTAAGAGCCCGAAGCCTTTCCTGAGGATCATCACCCGAACCAGGCTGGAAGTCATGTCTTAGTCTTCTCCACCAGTTTGGCTTTCGTTTCCCAGCCTCGATCCCAAGTTCGGCGTCCATAGCCCTTCCCCGCTCAATGCGTTGTGCTATCAAGGCTTTGTCCTCGTTGGGCTCGATATAGCCGTAAACAATAAGAACGACGAGGACAAGTAACGGCGGCGCATACCCGAGGCCATATAGGTACCCTGGGTTACCATCGAATTTGAGGGGTGAAATTGACCAGCGGAATGAGGATGCGATGTTAAATCCGATTCGTACACTTGCAAGGATTATTACAAGCACAAATTTAGCGGGGACGATGGATGCCCAAAAGACGATTCGCGATCGCCCATGCGGTCGTCTTTTGTACCTATACATGCTATGGCCGAGACTATAGCATATAATGACAATACACACAGTTGCGAGTATACTTCCTGCCTTGAAACGACCATCAGTTGCGGCCAGTTTCGCTTCGGTTTCTTGTTGATGAGGGCTTCGTTGTTTTTGTATCGACGACCAACTTCTCGGTATGGTCATGAAGAAATTAAGAAAAGCGAATAGGTAAAAAATCAAAGGCATATACAATTCCTGTTTTTCCCGAGTTGACGCGGCGGGGAATGTGAATAAATCGTTGTCGAGTATCTGGCGTTCTTGCCACGATCCCCTGGTCAAAATTAGTTAGTATATAATATATACATTTGGCACAGTAGTTAAGTGAAATGGAGTGCAACAGGAGTATATATATTTAAACTCACCAATGCCTAACAGCTTCCCATATAACAGCAAGCATAATAGGAAGCATCAGGTGGTAGAAAAAACTCTGCAGAACAATAGCTGTGCTCTGGAGATAATCCCGATCCACATCGATACTCATAAAGCAGCTAATACACCCGCAAGTAGCCAAGAATAGCATCCAGTACCACTGAGACCTCCTACCTAGAATTGTCCATCGTTTTTCCAATGGTAAGAGCCTCTCACCATGCTTCCGTAAATTGATAACCAGGAATAGAATGGTGGCTGCAAAAAGAGATGCGAAAGCAATCCCAGTGGTACCTCGAGCTTCCAAACCCTTGATCGGGGAATAGCATGATGTTGCATTTACGAATGTTCCGTTCCATAACATATGAGGCTTGTATATTTCGAATGCCAGCCAGCAGTTCGATCCATTAGAGAGGGTCCCATTGGAATAGAGAGTGTAGTTAAAATGGTCCAATGCCGTGCGATTGAAATGAATGTCATTTATTATCGTATCCGTCGCGTTGTTTCCGTCTGGGAACGAGAGGAGCTCTCGCATCGAGAGGATCGTCATGATGCTGGTGCGTGCGGCGATAGGTGGAGCTAACTATTTGACGACTCACAGGAACGTCCAGTGGTGAATCATCATGAGGTGAAAGACGCGAGAGAAGGAAACGACTTGCTGCCGAGGAGGGGAAGAATTATCTGTCGCAGCGTTGAAGATTTAAATGAAAATTTTCGCCCTGGGGATGGATTCCAAATGCGGCTCACTCGGAACCAGTACCAGGACGTCATTGGGAACAGCCCGCGTTTACTCCGAAGTGGCTGTAGGGGATTATATAATCACACTGGTTCTCATTGATAACAAGGTTAACTTAGTTAACTAACTAACTAGTTAACTAGTTACAGAATTACCTGTTTAAATTAATAGTCCGTTCGGGAGCGTGGATTATATTACAGAATAAAATAACTAGCAGGAAAGAAAATTATTAGATATGCCATTGCCCTGAGGTCTTGCTGGGTAGTGGCGGTTTAGCTAGTATTTGAATCTCGACCGTTGGCGTTCTTTTCCCGCAGCACATGAGTCGTCGTACCACTTCAGACTGATATCGTCGATGTACCACATTGCCCTCGAGTCAGCCTCCATTGCCTTTATTTTTAACCCTGAGAGTCCCCTGAATTCGCTCCCAAGCACAATCTGCGTCAAATTGCAGTTGTGGGGCCCCATACAGGCGGGAATTAAAAAGGTTGAACTGGCGCTTGGAATTTCCGTGTTCGAACCTAGGTCAAACCTCAGAGCAGTGATGGTCATCTCACAAGGTGTCTTCGTTAGATGTTCATTGCTGCAGCCAACATATGCGCTATACGCATCGAACCAATAAATATTATTATAAGATCTAGGTCCGGCACCAAATTCTCCTTCGAAGCCCTCACCGTTTGGGCCTCTTTCTTTCGATGGAACAAATATTCCGATGCAAGGCTTTGAGAAGGGCGTGAATGGTTCGTTCGGTGGAGGGCCATAAGACCAACCATTGGAGAAAAACAAATGATGGTATGGATTGAAGATTGGTGGATATGCGGCAGTATCATTGTTTGGGGGGGCATATGTTGGGAGGTCATCGAACTATCCGAAAACATTAGAAACTTTGATACGATCTCCCCCATTCCTTCAAAAACTTACATTTAGCAAAAAATTTCCAGATTCCCCACAGTCAGTTGGTACCGCATGGGCCGATGTAGATTTTGTCTCTTTCACTACATCCAGCATATCAGCACCCGCTCTCTGACGATGTTTCTATATGTTACATAGGAAAGGTCTTACCAGAATACGTGGGAGTATGAGAAGGATATGTTTTAGTGGCGAAGGGCTTTGAGGTTTTTGGTGTCCCATCCCATTGATTCGTCCAGGACACTTCTTGGCCATCCATTGTCACGACAACTATTGCTCCAACTTGGCGACGATTCACTTGAGGGAGAGCTCGCTTTATTAGGTGATGAGCAACAGTAGAATTCGGGCCGCTGGGTTGGTTTTCTTTCGAATTCTGCGTTTCATTCTGTTCGTCTTTGAGCTTAATGGCAAAAGAAGTGGTATTCCAGCTAGATGTGTGTTGATCAAAGGACCGAAATGCTGTGGGAGCCCTCAATTGTGTGGTTGTGGGTTCAGGCAGAGGTAAAATAGCCACATCAGATCTGTATGTAGTGAACGTAGAAGTCGGGAACGAACCCGCTTCTGAGACGAAGGTGGTGACCGTTTCTATCACAGTTTGAGTGACCACACCTGATTGAGCTGATTGCACATTATCAGAGGCAAGGCTCTTCCCTTCCAAATGCGAAGTGTGGGATTTGCTACCATGGCCAGCTGTCGGGGCAATGCACAAATGTTTAGTCACTATCTTCAATCTGCCATTCGCCCCTTTATGGGATTTTGGGTTTGTAATGAGTGAAAGTATTCGGGTATGAGTCTCGACTTTGGTGATAACGTCAGTCGAACCCTGGTTAGTAGACTCGTCCAGAAGAGCCACGGGCACCGTCGTTGCAAACGCTTCCGTAAGGGAAGCCGTAACTTCCAGCACTGGCTTAAATGTTGTGTTTTGGAAAGGCTGGAGGACCTTGAAAGGTTCTCTCAAACGCGCGGCAGTAGGAGACTTCGAGGGTGATATGGCCACATCCGCAGTACTAGTTGCACTTCTTGACCAGCTATTTGATATTGTTAGATACACTGAGTGCAACAACAGGAGGCAAAAAGGATCGCTCAGGGGTAGATATCTCTCCTTGACTTACTCTCGAGGCACAATAGCACCTACGACCCCATTAATTAGCGGAAGGACAACCAAGATTGTCCACCAAAGGAAACGCATCGCGGCTTCAAGAGCAAGGTGAACTCAAATAGCAGACAAGATAAACAGATCAAAACGAATTCAAATGACACGTTCTCTCTTGAAATTGAGGCGTAAAACGAGTGTTGAGTGGGTAGAGAAAGAGGAGCCTGCTGAGAAGTGAGGTTTGGGGTAAGGGGTGAAAGGAGCTGGAAAGTGAGGTTTGGGCTCAGTCTGCAAAGGGGAACTTGAGCTGGCCTCCATGTGACCGTCAAGGGAATATCTTTGTAAAACCATCAAACAAGCAATCAGGTATACATCCACATATAAATATAATATGATTCCGAGTCAGGATATATTAAGAGTAATAATATAAGAATATATTCTGGAACCAGCCATGCAATGATAACTCTTTATCCTACACAACCACATCTTTGCAAGTCCCAAACTGGTCTACAACATGGAATTGTAGGGGCTAATATGGAGGTATTAGTTATATAATCTAGCCTATGGACCTTCACCTAGATCTGGGATAGAACGAGTAAAATCTCCAAGTTGTCAAAAGATATCAAGTTGCAACATCCATACAAAGGGATTGGTATCATGATAGCCAGAGGATCAATTATAAGGTCAAATAAATGCCTTTAATATTGACTAGCTGGCAAACTGCGAAAAACTTCTATCGTTTGTTTGCCTTAACACTAGGCATATGTTCTTCAGTTCCGTGGCTGAGGCCATCTATAGGAAGATGACGTGAGTCACAACTTGGAGACATCAAGACGTACCTAGTTAACTCGGTAGGTACCTAGGTAGCTATGGTAGGTTGTGATATATCTCTAGACGAGCTAAGGGAGATGAAAACTGCTTCCATATCTATTTTATCTGGTAGGTGGTGCTGTGGCTTTCATTTAGAGCTCTCCTGGGGGTTTACTGAAACTCATAAGCCCCAATATAGCTTGGCTGTTATCAGGTTGAGTTGCAGACTGATCCTTTCAGTGAGGGCACGGAGTGTATATATATAATTATTTTGGGGGGCGGGCAAAACATTTGATGATTGGCGTCAACCAAAGCGATCGTGCGACACGAGGCGCTGAACGGATTATGCCATCATTCAACCTTGGCTGTTGCTACTAGATCGCTTGTAGGAGAGGGTTGAGCCAAAGAAGAATAATGAATTTGATTTTTAGAACCTGGTGGCATGGTAGAACCCATCTACATGCCATACTGATACCACCAACCTCTCAAACATAAGATGAGGCCAATTCTGATAATAATTCTTTGCTCTTGGGTATTTGGTATTTTTTCTTGGTCCTCTTGTGGCGCTCGCCGCTTTTCAGCCATCAACATCGGTGTACAGAGAGAGTATGGAGCACCTGTTCTGGCAAGACGACAGCAAAGCAATTTTCTAGCTAGAATATATTACTCTAGACAGGGTAATTAAAACAGAAGGCTGGTCCATTCTTTGGGCTGGAGAAGAGACAGCTGAGAAATAAACAAAAACGAACTTTTAAGAATTAGTTAGCAATATGGAGTAGGTTTTTTTGTTTTTGATCTCCCTTAGAATCCACCAAAACGGCCAGCCACTCAGTTAAAAGCCTGGCCGGCCGGGTAAGGACGGGTTCTGAATGAATACGAACGACGGGAAGATTGTTTGTTTCAACAACCAACAAGGACGTTTCATTTTATCGGTTAACAATCTTTTCTTTCCCAACAACGATGATTTTTCGTGCATGAGACTCTCCTAGATGCAAGATAGTCTTTTTCATTTGTTTAAGGAACTCGATATCTCAGCTCAATTATCTCACACAAAGAAAAAAGTCCCGAGTGGGTTTGGTCCACCCACAGAAAAGAAATTCCTCAAATCCAAATCCAAATGATGGACCTGCGAGATGTTAGGTGAGATGTGAGTTGCCAGGTCTAGGGATGCAAGCTTCCGAGACTTCCCTGACAAATTCAAAGGAAATTACTCCATCCATCAGATTGAAAAGACGCGCAGTCAAATCCAGGGATCACTCTCCGCCTGCATCATCATTGGATCTAACCAAGCCACAGGCGAGAAGCGCTCGTAAAAGCTCCGATAACGTTAAAGATATTGGCTGCTGTGTCGACTTCTATCCCTCCCGCGTCCAGGAAAAGATGAGAACATTGGTAATTCTGAGCACAACTTCTCCGTCCAGTTAACCAACTCGCTATCCGTCCTTTGTTTGTTAGTGAACTACCTATGGAGTACCGACTAACTGGTTCGTAAACTAACTAACTAACAATTCATTTCAGTTGGTTTGATGAATAATAATAATACCAATCGCCTTGGCTGGGGAAAGAGGATTCGCCTTCGATTATGTTGGATGGCAAATTTCTCAGCCTCTTTTTAAATTCACCGTATGGAGTACGGAGGAACAAGAAAACTTTTGACTCTTCCCGGGAGATCTTTCTGACTGGCTAGTCCGGAGCTTGGATGGATGCATGACAACTTCATCTCGCGTAGGTCGCATCTGGAAGGGAGGACCTTGCATACACATGCCCTTCCTAGATGTTTACGGAGTACAACCCCCTTGATGGAGGAAAAGGTATTACTATGTGACCAGTCACCAGGTACAGGGGAAGTAATAATAATCCACATTTTATCACTTACTTATTCCGTACATAATATAAACATGTTGTAAGGAATGAGAAGGCTGAGAAACGAACAAGAGAAAGAAGAGAAAGAAACAAGATGTATCGTTTTACCATAACTATTCATGATCCGATAGGGTGGAAGGAAAGCTCCAAGCTCCGCTTGATGGGGGGGAAGATCCGCTTTCCAGTCCCTGGTCGCTTTTCATGGCTCAGGTCCAGCGATGGCTAGGAGCCGGCCCGTTGGAAGGAATTAACTCAAAGGTTGTGCCATGGGGCGGGTTAGGTCGCCCTGGGTAAAAAAAAAAAAGAGAAACAAATACGGAGTACACACATATCTAAGCTGTTCTAGCCAGTGGATCTAGATGGCTTGGGGGCGAGGGATCAGAATCATCTCACCAACCTCAACTTCACTTCTCACATCTGCCATTTTTGCTGTTTTTTCTGTTTCTTGGTTTATTTCTCAACTTCGTTCCCTATTCTTATTATTGTGCTGAATCTTGCTGTTGTGTGTGTAAAGAGCAACTGGATAAAGTGAAGTCAACTTGTTCATGTGAGTTATCCTCTTCTTCCTGTCAGGTTTTTCCTTTCTTTTTTTTTTCTGTCCACTTCCCTGGCTTGACTCTTGTTGTGTGACAGATCTGTTTATCTCCTATCTCCCCTCTCTCCCCAAGCTCCTGGAACTTCCAAGCTTATGTCTGTCCAAGTTTTCCGTGAACTCCCAGAGATCTCTCTGTGTGCTAGTCATGAGAACAATGTCTACTTTAGGAAAACAAGTAACCAAGTAAATAAACATCGCTCGCTTCACGCCCTGGAGGCCCGCCGCCAGGCCATTCGTTCCGCCAAAACAGGAGATAAAAAAACAAAACAATCACGCTCTTTCACCTCAAACATACTCTCTGCTTGCTCTCCTCTGAGCTCTGATAATTACTATATTTGTTCCCCTCTCCCTTCCTTTCCAGCCAGAAAAAAAATTGTATTGCTTTTCCGTAAATCGTGGAGGATCCATTGAAATCTACGGTTGTGCTACAAAAGCAAACAACTCTATCCCATATTCGGCCATCATGGCGAGCCAAAACCCGAGTTTCTCCTCCTCCAGCTCTGAAGGGACTGCCCTGCCATGGATCCTGGAGCACCTGTTAGCCCACCCTGGAAACTATGAGATACCATTGCGCACTATGTATGCCATAAACTCCTCCGTTAGAACGGAATGTACTGCGTTGTCCCCCAGCTTGCCTTGCTCGGCGTTCTCTCGCGACGCGCAAGGAAACGCGTCGCCAATTTCTGAGACCCCATCCCGTAATCCTAATAATCGGCAAGGCTCAAATGGCTCAATTTCGGACACGGCAGCGCGGTTCAAGGCGAATTTGATGGCCCAGATCGCGCAGCTGCCTTCGCAGCCTAGCTCCCTCCCTCCGAGCTTCATCACATCGTTTGTTCGCCGGTTTTTCCCTCCTGAGCTTGAGGAAGTAGATTTTCCTCAGGCTATGACCGCGTTAGACTATCTCAAGGACCTTGAATATCGCCGGAGAAAGGAAGTCATGGCCGCATTTGAGAGACTGGGGGTTACTGGGGCCGAGGATGAAAGAGAGGAACTTTCGAAACGATATCCCGGTGTATTGGCCTGGATCAATTCAATTGAGAGCAAGGATAGGACTGCGGTTGCACTGTACTCGCAAGTTTATCTTCGCATCAGACACTGGGTACGCGCTGAATCACGAGCCATAAAATTTCCTTCAGTTAAAATGTACTGACCTGTTTGTTCTAGGCTTTGATCAACGAAATGCTTCTCACTCCCTTCTTCAGTAGTAACTGCATTGTTATGTTAAACACATTGTTCCCTCCACATGGCCAAACCCCTCCCACTCCGCATATCAGTACAAGACGTCTCCAGGAGGAACGATCACGATTCTATAACTATATTCGAGACATCGAGTCTAAAGGCCCTGGTATACTTGAGCCTGTGATCAAAAAGGACATGCGTCCCGGGGATCGAACCGGTTGGCCGGCCACTCGCAGCATCATCGAGAATTATCTCAATACCGCAACCAGCATCATCGACGAATGCTCCGAGGTCAACAACCGCCAAACTTTTGCAGAATGCCCCGATCAAACCCAACGAAAAGGGGGAAAGTTTGATTCTGGAATTAGCTTCGCTTCCGCTGACCGTCCATCCACTAGCAGTAGCTCTGGAAGTAATCATAGGTCACTCAGCAAACAGTACATCCCGCCTCCTACCCCCCAGAAACCAGGCTCTAGCGGTGGGTCGACCTTGGAGAGAATTGCCCGAGAGATCAGAAAATTGAAATCGCGCAGTGATCTTGGTGCAGATGCCGACCCTCCATTGAAGGAATCGAAATTTCGACCAAAATCGCTCAGGAAGATGAAATCCGCGACAGGATTGAGAAGCCGACGGAGCCACGACAGCGATGACCTCGAAAAGTCTTTCGATCAAGAAAAATTTAACCAAGCAAAAATGAAGTGGGAGGCTAAGTATGCAAAGGACTTGGAAAATTCAAAACGTTCAAGCGCATAATGATTATCTATGACCCTTTTTTTTAATTTTATCTCGCCATCGCCTTGGTCGTTTTGAGCGATCTCACGTTATGGACGACATTTGATGAAACAATATCTACCTTCTTTTCTTTCCTTTTCCCCCAAACATGCAAGCAGCGCTACTTGAACGTTACTGCCCATGGCATGCCGGATTTACCTGCTCGATTACGAATTTTGTTTTTTTCTTATTTTTTTTTTTATTTTATTTTGTTTTATTATGGCATTGCTTACCCGCTGTACTTTCTGGAGCCTATGTTTCTGGGTTTCCTTGGAAGGAATGGCTGGAAGATTGGTGCGCTATTCTCTTTGCGAAGCGAAAGAAGGCCCTTTGCTACCGGCGTCTGGAATTATTGGAAGAAAAGGACAAAAAGATACAAAGCACCGGGCTTTACGACTCTCACGGGTAAAAACAAAAGCGATTCTTTCCTTTTATCAACAACCACCACATTCCTTCGGATTTTCTTTTCCTTTTTTTTCAAGCTTACACGGGCACGTATGCAGTCGCTCTTTTGTTGATGATAATGAATAATAAATATTGCAAGGAATGACTGACACCGGAGGATTCGATTCATGTACTCGACTTAGTTATTGAGACTTTTCCTTGCTGTTTAATTCCTGATCTGTTTTTCGCTCAATGAGACTTTGTTTCTTGTGTATCTGATGAGTGAAGCTGTAGTTTTACTGCAAATATTGAAGAATATCAGATTTTAAATTAATGTTTATCTGTGTTGATGCCCCTGTATACAATGATTTGGTGATAGGTGGCCTGAAACTCAATCAGCGGCCAAGAAGATCGCGACTTTGGCCAAAATTATCCAAACATCCACGACTTATTTATTCTCTTCTCGACTCTACTTTCCTTGAAGAGTAGGTTAAGTACATGCAACCCATTTACCGTTGATGCCTTTTATATAGGAGAAATCTTCTTTGATCAATTGTATTAAACTATTCACAACCTGACCCGTCCTGACGCGAAACTACTTTCCTGATGCTCTAAGGCTGGTGTGTTGGCGGCATATCTATAATGTCGTTTAAGAATTCATGGAGGCTTTTGGTGGCTGCAGCCAGCACTGCAGCTGTGTTTTTAAATGCAGCTCAGGCCAGCCCGTCTGTCAACGTCGCTTTGAAAGCTTCGTTCAATTCTGCCCCATACTTGATGGAGCTCTTGTAAGGACGGAACAATTCCTCAAACGGATACAGAATTGTCTAGCTAACCCGCCTATCTAGAGAGACTGCAGCTGAAGAAAATGCCTCGTCCTACTTTCCCCTCCTAGACCGCATCGCCGATGGTGTCTTCGCAGAGGCCACAACGGATAAAGAACTGTATGACCAATTTGTCCAGGAACTTAGTAGTGGCGGCCATATCACAGATTTAGAGAGCCTGTCGTCGTTTAAACTTGCGCTTTCGCTACGATCCACTGCCCCGAGAATACAGGCGCACTACCAGTACTACAACACGTCTGTTAAGCCCTCGTTGATGGTAGCACAGGATGCCGTTTGCCAGGTTTGGGCGCATTATGAGGGTGCCCAATACTGCTCGTCCACTCTAGAGCATGCTCAACAACCAATTAGTTCCGATCGGTCACAGTGCGTGAGTTGTGTTTTATTCTAGCTATATTTCAACCTTGGAAGTCTAGGCTGACACTTCTTTTCTCTCTCCACGCTAAGGTCTCTTGAGCAAGTCCTTCCTTTTGATAGGATCCTCGAAGATACCAACGGAGGATCAGAGCAGCCCAGCCCACCTACTTTAATTTTATACGCGGATATCATGTCCCCGTTATTTAGTGATTTCCATACAGCGGTCAGCAAAAGGGCTCGTGCCGGGGAGTTTAGCTATAGGGTTCGATATCGTCCGTCAACCGCCAACGTAGAGCTACCCCATCCACTATATGTTAGTGGCTATGGAGTGGAACTTGCTCTCAAACGTACGGATTATATCGTTATTGATGACCGCGATGCGGAGACAAAGGGGGACCAGAAACCCACGCCGGTCAAGGCGAAGCCGACACTGGGGGCAGAAGATGATCTAAGGGGAAGTTCCACTACTGATTTGAAACCACTTTCTTCGTCAGAAGTGTCGACTCTTGGCCTAA
Source organism: Myotisia sp. PD_48 (assembly GCA_032988175.1). NCBI lineage: Eukaryota > Fungi > Ascomycota > Eurotiomycetes > Onygenales > Myotisia > Myotisia sp. PD_48. The sequence goes on along the minus strand of JANTQB010000044.1, from coordinate 77,042 downwards.
ATGCAGCTAGCTTTGTTATGAACAGCGAGAATCCTTTTGAGACCTTGATACGTCTATCACAAGATTTCCCTCGGCACTCGAAGACGATCGCAAACTTCAATGCCACGCCGGAGTTTTTGGCCGAGTATGAAAAGAACCAGGAATTAGGCTTGTCATCGGGGCTCAGTGCTATTTGGATCAATGGAGTCCATATGCAACATCGTCATATTGATGCATTTTCCTTGCTTAGCCATCTCAGGCATGAGCGGAAGCTTATGAATTCGTTTAACGAGCTTGGTTTGCCTCCAGTACAGGCAGTAAAACTCCTTTCGGATCCTGTCATATCAGCATCCCAGACTGCTGAAGATATCCAACGTTTTGATTATCGAGATGACATCGAAGGTGGGAATGTAATTATTTGGCTGAACAATATTGCAACTGATAATCGATATGAAGGATGGCCAGATCATATTACTTCTGTCCGTGAAATTCCCGTTCCTGATCTACCTTCTCTATTTTCTTTCCACGAGTCTAACCCGCTCTATTTCTAGCTGTTGCAACCCCTATACCCTGGCCAGTTGCCCCAGGTCAGACGGGATATTCACAACGTGGTTATACCCATGGACCTTGCCAATAAAGACAATATTGAAATTCTCGTTGAGCAGGTTCGGTCTTTTGTTCAAAATAGGATACCAATCAGATTCGGCATTGTCCCCATACATACGACTCCCGCTTCGATTGAACAGGCAAAAATTGCCCACCATCTTTATAGGTCATACGGAATTGTAACACTCTTGACTTATTTTAAAGAGGTGCGCTCCCATGACTTTATTATACCGATAACTTGTTTCTTTCTTCTCTACGTTACATAATTTCTAAATATTTTTGAGCAGGTACACCAGGATAAGAAATTCATCGCTCCAAGCAAAGCGAGCTTCGAAGCTGCAATTAAGGAGAAGCAGCCCCGCGACGAACTGCCAGTCCTTGATCTTGAAGACGTTTTAAAGGCATCTGAATTAGATGATAGGATCAAGGCCACCAAGGCTTACTTGAAAAGGCTAGATGCTACTAGCGAGAATCCGCCTTTATTTGTCAACGCAGTAGCCATCGAAATGGATGACAACTGGCTTAGAGCACTCATTGGCCGAATCTCCAAGGATCTAGAAGGAATACAGCGCCATGCATATGAGGGAACGTACAATAATGATTCATGGCTTCCTAAATTTTATCTTGGAAACGCAGTCAGCCGTCGGAACCATTTGATAGTGCCTGAGGATCCAAACGACATCGAAGTAAAGGATATTAACAATGCTTACACGAAACATAAGGATGCCTTTAATTCAGTTCCACGGATCCCTGGAGCCACAGATCTACCTTTGGAAAAGTGGGCCCAAATGGCTATAGTTGCTGATATTGACGATGAACAAGGCATGCAACAATTGGCACACCTTGTAGAATTCCGAAAGTCGCACCCTGAAGTCGAAGTCCTTATCTTCCATTCTCCTAGCAGTAGCGCCAACCGTATTGGGATTTCTACTGCTCTCCGGAATATTATGCGCGACAAACGTGATCTAGATCTTGAAACTATTTCAACACTTGTTAACACCGGGGATTACTTAAAAGTCCAAGACCAAGAAGCATTTGCTGTTGACAATGCTTTCTCTTCTGTGAAGCCTATTCTTTCAGAGCTAGATATCCCTGAACAAGGAATCCACATTCTGGTCAACGGAAGAATAATCGGGCCCCTAAATCAATCGACGATATTTGACGTTCAGGATCTGGAACTAGCATTGTCGTATGAGCGTGAAAAACGCATAATACCTGTTGCAACGGTGCTCAGGTCGGTCCAAGCAACAGATAAGATTGCTGACCACATGAATTTTTCAAGGTTAACTGCTCTAGTTTCACTAGCGACAGTCTCCGATATTCCAGCAGGAATCTATGACAATGGTCCAATGGTCCGTACAAGTGTATTTGCGGACTGGACTAATGCCCACTCCGGACTCTCTTTGTCAACAACAGACAATCCTTCGATCCAAATCGTGGCAGCAATAGATCCAACATCAGAAACCACTCAAAGATGGATACCCATACTGAAAGTATTATCGGATTTGAATGGCGTATCCCTGAAACTCTTTCTAAACCCTCACAAAACAATAAAAGAGCTGCCCATAAAGCGATTTTATCGACATGTTCTTCATGCAACACCAACATTTCACGCCGATGGCTCGTTAAAACAACCCCGGGCTAGTTTCAATGGTATACCAGAGGAAGCCTTGCTCACCCTTGGGATGGACGTGCCACCGTCCTGGCTTGTTGCACCAAAGGAATCCGTGCATGATCTTGACAATATAAAACTCAGCTCTCTCACGTCCGGGAGGAACGTGGACGCCATATATGAACTAGAACATATTTTAATTGAAGGGCATTCACGGGATGTGACAGCAAACACCCCTCCTCGCGGTGTCCAGTTGCTTTTGGGGACGAAGGAAGACCCACATTTCGCTGATACTATCATTATGGCAAATCTAGGGTACTTCCAGTTTAAGGCACAGCCAGGTCACTGGCAGATAACGTTGAAACCTGGAAGAAGTGAGCGAATCTTCAATATCGACAGCTTGGGTGCGATGGGATATGCCCCAAAGCCCGGAGATGAAAGTACTGCAGTTTGTTTGATGTCATTCCAAGGACGGACTTTATTCCCAAGATTATCCCGCAAACTGGGCCACGAATCGGAGGATGTATTGGAAGTCCCAGACAACAAACCGAGTTCGGCAAAAAATTACCTTTCAAAAGGCTTGAACTTTGCATCCGGTGTCCTTTCCAGCATGACCGGTTCACAGAATGAGGCACATGCAGATATTAATATCTTCTCAGTCGCAAGCGGACACTTGTATGAGCGAATGCTAAATATTATGATGCTATCTGTCATGAAGCATACAAAGCATACCGTCAAATTTTGGTTTATAGAACAGTTTCTTTCGCCGTCATTTAAATCATTCCTGCCTCACTTAGCCCAGGAATACGGCTTTTCTTACGAAATGGTGACTTACAAGTGGCCCCACTGGCTCCGTTCGCAAAAAGAAAAACAGAGAGAGATCTGGGGCTACAAGATCCTTTTTCTCGATGTTCTGTTTCCCTTGTCTCTTGACAAGGTCATTTTTGTAGACGCAGATCAAATCGTTCGCACCGATATGTGGGAGCTTGTCAATTTTGATCTCGAGGGCGCTCCGTACGGATTCACACCGATGTGCGACTCCCGCACTGAAATGGAAGGATTCCGATTCTGGAAACAAGGATACTGGCAACGATTTCTACGCGGGTTACCATACCATATATCGGCCCTTTATGTTGTTGATTTGAACCGTTTCCGCGCGATGGCCGCAGGCGATAGACTACGTGGACAATACCAAGCTCTTTCCGCTGACCCTGGCAGTTTATCCAATCTAGATCAAGATCTCCCGAATAATATGCAACGCTCCATCCCAATCAAGAGCCTTCCTCAAGACTGGCTGTGGTGTGAAACTTGGTGCTCGGACGAAGCGCTTACGACAGCGAAAACAATTGATTTGTGCAACAACCCCGAAACCAAGGAGCCTAAACTTGATAGGGCCAGAAGACAGGTTCCTGAATGGACCCTATACGATGAACAAGCTGCGGAACTGGCTAGAAAGGTTGGCGCATCAGAGGCGAATGATGAAGAATCCGAGAGCAACGACAACACAAAGGTGAAGGATGAGCTCTGAAGCAGTCTAGCTTAGTACGCTGTATTTGTATATTTTGGAATTTGCCAACAAGTAAAAACTAGAGCGATGCTTTATTTCGAGTTTAGTTAGAGCATTGAAGTTGATTAAATAGCCCCCGAGTCACATGAACACATAACTTAGTTACTAGCCAACAACATGTTAGATCGCCAACAGCCAACAGTAGAATTTATTTTATTTAAATATTTTTTTGGGCGCATATCAGTAACCCGTATCGCTTCTTAGAAATAATCATATCAATATGGACACTCTGCGGCAATCATGCTATGTTGTGTTGGCATCCTCCCGAGTCATTGTTTCGGGTAGGCTAATGCCTGCCACGCTTATCATTTCAACCAAAACTGGGAAAATAGAATTCATATCAAAGACGGTGCTGCTTGAATCCGAACTACCGGTAGATGGAGTCGCGTACTACAAAGATTACTCGCCCATGGTTCTTATGCCTGGTTTAGTCGATGCCCATGTCCACTTGAACGAGCCTGGACGAACAGAATGGGAGGGATTTTACACCGGAACCCAGGCTGCAGCATTTGGGGGTGTTACCACTGTGGTGGACATGCCATTGAACTCCATCCCACCAACTACGACAGTTGCAGGATTGGAGGCAAAAGTGAAAGCCGCAGCCGGTCAGTGCTGGGTTGACGTTGGATTTTACGGCGGATTGATACCCGGGAATGTGGCTGAATTGAAGCCACTGCTAAAGGCTGGGGTAAGGGGGTTTAAAGGGTTTTTAATTGATAGTGGGGTGTGCATTCCTCTAACGTTTCCCTCCGTGCCTCTTCTCCTCCAAATTTTAAGCCGGTTGGTGCTAATATGGCGGTCCTAATAGGTGGAAGAATTTCCTGCCGTGTCTTCTGACGATATTCAAGTTGCGATGGCTGAACTAGCGGACGCGGACATGCCGCTGATGTTCCATGCCGAAATGCTTCCAGCATCCTTTAGTCAGAATGAGAAGGGCGAAGAGGAGATTGACACAGAAAAGAAATCTTCAAAATCATATGCAACTTTCCTATCTTCACGGCCCTCAGCGTTGGAAACTACCGCAATCCAAGAAATCATCTCTCTAGCACATATTGCGCCAAAGTTGCACTTGCATATAGTGCACCTTTCGTCAGCCAAGGCCATACCGCTGCTCCGCGAGGCTCGCGAGAATGGCATAAACATAACTGCTGAAACGTGCTTCCATTATCTAACTTTAGCTGCTGAGGGTATTAGTGATGGCGATACACGGTATAAATGCTGCCCTCCTATTCGAGAACAGGGAAATCAAGATCAGCTGTGGGATGAGGTACTCGAGCATGCTGCGGATGGTGTGGTCAAAACGATAGTCTCCGACCATTCGCCCTGCACTCCGAATTTAAAGATGCTCCCAAATCATGTTCCAGGCCATATAGGCGGTGATCAAGAAGACCCTGGAAATTTTATGGAAGCATGGGGAGGGATCTCGTCGGTAGGACTAGGGTTACCGATTCTTTGGACCGAAATCAACCATCGATATAATGGAGGAGTGACCCCCAGCGGATCGCTATTTTTGGAGGAGGTTGCAAAATGGTGTTGCGCTAATACAGCAACTCAAGTGAAGCTAGGCGGCCTCAAAGGCAGTTTAGACGTGGGATATGACGCCGATGTATGTGTTTTTGATGATGAGGCAGAATGGACAATCAAACCGAGCGCCATGCTGTTCAGGAATAAATGTTCTCCTTATGAAGGTAAAGCCATGAAAGGGATGGTAAGAGAAACTTGGCTCAGGGGTCAAAAAATTTTCTCCAAAGAGGAGGGCTTTATGCAAAAGAACCCTCAAGGGAAAATAATTAACCATTATTCGCCGGAATGAGGAGTTGAGTAGGGCGGAGTACCAATTCTGGAATGTAGCTTGAATAAAACCATAAAGTTCAATCAAAATAGCCTCTACGGAGTAGTCTCTTGCTGTATTGCTTTCTCCTTTTTCCACTTTTCCTGAACTCTTCTCCGAGCGCCACCGTTCACTCCCTTCCCCCAGATCTCATCCGTCAAATTGTCAACGGAAATAGCCGTAGTAGAGAGCTCATCCGCTGAGATAGGTTCGGCAACTAAATCCACAAGTTCCTTTTTCTCAATCTTTGCCTTCTCTTTCTTTTTAGCATTGTCTACCTTCCGTAGGTAGGCAGAATAAACAACTACCTCTGCGACGCCAACAAGTATTCCGGCTGCCAGGCCGGTGAAGACTCTAAATGGCTGAGAGTCAGGCGAGTGGGGATAATAGTAATATTCCTGGTAGTCCGAAGGAGAAGTAGAGTTCGAGCGCGGACGGCCGTTCCAAGGAAGTAGGTAATATATCTTGGGAATCCGGAAGTTCGAGAGGGCCCAGTAGGTCGCAAACCCGGTGAAAAGGATAGAAACGAGAATATTCAGAACAAGAGATGGAGATATCGGGTCTGAATCAAGGTCATCTGAGTAAATAGCATTCGATGAACTTTTATATGATGGAGACGCAAATATCTGTGCGGGTTGGCGCCTCAGTTCTGCGAGTGATAATGGTCGTATGAGAGTGTTGTATTTGAGTTGTTCCGCTTCTGTTTGCAGCCGTGCTTTAAGTGCGAGATATTCTGAATTCTAACCACGATGTCAGTAAAATAGAATAATGTTAATAAACAAGAATATCCGATTCAGAGGATATGAGAAAGACGAGCATACTGGCGCTGGTTTTGGGGGAGGTGGAGGGAAATACACATCCGTTCCACGAAGCAGGGCATCCAAAGAGATATGTCGCGGATGAACTGGCCCATCAGTGATAGAAGATGATTTAGCCTGCAATTTTTTACACCGGACGAGGGCGAGCAGTTGAGAGTGAGAGATCGGGGTGTGGAGAGCTGGAGCTTCACAGAGACCAAGCTCCTCTCGAGCTGGTGGAGGGAGAGTCTCCAGCACTGCAAGGATTGCAGGAGTGATTTTCAGTAAAACCATAGTTAATTAATTGAATTGACTATCAACTCGTCTAAGTATGCATTTCGTGGGGATGAATCCACTGGATTGAGCGAAGCGAAGCTGTGCTAGAGAAGAAGTAGTAAACAAATTGAACTGAGCTTAATCAACTAATCAACTCTGTTCGAATAATTGTCTAACAACGTCACGAAAGCCTTTGCATGAACCTTTTACAGGCACAACCATCAAAAAATAGTTATTCATTTAATCGACTTTATCATAACGAAATAACGCACTTTTGGAGCAATGAACTCATAACAGGAGCGTGAAAAGCATTCCTCATACCGTCGCTCCCGCTATGGCAGACAAGCAAGCAACAAAGTACCCATCCAATCTTGCTTCCCCGCTACAAAAATTCTCCCACGACTAACACCATCTAGAAATCCAACAGGTACTACAGCCGGACTCAATCCCCGCGGCATTCCTGCCGCTCCGTTCATTGAAGATGTATCGGACTACGTTTCCTCGCGCGCCGAAGTCGAGCCCACGCTGCGCTCGTTCCAGGAGATGATTTCCAAGTATCAGTTCATGGAACTAAATACGCAGCGTCGCGGGCAAGGCCTGCGGGAAAAAATTCCTGATATCCGGAAGACGCTAGAAACAGTGAAGTTCCTTGAAACCCGACGGAAGGTTAGAAGAAAACATCCACTTTCCGTCCAGACCTAAAGTTGTCGCTTGTGTGTTTCTGGCTGTACATGGTGAAACGGGATGCTTACTCGGATATTTTCATCACGTTGTTTAGACCAATATCACAAGCCCTATCGAGACAACATTCGATTTGAATGACACGCTCTATGCACGGGCAAGCATTGCGCCGGAAGATACGGACGAGGTGTACCTTTGGTTAGGCGCGAATGTTATGCTGGCATACCCGATTGATGAGGCTGAGACGTTGCTCACCGATAAACTCAACGCTGCGCAGTTGAGTCTATCCAATTGCGAGGAAGATCTCGAATATTTGAGGGAGCAAATTACGGTTAGGCTACCTACCACCTATGCTTTTTATTTTTTATTTTTAAAAAGGCGTGATTGTACTAACCTGACTGATACTAACTATTGTAGACCCTTGAAGTTGCGACAGCCCGTGTGTATAATTGGGATGTAGTACAACGGCGAAAGGAGAAGGACAAGGACGACGAGGCCGAAGGCAAGGCCAGACCAGATGGCTAAGAACAACGTTGAGCTTAATATGATAAAAATGAAGAATCCATGAATTCCCTTCCTGAGCCGTATCCTGTTTCGTATCTTAACCGAGAGCGTAAGTGACAATGAGAAATAATGACACCCTGTATAGACTAATTGTTGCACCAAGTATCTATCTAGTAGGATAATAAAATAAATAAATGAAACAACAAAAAAAATTTTAAACAAGGGAGGAGAGAGAATGCCTATTGCGTCGAAGTCGCTCTGTAAAAGAGGGTTGATCTTAACTGACAGTCCAAACGAGGGAAAAAAAGAGAACAATAAATCCGAGCAATCAAGAAGAAGTTGAAGCAAAAAACCAGATATATCAATGAAAGAAATACCAGAATCCAATCTCGCCGGTGCCTGATCTAGACCAATATCCATGTTTAACAACGCAAGCGGCGATCTCAATATTCAATATTAATGCATGCGAGTATAAAGGGCAAAAAGAAAACCAAAACTATTAGACGGAAAGAAAAAAGACATAATAAAGAACAGCAAAGAAAAATTCGTCACGTCTTCGTATACCAACCAGTCCCTACCTATCATTATAGGCCATCTCAAAAAAAAAAAAAAGAAAAGAAAAGACAAAACACGTCGTAAATAGTCATAAAAATCCGAGGCACTAGCAGCGTATCTGTCAATAAATGTGACGAGAGTAACAAATTGATTTGGTGTCTTAGCATGCCACATCTTCCTCATCATCGTTAAGAGGTGGGAGGGTGCCGGCTGCAGCACCCTCGCGAAGTGTGAATTCACCCTTTTGATCCTGGGTGTTCTGGAACAATTCATCACCAATGAAGGTCCAAGTTTCTTCGATGCCATCAAGATAGTTATCCGAATCGTCGATCGTCTCTACAGTTGAAATTTGTCCTGGAGCTGTTTCAGAGGAGTTTGATTCCTGGCGCAGAATTGTACGTGTTTTCGCATATTCAAGATCACGGTAGATGACTTCAATAGCTTTACCAACACCGTCCTCCTATGAACGACAGGTTTGTCAGAAGTGTACCCTGCAAAATAAAAAGAAAGAAAAGAGAAAAAAGAGGGGAGGGGGGAGATAGCTACCTGACGGATTCGCTGGCCAAGTAATTTCGCCTTTATCATCATCCGCTGGCTATTAGTTGCCTCCCACAACGCTCGGGTGAAAGCGTTTACGTTTAATTTCTTCAAACACAAACCGACCCCTAGCTCCTGCACTCGAGACCCAAAAAAGAACTGATCTCCAAAAAATGGTTTGACAATCGTAGGTATGCCAGCCCGAAGACTTGCCCCAGTAGTCCCAGCTCCGCCATGATGTGCCACAGCATCTACCTGGGAAAATAACCAGTCATGTGGGGCGGCGGATATTTGGTAGATGTCCGAGGGCAAGGGTATTTCCGTCTTGGTGCTGGCCGGATCTCCTAATCTGTCCGACCAACCTTTAGACAAGATACATCGCAGATCAGCTTTGAGCACAGATTCAACGACGGTTTTTGTTAAGGCCATTGGGTCTGACACCACGATTGATCCAAATCCAATGTACACGATTTTCTTCTTGTCATCCCTGGCACGTTTGATAAATGCTAAAAGAGGGTCTGGAGCGACCCAGTCTGAGCCTTCATCCAGAAACCAGTAGCCGGTCACGCGGATCCATTCGCTATAGTCTGATGGAGGAGGGACAACAGAGGGTGAGAAATTGTAGAGGAAAGGAATCTTGTTGGGTTGCATCTTATCGAGATTTGTGCTACGAAGGCCAAGTTTATTTTTTCTCCACCTGTTGACCTGGCCGGCAATAGCCTTCCAGAATAAATTATCAAACATGACATAGGTCATGTAGTTATAAGCACCGCCCATATTGTGGTCTGGCACAGCAAAGGCATGGGGATAAGCCTTGGTCCTACTCCAGGGCATGGTGAAAGCACGAAAGTAAGGTATCTGCAAAGCTTCGGCAATATGGATACCAGCCATGGCACTCGGAGATTCGATCAAAATATCGCTGTCCTGACAACCCTTCCAGGCGGAGGCAAGTAGGTCATCTATCCATCCGCGGAATTTTGACGACGCTTCTTTTAAAAATGAGTATGTAAACATGCCATTTTCGACACATATCCGCATCAGTTCTGCAGGGTCACCATCGATAGGAGCAAAGTCGATACCATGGCCTCTGATCCAGGGTTCAAATTCCCGATGTGTAGCTATGCGTGGTTGGTGGCCCTCAGCCAAAAGACCCTTGCAGAGGGCGATATATGGCTGAACATCTCCGCGGGAACCGATGGTGAGACAGGTTATCCGTAAGGGATCGCTAGGTTTAAAGTTTATGAAGGAGGCAGATGTGTCGTCAAAGCGAATAGGAACAGTATCCTGCGAGAGATTTGAGGATGAGGAGGGCAGAGTCTGGACATCGTAGTCGTAGTTATTACTGTTTGTAGAGCTGATGGTAGCGTCCAAGAGTGTTATGTCGTTGTTGCTGAGGCTAACGTCGCTCCTGCTCCTGCTCCTGCTCTGGTGTCTCCCAGCTGTTTCTTCTGAGGGTTCCTGGACCTCATCCTTGTCGTGGGACTGAAGATCAGTATGTTCGTACTCATACTGATTTTGCTGCTGTGCCAGGAGCTCGCACAGACGCCAGAATGTTCTGGACATGGGATGGAGAGCTTCGGGTACGACGACGGATTCAAGAACACGGTAGAGCAAGTTATTCGAGGTATCCATCTACAGATGGGATTAGCACTGGTGGTTGGCAGAGAAGAGAGACCATGTCTGGAGCAGCAAACCAGTATCTCCCGTTCCAGCCGACAGCCCAAAAATGAGAGGAGAGAGAAAAAGCGGACAGAAAAAGAAACGGGCAAGAAAGAGAGTCAGGAACGAGGCACCGATCGACACATCCATGGGTGGTCAAGCTGTCCCAACTTGGCAAGGCGACGTCACATGGCGGCGGTCACATGGCCAGAGCCTCATAGGTATCTCCTCGAAACTAAGAGTCTCCTGATGGGAGTCATTAATATTTACTAACGTGCATGCTCAAGCATACTTATACTAGTTCGAGTCCTTCTCCACCTACTGTTCATGAGTACCAGGGCAGAGAGTTGGAGGAACGAACGTTGTGGTGGAGATACCCCACTTAACTTGGCCTACGGTAACTATAGTTACATCTACATTTTCATACAGAGGTTGAGAGAGGGAGCAGGAATCAAAATTAAGAAGCCATGGTATTGATATAAAAATGGAAGCCAAAAGGATCCCATCAAAACGAGTGAGCCCAAACCACAGAGTAATTAGTTAATCACCTTCCCATCGCACTTAAAATGGGCCCAAAAAACAGAATCAGAAACCGTCGTAATCACCTCCCTGGTTGAAGATGAGAGTACCTAGGTAGATATAGGTCTATGGAGACATATTGTCTTCGTACATCTTCAGTTTTGAGTCAAACTTCGAAATCCACTGAGACAGAATTAGTGCCGCAACATTCATGCCGGCCAGAGAGCTCGTCTCCATAGTCGAAATGAAGCTTTCAATTCCGTTGGTGTACCACAGGTTAGGCCCTAGCTTGACATCTTCAAACGTGACACGCGGATACATGTAAGGATAGGAATTCCAAACTTTCTCGTAGTACCAGCTAATGTCCGATTTTGGGATATCATGGATGGTCCGGTAGGTATGGGCATATTCCCCTGTATTGTTATTATAGTTGTTGTCACTGGTCTGGAGCATTTGGAGTTCATCCAGGTCGAGGATATCTGCTAGAAACGCTGCACTCAATGGTTTTGGCGAGAAAATTTTATAAACGTATTGATCATCGGCTATCGATCCGCCCTTGTAGGCTACTGCTGGCCTAGCCTTCATAAGGGTGCTTATGCTCCAGAACCCAGCCGGCCCAACCCCATCGCGACGAGCACCCAAGTCCACCCCTTCAGGAAGCGTGGTGAGAACAACTTCTGGAACGGATGACTTGAGAGGGAGCTTAAAGTATTTAGGTGAGAGTTTATGGGTCGTCGCAAACACTGTGACGTGAAGTTCCACATAAGGAATGGCATCGGGATGATTGCTGATGGAAGGCTTTATCTTGATGCCTGAAAATTGAAGTGGATTAGCAATCACGACCTGATCAAATTGCTCCTCGTCTGTGTGGTTGTTTGGTCCATTATATGACACGAGATACGTCTCATCATCCTGCCGGTTGACTTTTGTCACCCGATGGTTCAGCTTCAGCTTAGCCTCTGACGAATCAATCATGCCGCGGAAGATTTGCCAATTACCACCTTCGATTGACACCGCGCCATCCGTGGCCATGCACACCATGGTCTCCAATCCATGGATAAGGGGCAGATTCTGTCCATAATTGACACGAGTGCTCGCTTGAATAATCTCTCGAGAAAAGGGCTCCGATATATGGTTTTCTCTCAGATATTCAGCACCCGTAGCCCAAGTAGCCTCGATCAAACCGCTACTAATAGCAACAGAAGAAAGCGACTTCCAAGGAAAATATGGCCATCGGTACAGCTTCAAAAAGTTGTTAATTGTTGATTTCATGAGACTTTGGGTTCGCATTGGAGCCCATCCGTATCGTAAAAGGAGTTTGGAGATATTCCACCACCTGAAGCTATTTTCTCTTTGTTTGAAAACAAATTCCTTCCCATCCCATACTCCCAAGCTGTGGGTGGACTCTCTAGGCTGGCCTTCTCCAGCTCTCACTATCTTTAGTCCGAACTTTTTGGCAGCTTTCATCAAATTTCTGTTGACATCCACGAATATCGACGCCCCCAATTCAATAGGGAGGGACGGGTCATTGAATACATCAACTGTCGTCGACCTGCCACCTACGTTGGAAGACTGTTCGAATACCGTGATGTTTATCGGAACAGAGAAGAAAGACGAGTAAGTTCGGAGGTAGTAGGCTGCGGATGCGCCTGCAGCTCCAGCACCTGTAGAAATAATGTATTAGCAGGGTGATAACTCGTAGAACCGGCTTCCAAGACGTCGAAACGGCAAAGCGAGTATATTGCCCAAGTCAAACCAACCTATTACTGCAACTCTTTTGGGTGGTAGCGGAGCACGAAGTTCCTCTACTTCCAGTGGGGTTTGAGGATCCTCGGATAGAATAACATGTGGAAACAGGAAGCCAGCAAGCAGTATGGCGGCTAGAGAGCGCGGGAGAGTAACGGCGAGAGACAGCAGCATTGTAAATCCGCCAAACCGTTCTTCTCAAAAGATCTGAAATGGGGCTAACAATCAGCTCAAGTGAAACGGATCTATCAGTTAATTTCTGTTGATGAAAGGATGCTGTTGTTTACATATATACTCTGTATGTGAGTCGGTCAAAGCATTGTAGAAAGCCAGGAAGAGCCAGCGAAGAACGACAGATTACTCCTCAGGACGGTGGAGGAGGGATCGACGTCAATCGTCAGGAAGGAACAAAGACACACTTGAACTGAGAGTGCAGGAGAAAGAGCTCTGCACGATGATGGCAGGAGTGAAGCAACAGCCAACTAGTGCATTAATACTGCCTAGTTAGTGTTTGGTTGCAAAAATCTCATCCGAATCGTTGGACTACCCACTGGGTTATTCTCTTGGTGAGGCTGCTAGAATGCCGCATGCTTCCAGGCTCTCCCCAAGTCAGAAACAGCCAAGTCACAAACTGCATGCATATCTGGATAGCCAGCTAGCCAATCGCAGCATGAACATCACTTTTATCTCCAGGGACAGCCTTAAATGTTAGTTATTATTAAGGTTAACTATACCTGAACTAAATTTAAGCCAGATAAGCGTATACTTGCCTATAACCTTGCTTAGTACCTACTCCATTTCAAGTGTCTGGGAGTTGAAACAAAACCAGTTAGCTATATATAGGCGACCAGCCGCTCCTTTTTCCACCTAACAACACATAACCCGTCTCACTAGATTGCACAGAACCAGGATCAGATTCGAAAACATACCTTTGCTCAATGTTTGATGGCAATCTCGAATACTGAACCTCTACGTTCTCGGATACGAGCAATAACTGGCTGAGTAAGTCAATAATAGCCCCTCTAGACTATCCCGACGTCGAGATGTTGGAGGAGTATGCCATAAGCCCATAGCGAAGTGTCGCCGAATGCGAAAATTATCTGAGAGCGCCGGATCTAGTCAGGGGCAGTGGGTTTTGATCTGCAAGGGTTTTCTTCTCCCTCCCTAGCTACATTCTTCCTTTTAGTTGAAAGCTGATACAAGCTTCAAACAAACATCACCCTCCTTGGAAGGCTGTTGTCCATTCATAAGTCTAGCTAGCTAGATAGAAGCACAAAAATGGAACAACCAGGATCTATATCTCTGCGGGATTAGCAAGCTTAGGGATTTCAAGCCAATAGTCCAGTGGGCAAGCGCTTTCCCCTAAAACTGTCCTTGAATATACCCTGCATGGTGCTTATAATGTTTCAGTCTAGTGGGCGCGAAATGGGTTATACAGCTGCCACGTCACAGTCAACAACAGAGAGTGCTTTATGGGAATTTACAAAACATCCTTAAATAGATGGTAGCCGAGCCCCTAATTATAGCAGGCTGCGCAATCCTTGTCTCTTAAACATGATGTTGCTTTAGCGCCGAGGTGAATGTAACTCACCTATTAGAAGACGGCAAGATTTATAAGGCGCGAGATACCCCTCTTCAGATGTCTCTTTTTAATGAGTACGTTATTGTTATACCCATTTTTACGAAATAGCTAGAGAGCAGAGTCTGCTAAACCTCCTAGTTATCTCTTCTTCCATCCTCTTCTGCCACACAAGCTCAGATACTTGCTGAAATTGCCTTCCTTTCATATTTCTGCTGGTGTGAAGGCTATATATATCCTGAGCGCTTCCTTGCCTACATTAGACTTCAAATGGACTCACAGAACTCGCTAAAACAAGGTATTAGTCCGCCTACAACCCCTAGAAGCCCTCCTATCCGACAGCCCTTAGATACATCATCAACAAAAGCGACAAGTACCAACCGTTCTTCCAACTCAGCTTCGTCCTCCATTATGTCATCTTCATCAGCACCTACGCCTTCGCAATCAGGGGCCTCCTCCCTCGATTATGATTCAACCTTAGCCGGGGACCTCTCCAGATTTCATATTCATCCCATTGGAGACAACTCAACTCCAGTTTCTAATCAGCCGGTATGTTCGATAAAATATGGCAGCACAAGAAACTACTCCAGCCCAGCAGGAAGGCTTGACGGCAGCCCATCATCACCCAGGAATATTCCACTTCCATCAAGTGTCCCTAGCACAATAGGATCCCTACAGCCCTCAACTCCTGTTTCTAGTGATACGTCTCAATTCAGGTTTGGTGAAGATGATCTACCCTTCCAATTCACGATTAATACTACAGGTTATCATACTCCCAATCCTTTTATCTCTAGAAGTGGCATACGGACGCCAGAGTCTGAACCCTCAAGAGGACCTGGATTATTAAGACCCCCTCACTCGGAGCCTTCAGACAATTTAAGTAGGAGTGCAAATAGCAGTTTCATTTCTTCGACAGCTTCCTCCCCGACACCTTTAGGGCGTAGCAACCATCGCTCCTTTAGCGCCGGGAGCACGACTCGATCACTACACAACGCCTTTGCAGGGCTTGAATTTAATACACCGCTGGAGAACCGAGCAAGCGCGCCCTCAGGAGAGGGAACTTTTCCTCCTAGCGAAAACAATGGAACTACGAAGCTACGGGAGAAATACCGATATTCTGCGGTAAATAACGAGCAGCTGCCTATTGACCACGTTGGACCTCTCCTAAGGAGAAGATTGAACGACGGGGTTAAAGTTGCAGAGAGTATTGTCAACGTTTTACAACCTTCCCGGGTTACTCAGGAACTAGACCCACAGCTCAACACTATCCTCCAAACAGCAAAAGAGTTAGCTTGTTTCCGTGCCCAACCAGAGAGAAAAGTTGGGGTAGTTGGAAATACTGGAGCAGGTGAGAGGCCCTGCAGCTTTTACTTCATGGCGACATTCTAATATTTATTCTGTGAACTAGGCAAAAGCAGTCTGATTAATGCGCTTCTTGACGAAGAGGGGATTGCTAAAGCGGTAAGCAGGCCATTCGTGGAATATATACTTCTCAGAAAAAGGGCTAATCGTTCAGAAAGGCTGGAAGTGGTCATGCCGTGACTTCTTACGTGACAGAATATCGATACCCACGCCCGGAGCACGGCACTGGTCGGGCTTTGGAGGTTGAATACCTCCATGGTCTTGAGTTAGACCAAGAGCTGGCTCAACTCTTAGACGACTATCGAGCACCATTTTCTCCCTCTGCACTCAGTTCGGAGGTATCTGCCGACGAAATGGTAGAGCTGGAGCGCAACTCTGAAGCTGCCAGGCTTTCCCTAGAGCAGTCATTGAGTAGACATGCTGACAGGGATATTGAGTTGCTTAAATCGGACTCTTATGAGCATGCGTTAAGCTGTGTTAAACGATGGGCTCGTATGATAGAGTGGCCTGACGACGTATCTCATGGCAGATACTCGGCTACTGCGAGAGATTTCCCGCATCTGAGACAGCTACTAGATACATACGTTCCGGATTCCTTATTGGCCTTTGTAAAGACTGTTAGGTAAGTGGCTCCCAACCTGAACAGAGATAAACACCACTAAAACTAAAATCTAACAGGGTTTATGTACCGGCTCAGGTCCTTCAAAATGGCCTCATAATAGCAGATTTACCAGGCAAGTCCGTTCCAATTACAAGCTTGGACACTAGCGAGCGCGGGAAGGGTGCTAACCTTTTTGTAGGATTCAATGATATAAATTACGCTCGGGTACAAACCGCCAAACGATATATTTCTAGGTGTGATGAAATATTTATAGTGACCAGGACTACGCGGGCTGTTGATGAAAGAAGTGTTTATGACATTATACGAGAGCATGTCCTGGGTCCGGAGGTTGGTGGTAGAAAAGCCACTCCAAATGCAAATATTATTTGTACTCATGCAGCAGTAAGTGTCACCAAGCTGCATAAATACATTCTATGCTAGGAATAAAGTGCTAGGAATAAAGCTAATAAGTATAAAGGCTTTCAGCAAAGATGAGCTAGGTAAGTGGTCGCAAAATGTGAACCAACGCGAATTCGAACAAGTCGAGCATGAAATCGATACCATGATGAAGGGGGAATGGGTTAACTATCACCAGCTGAAAACTGCTAAAATCAAGTAATATCTCCCCGATCAAGCTATAACACATAAGACGTGCAGCTGATTAGTCGCTTCAGACGCCTCTCTCTTGTTGTCAAGGCCAGAAATCGCAGTATCAAAGCCAAGTTACAGGCCAAATACGCCGATCAAGCCCTGAATCTCAATATTTTCTTCACCGATGTTTACAGTTACTTCGACCCAATAAACGAACAACAGATAGACGTCACTGGGATACCAGAGCTTCGAAAATTCTGTTACGCGATCCGATTGAATGCTATTCAAGCGGCTGTGAGCAATTTCTTGAACAATGCACTTCCAAGCCTGATCTATTCTTTAGAGGTCTGGTTTGATGCTGCAACCAAAGCAGACAGCCACATTACCCACAAACCAGTGGACACTATAAATATTCAAGAGGTTTGTTGAAACTGTGTATTTCTCTTTACTTTCTCTACACACTAGGATTCAATATATCTAATTTATATAGAAAATTGCACATTTTAGACGAGTATGGGCAGAATCGTTACAAAGAGTGCGAGAAGAGACTATCTCAAAAACCTTCAGTGAGGCTGGCCCAATTATCCCCACCGGCCATTAGGCGATCATTTAATCATTTAACTTCTTTAGGGTTAGGACATTATTCGTTTCAACAGGCCGGCGTGGAAGCTTGCGAGACTTGGGAAAGTGTAAGTGATAATCTACCTAAATGACTGTTGAAACTTATATGTTCTATTTTCTAATCTATGAAAAAGTTTCACCACAGTATGTGAGAGTATAAAGTCCATCCTATAGTGCTAGTAACTGATATTTGACAGGTTCATATCGTGCGTGGTGCGCTCATAATGGGACTCACACAACAGAAAAACAAGGATACAGATGCTGGAACTCAGAGCTTATTGATGAAATGACGAGTACTCTAGAGGAGTCATGGGAGACCCTATTCGGTGTGGCCGAAAGTGGCTTCGGATGTTGGACTAAAGAAATTAAGGATGCAATTGAGGAGATAAGCCACAAGCTAAGAGGTGAGTTATGAACAATCTACTTAGCGACATAATATCGATGCGCCTTTCTAAGCCTAATTGATCATTTCCCTGGTGTAGACGCTGATGCTCCGGAATCTCTCCTTGATCTTCTACGAGCCCGTAAGAGAACCATTCAGGCAAGTATTGAAGAACGACGTGAACAGTATATGTCTGCGCTTGGGTAAGTAGTTTCAAAATTATTCAAATATTTTTTCCTTTTTAAAACTCATCATATTTAACTGCTTCTAATTTCTTCGAGGATAGACACATTCACCGCGATGCTTCAACAGGGAACAGCACCTCTCTAATAGTTAAACAAATGCGGCCAGCATACCTAAAATGCATTGCTGACTCAGGTATGTACAACCAATAGTTTTACAGCACCGTTCCAAGCACCGATATACAACTCTCAATTTATAATCTGCTTGCTCAAAAACTGATATCTGGCGTGGGTAGGTCGTGGGGTTGATGAGCGCCGCAAAAAACTTATCTATGGCCATGTATCTCATGGCGGGATATACCGTTCTATGTATCGCGATATAACTTCAGCCATGGAGAGCCTAGATGAGAGCACAAGAAGCCAGCTAGCAAGTGACATAGAGGCCATCAAGGAGAAGATAGAAGTGGATCTTTCTTCTTTTCAAACAGTTGACCGCACTTTAGCAGAAAAGGACCCCAACCTGTTCGATGAGCTCAAACGGATTTTACCCTGGGCACGGTCTTTTATTGAGCAACTGGATCTTGCTGATGGCGACAGATAATATAATGTATATCATGATTGAAGTACTTATCCAGTCTAAGGAGTTCTTGGTTTATGTATCCAAAATCGTTGGGCTTCAATCAGAGTTATAATCATGCAACAGCTGTTAGTTAGTAAATCTTTTGATTGGTATAGATATAACAGAGTATAAAGGTCAGAATCAAAAGAATTGTTAAATACTAAGACTAGATGTAATTTATCTATAATTTATTATCTACCTATTTTCTTATAAATTACTATAAAATGCCAGGAACGTATAGATCCGGTTTTATACTACTTTACCTGGGAGATGAGCTGCTGTAAGGCTTGGTTGGGAGAGCACCGTCAGGGCAAATGTAGGGGGTAGGCTGTATGACAAATGAACGCTGAGGCTCTGGTAATACTAGGAGCAAGACTCCTATATAGCATGACTGAGGGTTCGGGTAATCTCTAAGCTCTTAGTATACTGAGCGCCGAGCAAGGCATATAGCAGGGTACCGGTTTGCCTCGCCCCTAACAATATTGTTGTAAGGAATATAAACAGCATATTTAACAATTTATATAATACATCATCTATAAATACTACAAGAAGATTTAAGAAAGTGTTAATATAATAACTCACAATTTTAGACTATTCCTTTTGAAGGTATAGTGTTGCGAAAGCAATTAGATCAATAAAAGAGGCCTTTATTGAGATTAGTTTTATTGATATATTTCTATAGATTGGGCCTCAAGAATCTAGGCCTTATGAACACCTTTATATATGTATATATATAGTGTTGCTCAGAACATGCTATCAATCTTGATTGTGCTAGTTTGACAGATGGAAAGCACCTCTCTCAATATATAGTATCTGCTTCTTCATATTTCTTGGAGTATGATCATATATTTGCAGGCTAGCTTTAATATCAGTTTCATAGAGTAGTAGAACTGAGCTTTCATTACTAACTTAAGTATAGACTGAAAGTTATTTGCCTGCAGAAGCACTTTTGAGGCCGTCCTACTTCCTATTATACCTCATCTTGTTGAAACTGCGATTTCCTTGCTTCAAGCACACTGAGGCTTCTCACTGCTTTAGAGTGGATTACACCGGTTCTCGGGTCGGTTGAGTCTCTAGAGAGACAGGCCACTAAATCAAACCAATGCGTAGCCTCTTCGCTATGAAGGTTTCGGTAACAATCGGCCACTCTGTAAGCCACCTCAATTGTAGGTGGGTCTATCTCCTCTTTGCAAGATTTGCTCCATTCAAAAAGCTGTTTATAAATCTCAACTGCTTTCGTGAATTGCAAATGCCTCTCGTATAGATAACCTAGCATCCTCCACACTTCCAGACGTTCACTGCACTTACTATCCTTTAGCTGATAAATAATATCAAGGTATTCCTGTGGGACGATTGGGCTTGTGCGAGAAAGGAGGTAATTGCACAGAAGAAGCGACATCAGTTTGTGATCTAATACGGGTCGCTCCTTGACGCGAGATATGGCATATTCTGTCAGGTGTCTCGCCTCATGGTGCATGTCTTCCGCGAGATAAGAGCTTGCTATGTTATTGAGAATGGTTAGTGCCATAGTCTCACCACCCTCCTCCCCCAAGTTCTCAAAGCCGATGTATGCCTGTTCGAGAAGGGTTCTCGCTGCTAGAAGCGACCCAAGTTTAAGGGTTACACACCCAAGCTCCTGCATCGTCATCAGAGTACCTGGATCATTTTGGCCCAATCGTTCTAATTTGCCTGCCAAAGATCTGCGATAGAGACAGCTTGCTTCAGCAAACCGCCCTTGTGCTTCATAAGCAACTGCGAGTTTATTAATAGCATTAAAGGTTTCTATGCTATCTTTTCCAGCAAGCTTTTCA
Organism: Myotisia sp. PD_48; assembly: GCA_032988175.1. Classification (NCBI taxonomy): domain Eukaryota; kingdom Fungi; phylum Ascomycota; class Eurotiomycetes; order Onygenales; genus Myotisia; species Myotisia sp. PD_48. The sequence goes on along the minus strand of JANTQB010000044.1, from coordinate 56,425 downwards.
ACGACGTTAAGGATCTGTATAGTATAGTAAATTGCGTCTTCCAAACATCCCATGCTAGTAGAGATGACTGATATCTCGGACAATATAATAAGCTCCTCATTAGGGTCATAGTGCTCAGGTTTTGCTCGTACCATCGAGAGGCCGTCGAGACAAAGCTTCCTAGCCATTTCGAAGTTACCACCTTCTGCTGCAGCACTTATTCCGTCCTCGTCTGGAAAGGGGCCTCTGTTCAATAGTAGATTCACGATGATACCAAACTCTTTCCCGGGCAGCCATATCAAGCGACCAGAAACATCAGTAACCAAAGAAAGCCCCGGCAGCCCATGACCCGTTAATCTAATAAAATTCATCTGGGGGTCGGCCTTAAAATAGGGGAGTTTGCTGGTCTCTGCCGTAGTAGGGAGCTGGGCTTCGCTTTGCCCTCCGTTACTGGGGTCAAGGGAATCATCGCCTAAAGTAAGCCCATCGCTTTCTGGCACGACTCTTCTGCCTGGCCCAAGATCTATATTGTAATAGTTAGTGAATTTGAGCTTGAATTTTTAGAGCCTGGCGAACCTACCAATATCGATAGCTATCCCATATACCGGATCCACGTGCAAGAAGGGGTATAGACCTCTCTGGTGGCCATCGAAAATTCCTTGTGGGGCATTCACTATAACGATATATATATGCTAGCTTAGCATTTGCTGTAGAAAGTCAGCTAATGATGGATATTACCACGTTCCATATCCTCGCCACTGATCAAGCTTATTCCTATCCACTCTCCATCAAGATGCTTTCTGCCTTCTGATCAAAGGGTTAATAGATAAAATACACCGATTGGAGGGGGTAGTATTACTATTTGGCCCACGTCTATATTCCGCCAGGAGTTCCTTTACATGTGGAAGCTCGTCAATGCCACCTGAATTGTCCAGTGGATTATCCCCCGGTCTGCCCCGATTATTGCGATACTCCATATCGTCGTGCCAATCATAGTGATCATCAAGCTCAAACCTAGCGTAAAGTCAGCTAGTCTCTTCTCCCCGTCTCCGCTGAGGGTGCGGTTTGTTCAAACTACTGTGAGGCGGGTAGCACTCACTCGGAACTAAGAATTTTCTTGCAGTGAAGGCACTTGACCGGTTGTAACGAATCTACCAAAACAGATAATGATCAGAGGGAAACCATATTAGTGGGAACTTCAAGCCCAAGCACATACGGGTTGCCTGGTGATCATCCTTTTCCTTTATAGTAGGAAATTTTGCTCCGCATTTTTTACATTGATGATACTGCTCCTTCCCTCGCGCATCAAAGGGCACTTCCAGTCTCTCGATCCTATAGCTACCAGGCTTTGAGCTATAAATATATGTTACTAGGTGAGTAACCAGTACGAGTAAATGTTCGATAATAGCTGGGAATACACCTACCTATCCATGTACATCAAGTAAGCGACAATGTGTGAGCCGCGACAATAAGCTGACCTATAGTGGTCTTCCCGCTCTTCTCTAAGATTAAATAATTTAGCTAATTGATAGTTATGAGGGCCCATCTCTAACTTACGGGGTGCGAAACTTGAATTTGCAATCTGGACAAGGAAGCTCTTGGCTGACGGATGTGTTTTGCTCAACACCATCACCCTCATAGGGGCGGAATTTATGGAGTATGTCACGATAGGCTTTGTCTATGAATGAAGCCCGTTCTGTTGCTTTTACTTCTTTATCTTGTGCCTCTTTCTCGCGGTCTCCTGTCTTGGGCAGTTGCGGGGGAGATGCAGGGGTGGCAGGAGTCTTGGTCTGGGCCTTCTTCCGCTCAATCGGTCCATATCGGCCCCCATAAGTACGAGTTGCTGGGCGTTGAAGCTTCTTCTGAATATTCGAATGCTCTGTACAGTGAGCAAGGAATTGAGCTCTGGATATTGTAATTAGTAAAGGTCAAATTGGAATTGAAAGCATGGAAACTGTACTTTATTTGGAACTTCTCGTGGCAATGGGCGCACTCCATAGTTACTTAAATTCGCGAGATAAGCAAGTATTCTCGTCGTCAGGTTTCGAGCAATGTAAGGCGTTGAAAAGTAGCTCTAGCAAATAAGCAATGATGATGTTCAGAAATAACTGGCGTCCTCCGTGTAGAAGTCTTCCCGGTATATATAAGACTCATTTGTGTTTATTTGATGAACACAGCCCCTAAGTCGTACTCGTATAATTAATCTAATCGAGCCGCGCCCAGCCTGCTTTTATAAGCTGCCTGTCTCCTCGTAGCAAGTGAGGGAGAATAGAGGATGGCTACAAAGACGGAGAAGCTCTCAAAAATAACACTATATCGAGAAACAAAGAGGAGCCTAACAGCACTTCAAAATGGCTGGCGACGAAATGGTCTGCTATCATTGCCCTGGTAAAACCTTTGCGAACATGTTAGTATTTTCCATCTGCACATCCCCTTCACGTTCGTTGACATGTGTAGCAAGGCCGGAATTTGAGGAACATCGCAAGGCCCATACACAAGCTCAACAAGAACTCCGGCGTCGTCCGTACCGTACATACGGAGGGAGAAGTGACCCACGACCAACGACACGACCAACGACACGACCACCGACACAGTCAACGGGTTCGAGTTTGGGGCCAATTTTACCTATGACAAATAATGAAATAGAGATTCAAAATGCGCAGATAGCCGATCCCCAGCCTGACAAAGATGTGCAGGGGACGTTGTCACTCAGCCGTGTCTTGGCCGAGTTTATGGACAGCGACAAGACATATTTGTTTTTCCGCCGTTTTGCGAAGTTGAACATTCAACATTTGCTTCAGCTGCAAAGCGAGCTGGTCACCCTTGAAAAAGAGATAACTGGGGCAGCCACTAATGAGGCTACAGGCAAAGATAACATAACCCACTTGAGGAAGCTGATTGGCCCTAAGCTTGATAAATATAGTATGTTGATGTACTCCTGACCTTGCTATGATAAAGATGACTTTCCTGCTCTTTTTTGCAGTAGCATAATGACCTAGTACTGTGTAGATGAAGCATTGTTTCACTTCTCTACATTATCTGATTTCAGGAGCCCTAAACAGGTGTCTGTCTCTGACCTCAGACAATGGGCAAGAGATATAGAACAAGAGAATGATCCCTTAGTATCATTCCTGAAAGAGAACCCCACCGGTGAGACGGATTTGATCTCCCTTAGCCGAAACTTGTCGAAAAAGACTCATATGTATGAGCTGGTTGAAAAGTTAACCTGGAGATTGTTCACAACTGTACTGTCACCCCACCCCTTTAAATAGTCATATAGGAATTGTGGAATGCTGATCTGTTTTCTGAAGCCAATTGCTGGAGGGAAAAGGATTGCACTTCCCAAAGGAGGCACGTTACTCCTGTTTGACGATAGCATGGTCCAAAGAGTACACCGGGCAGTTCTAACGATTCTCATGTCCTTGGTGCTCTTGATACCGATAATCATACTAGCATCTATCGAGGGTGAGCGTACGGTGGCTATAGCAGTTGCACTCTGCACAGCTGGAATGGCGGTCCTTCTTGCTGTAGTTACAGACTGTCGAGACCATGAGATTATAATGGCTGCCTCTGCATATGCCGCCGTTCTAATCGTATATGTCAAGTAGAAAGATCGAATAATTCAGCTCAGCTAGCAGAGTGTTATTGTCATTACCTGGCAGTTCTTGACCCCTAGTGGCCTTTTATATATCTGGAGAGGAATGAATATTAGTAATTATCCGGAACTGTCTTGTGGCACGTGCTAACCATTTTAACCTATATGTCAAAATTGCGTTTCTACATGACGCGTGGTTCTTAGATTGCTTTTTTAAGATAAGAACAATCCCCGCCTGCGTCTACTTTGCTCTCTTCTTCCTCCTCTTGATTATTTATGGATCTGTTTACCCAGCCAATTATATAGTTTTGAGATTTTTCTCTCATATTCCCAGCAAACAATCCATTTAGTTTGTGGGTTCGAGCATGCAACCAAGCGTGAGATATCCCATCCTCCCCATATCCAAAAAAGTTGGATCCAGAGTTTTGGTATATTCCGTCTAAGGCCACCTGCAATATGGCATAGGAATCAGTGCTAAGCTTAGAGAAAGCTACTGCTCCACAGTTGTGGATCTCTCATTCCTACGGTTAAGCTTATTTTCAGTTCCTTTAAGAAGCTTATCTTCGGTTCCTTAAGAAGCTTATTTTCAGTTCATTTAAGATTTGCACAATATATATTTCCTAATATATGCGTTATTTCAATTAAACTAGTCCTACAGCTATATAATGACCAACTTCACGCTCCTAGATTTTGGTTCCCTCTTTCCATTCTGTTCAAGAATTGCTAAACTTGAGTCAAATGGAGATTGTTGCTTAACTTGCTTAGTTACAGCCAATAAACAATATCTATTTTATAGATGATTGCTGCTACTTACAGTCATATTTTCACAGAAAAAAATGTATATGAGCATTAGTAGTAACTCCAACTTTAAAGAAGCTATGGTTTTCTTTTCCCCTTGTTGCACAGCAAGTACCTGTATTTTGAAAATGAATATGACCAGGCACTACTAACTTATTTTCATTTCTGCTATATAATGTTCATTATAGGGCTAGTTAGAGAAGTTTTGCAACAAGCACTTATTACAGACAATGATGCTGCATAATATAAAGAGATCTAGTCAACTCTACAAATAAAGGCCTTATGGAACTGAAGATTGACGATGGTTATAGTAATAAGGTGTCATAAAATAGTAGCAGAAATGGTTGTTGCTGTTCTGGTTTTCCGACTTCTTGGTAGACTTTATTTCGCTAGCAATCTCCATCAAGGATTAGATTTAAGGTTATGCCTCGAATATAAGGACAGCGGGAATCTCGCTCAATTTTATTATCTTTTTCAATTGTACTGTTTTCGTTATGTCTCCAATACTTTTGTGTCATTTAATATACTATATTTTGCCCTTTAACTACTTTCTTGAACTCTTTCCTGGATAAAGGGAGTTAAGTAAACATTATAGTATATATATTATAGTTGCTAAAAACTGGGTTATTTAAAGGTATAAGATTTTGCTCTTTATTATTTATCGAAAATGTGCCGGGCAATTCTCTAACAATGGTCCCAAAACATACTCACAGAATGACCTTCTAAAGGTAAGATCGCCCCAATCTAGTACTGGGCAACCCGATGCGAAGGTACACTCGACACATCTAGTAACCGCATTCAAGTAGGATGGTAAAATGTAATGAGCACTAACGTTAAGCCATTTCTGGGCTATATCATACCGGCTTCCATAAGAGTCGGATATAGGCATCTTCATTTCAATAGCATAAGACTCCAATGTTCGCGAATGCCACAGCTCAAGAAGGACAATACCAAGCTCTAAGATTGATTGCTTTGTGCTGCAGTCGCACCGTAAACTCGTATCTGATTGGTTTAGGAATTTGTGTATAATGAATGGTTTAGGCGTCTCAGTGCGCGAATCACCTGAAACGGGATTTTGGAATTGGATCCTAGGTGCAAAATAAATTGATTTACTCGTAAAAGGTGTACGAAACCATGGTGTTGAATGTAGTTGTATCAACGACGAAGCAATATTAAAGGATAACGATACTCGTTGGATTGGTGTCCATTTAGGCAGTGTTAAACTTGGATGCGACGTTTCTTCGAGGATTCGATCCAAAGAGAGAATGTCAGACGATTCTTGCCCAACCATATCCATCGGGATATGATAGTAACAAAGACAGCCTGCGGCAGACAGATAGAGATCAAAGAACTTTCCTTTGGTCTGAATTTCAAATAACGATTTGCAAAGATCCTGAATATCCCTTGGAGGAGGCTTTGGCCCTTTCGTTTCGGTGGGGAGTTTAAATGTGACCTTGAATTTAGATTTCTCCGCATCACGTATTCTGTAGAGCTTCACGGGTTATTACTGCCCTGAAATCATGAGACATAGAATGAATGCCATTTACTCACTGAGGTTCGATAAAATCTTGCTCTTCTTCTAGAACTTTTACCTGCGCTTTATAAAATGGCAGTGAGGGAGCGGTAGCCTCTATAGCGGCGGGAAAGGCTACTGTAAAAGCAAGGGAAGCCTTCTTTAGGCTAAGATGATTTCCCTTCTCTATGATCTCTGCCCGGCTTTGAAGATATAACCTTGTCTCATGCTCCAAGTGACAGCCCGGTATATATCCAGCAGATAGCGCCGAATGTAATTTGTGGGCGTATTTGCGAACTGCATTTAACGCAGATATATATTTCGTTATTGCCCGTGATTCCGAGCGTAATATAACTTCTGTTCTCTGGGTGCTGGAGTCTCTAACTCGCCGCAATCTCTCTGTGCAATCGTTGAGCTCCTTGATTTGGCCTTCAAGTTCTTCTTTCTTTGAGCTGAACTTGATCTTTTTTGCCAGCTCATATCTCCCGTTTTTCAACGGGTGCACTTCTATTAAAGCCGAAAGGCCAGCCTAGACCGTCCGTCAGCGTTTTAGTCGATTTCAATAGCCGAAGATGGCAACATATCGATCGAAGAGATAAGGAGTACCTGAGGGTCCGACAAAAAACCGCCAATGCGCCCAGCGATCTTAGTCAGGATTTGGTAACACCTATCTATAGCTTGTATATAAGGCTCGTAACCCTCTCCTAGATAGCGTTGAACGGCCTGCGAAACTTCGGGGTCTCGGAAGATGTTTAGGTTTGGCTCTTGGAGCAAAGTAGAAACCTCTTCTTCGTCGAGTGTAGTCTCCATCAATGTTATAAGTAGGTCGGTCTCAAGGAAGAATTTCTGCTCTTCGAGCGACTGAACCAACTGTGCAACAAACAGCTCTTTGGATCGGAAGTTTATTAGACGCTGCTTCGTCGCTTTGTAAGTATTTAGGGCGGCTATTAGTAATGGTATGGCGGCAAGAACCACTCCCGCTAGTGAAGGGTGTTGGAGTCAGTCACCCTAGATAAGATAGGAAGAAAGATGTTGGTAAGTGGAAGTCAGCGTAGACAGGAGGAAAGAATGGGAGGAAAGACAAGGCGCAACAGAACCACAATCGCGCTAAACCCAAAACTGAATAGAAGCAATAGGCCTCCAAGAGTGCTTCCATTCAGTTTTGGGTTTAGCGCAACGCCTTTTTAAATCACTTACTTGCGGCCCGAGGTAAGCTCTCTTTTGATCACGTAAATAAAGGCGTAGGAAAGTTACCAAAACCATAGTCCACCAATATTGTCAGCAGAGAGTATTCTCTTCCATGGAGATAAGTGGCGTTTCTCTTCTTTTTCATTTACTATTAGGGAAGCAGGGTTCGTGTGATAGCTGCTTTCCCCTATTTTTACTTCGCGTTTTCTCCGCTCTACGGAATCAACCGTCCAAAGCACTACCCCACTTATTTCCCTTTAATGGAGCGGAAAGCGCACGGTGATAGGTCCCGAAAACCTAGATTGCATGTTCTCTCAACGTCAAACTTGAATATTTCCTCTATGCAGTCGGAATATCGCTAAAGCTCAAGAGTTGATCACTGACAGAATGGCTCTATTATATGTTCGGATGCAAATGCCCATATATCACCGCCCTTTTAAGAGTTTTCTTGTTCCCCTCTTTTCTCATACAGCCTTGCACCATGCTTTGATCCCATTAGCATGTCATTTATCTTTGCAGTTTTTACTTCCTGCTTTGGCTGGTCAAACGGTACGTCTGTTCCACCGGATACTCCCCTCCCGCATCCAAGGTAAGCTTTGTTTCCAATCCTCTAATGGCCCATACGCGGCAGCTAACCAAGCAGGTCTGAGCTCCTCATGCGGGATAAAATCTAGAGAACCTCAGGATTACAATGCCACTACCTGGTAAGTGAAGCTGTGATCAGCCTGCGCTAAACCGACATGGACAACTGTGCCTCGCCACCAGTCTTTGAGAATTTCGTGATATATTTCCAGTGGCTTTGAGGTTTCACCGTGTATTATAGCTCGAATCATTGGCGGAATGCTGTTGTCAAATGTTCAAGTCCGAGTGTCTAACAAGCAAGCTCACCGCCCCTTGGTTGCCTTTCTGCCTTCTTTTCTCCTCCACAGCAATGCCAAATGAGAATATCCAGCTCTGTATGGGTGATTTCCTTTTACTCCCTGGCTAATACAATGCTCAAGTTTCTTTATTCTTGCTTGGGCTTGTAATCTAAATCCCCACCTGATACTGATCGCGGTGAAAGCATACTTGGGGTTCTAATTTTACATGCAAGGCTCTCACAGAGTAGCAGGGAATCTGGAGATTTCAATCATATGCCGCCTTACTTTCCCATTTTGGAGAATAGTGGTAAAGCTCGTGCCAGTAAGTATCAAGTCTCAGTCCCTCAAAATTAGATACCGTCAAGAAGTTACCAGTTTACAATCAGGCTGGCCAAGCGTAACTAACATTTGTTGTATAGGTAATTCAGTGAATTTTGCAATAAGTGTTTACTCTATTGTAGAGACGTTCGAGGCACAAGCATTTCAACAAGCCCTTGTTCACTTTTCAATGCGCGAGCAATGTGGATTCCAATGGGGTTCCTGTTACTCTCCAATGGCGCAACTGGGCATTTCTGGAAGTAGACAACGGTCTATCAATTCCGTTTGTGTAGATCATGAAAGCCTTTACTTTTGGACCAGCTCCTGGTGCTTGCTTTTTAATCGTGAATGAAATGGCTTCATACCTCATTAATTTATTGAGTGCATACATCTGTAAAGCGAGCACACCGCCCTTTGAAGAAGTTGCCTTATTGCCCTCTTTTCTCTTCACTCGTGTGGCCATACCTCTTTACTTGACTAGTTGATCGCTTGGTTTACATCACCAGCTACCATCATGTTTATCATCGAGCTTATTTCGTCTTGCTTCGGTGGGCAATCAGGATCCTCAGAATGCGGCGATACAGGTGAATTTATTTCACAACGGAGCGGGAATCCACGGTAAGTTAACATTACATTTTCCTATATTCAAATACTGACTTCTGTAATTTCCATCATAGTGCTAGGTACTCTATGCCAGGCAGTCTCAACTATATAGCACCATATATACAGCAGAACCAGATCGTGACGCAAGCTACAGATCCGGTGACTCAAAGAGCCGACCAGCGGCAACCAATGTAGGCAACGTTTTCTTTATCTTAGTTGTGGAGTAACAGAAACTAACTTCAGATACCAGGTCTGAGCCCAAAGTATGTGGTATCCAGTACGATGGCGACCTTCAGCAAAATGATCTTAAGAAAACAGAGGTTCGATTTGAAGGCAAACGCCCCTTACCCTACAATGAGTTGGATGAGTTACAAAAGCGTGCGGTTGATAAATTCGGGCCAACTGGTAAAGGTATTAGGCGGCAGAAAGAAATTCCATCTCGCTCCCTACCACCACCTCTACCTGTATATCAATCCAAAATCTGAGGAGTACCTGTTGTCCTTTATTTTTAATATTTTTTTTGGAGCTCCAACAGTGGTTTCTAATATTCCGCAGCCCAGCTTTATTTGTACAATACTTCATACTTTCTTTTGTCTATCATTGCATATTATTTTTTCTTAGTGAATGTTTCGCCTTTTGAACCTCAGATACATTATCCACGCAATAGGTTTATAATTGTCAGAGCCTGTATTGGAAGAGACATATATTTGTTCGCTTCCTTTAGCGTCCCTACTCCAGTTTAGGTTTTCTTTCAGCTGCCACAACCCTCAACTACCGTAAATTACCCGCTTTTCCCCCATGGTGTCAGACCCAGAGCTCTAGCCCAAATATGGCTTGGACCATGTGGTTTCTTCTGGGCGTTTGTCTTGATGATCTTGCACTGGTAGCTATTCTCCAAATGCCACAATGGGCTGAGAAACCAGCCGGCTACAATGACTTGACATATCATTCGGTCTCTTCTCTACCCAGTAGGGATTCTGCGCTCCTGTGGGACCTCCTTTTCAGCGCACTTCTACTATTACTATTGATCGCCGAGTAGATGGTAGCACTATGCTTCCACTCGTTTCCAGATTCCTGGTTTGCTCTTTACGTCGCTTCCTACAAGCTAATGGTGCTATCCGCGGCATTTTCTGAGGCGCTCCCGTTTACGGTTCTCGTAGCCCATGGGTAATGCAGATGTCGGTCTGCACTAGGTATCCTCGATATCTATTATAGGTTTATGAAGCAACTAACTCCAAATGTTAGGCCCTTGGATAGTAGTACGGAAACCGGATATTTCAACTATATGCCGCCTTACCTCACAGAAAATGGCAAATATCAGTACGGAGTCACTGGCTTCCATCAGAATTGGCCAGGGGATAGTAGAAGAGTTTTCTTCACAGATGGTACATTAAATTACAAAGACCTTGGTGACGAACAAATGCAGGCAGTCAGAAAATATGAAGGATCCTCAAGTCCAGACAGAGCAGTTCAACCACCTCGTACGCCTCTACTTCCAAGAACACCACCGCTGCCGCCGCCCCCCGCGCAATTTTCCGAGTCCCATTAGATGCACATAAATTGCGAGCTCCCGGAGAGAAACGAGCCACAGGTCAATAAGCCTGGGAAGGATTTTCTCCTTGATGAGCCTGGGTCGTTCTATCCGGACAGGGTCGAGTCCGACAGCCCCCGAATATTGCAGTACAACCCATATCCGTAGTTTAGAAAAGCAAAGCTATCTAGATTTAACATAAAAGGAGTCACTATCCTCCTAGTCATCTTCCGGGGGAATAACAGATACTAATAGCCATTTCACTGCCTAATACAAAACTCTCAACAATGAAATCTATGCCAGTTCCTTCCCAACCAGTGGCTGATGAATGGCCTGTTTGGGCCCAAGAAACACATGCTGAGACTGAAGTATAGTATCTTTGAGTTCCTTTAATGTTTTTATCTTTGATTATTTCCAGTACAATTCTCACCTTTGTTATAGATGTTGCCTATCCAAATTGCAGACAAGAAAACAAAAGAAGACTACTATCATAGAGCCTTGAAGGTCCTCAAATACTTACCAGGTTGGGAGGATATCATTATGGAAGATTATCGCAAAATATTCAAACAAGAGGAGGATTATGGCCAGAATAAAATTGGTATATCCTACCACTCCTTGCTTATATTATTCAGACACTGACATTCTGTAGATGACGATACCCGAGTCTTTGTTCGGAAATTACCAGACATCGAAGTTAAACAGGAATTGAACAGCAACTGGCCGCCATTAGATGAATATTCAATCATTGGACCCCTTGCCAAAATCCGTATTCGATATTCTGGAACGGAGGAATCCCTCTGGAGATCTTTGAGCGGAAGAGGGTATGACAACTTCATGCTTCGCGAGATTATTCCACAACCTAGTGGTTTTACCGTCACTGTTGTCATGCCAGTCTTGCAAAAGTTCTATAATGATTACCAGCAACTATTGGAAGGCAGTCGTCCACGAAATACGTCAATTTCACGGTTCATTTTGGCACAGCCGAATCAAGCGGTACTTATAGCACTAAGAGCCATAGTTAGGGACACATTTGAAATACCCGAAGAAACCCTAGAGAAGTGGCAAAGAGGCTTAGGAGAGCAGGAAAACTTGGTATTCTCTATACTTACAAATCACTTTGGTGCTCTTCGGCAGAAGGATGGACCTTTTAACCAAGGAACAGTTGTCATGGGTGCGTACAGGGAACTTGCGGCTTTCATGTCGCAGAAAAAATCAGAAAATATCAAACAATGTGAAAGGATCTGGGGTACTATACGGTACACAACAAACAAAATCAAAAGTTCAGAGGAGTTTATTCGAATTCTCTATGATGGACGAGTAAGCCTTCAGACAAGGAGGAGTTATAGCTCAATCATGCGTACACCGAGATAGGACCGCATTTTCAAGCTTGCCGGTGCCAAGCCCTCCAGAGGTGACACGGTCTGTGTGGCATTCGACGGGTATACACGTGATAATGAGAAATCAGATGGGAAAGGAGAGAGGTATAACTATCCATGTAGCTTAAGATTCAACCACTGACCATGAACTCTCAGATTTATCCAGAAAGAGGATTTTGTGTTCAAGGTTGGGGGAAAAGATGGTATCATTCCAGGTGAGAGTATAAAACCCAAGAAATCAGATGCTCTATTTAACTAACGCCATTGCCCATACAGATTTCGAAAAAGTTATCCGGGAAATGAGTACTGGAGAGGCACGTACCTTCACTATAAAAGCGTAAGATAATTATATTCATTCATATATTCAGGGAACTAATGCACTCGCCTAGGAATAATGCATATGAAGGCGGCTTCCCTCGTATAATTCCTAATGAGGATACTGTCTTGTACGTGGTTGTCCTTGTTAATTATGAAGTGGTTCTTTTACTAAGATGAAAACCCTACAGTGACGTCCGCATAAAGTGGATAGACTATAAAAAGGTCAGATCTTACCTGATTGTGGGCGCTGGTGTCTTTGGCGCCTCCACAGCCATGCATCTGGCGAAATCGGAGCCTTGCGCTTCTATCACATTGATCAGTCCAGATTTCCCTAGCGTTTCTGCGGCGGGATATGATATCAGTAAGATAGTTCGTACTGAAGACCAGGATGAATTTCGCATGAAAATCCAACTTGAAGCAATGAAGGCATGGGAAGACAACTCAGAATTCAGAGAATTCTATCACGAAGTAGGGGTGGCATTTGTTGGAGCTGCAGGGCCGGCACTTCAGGTCAAGGAAAACTACCACAAGATTGGAGAAAACCCACCTGAACTCTTTGGTGTCGACGAGATGAAAGAGAAAGTCGGCCAATGGTACGATAAATTAGACTGGACTGATGTTGAAACGTGCTCATTCAACCCACGTGGAGGTTGGGTGGAAGCCGATAACGCCTTAAAACGGGGCATTGATGTCGCTGAAGAACTGGGTGTGGAGCTCATCAGTGCAACCGTCTCCCGTCCTCTATATAGGGAAAACGGGTCCTGCTATGGAGTTGAGGCTACAATAGGTAGCACAAGTGAACTGAAGGAATACCATGCTGATAAGGTGATCCTGTGCGCCGGGGTAGGCATTACTCGTCTAGTACCAGAGCTGAAGGATAAAATCAACGTCACCGAAGCCCTTATGGCTACTTTTGATGTGCCATATAGTTGTCTCAAAGATGCCCCTATTCTTGTTCGACCGGTAGGCATTTATCCGGGTGAGTCAACCCTGAAATCCGAACTGTTTCGAATGCTGGGGCCTAATCTGACTGCAGGAGAAACGATTCCGTCGGTTGGGCGTGGATGTGTAAAGGTGACCTGCCACCTGGGCGATAGGGCTGAATCCTGCAAGCTTAAACAGCCCTTAGGAGATTGTGATTGGACGAAGGACATACCAGAAGATCTCAAGCATAGAGTGAACATGGTAGGAAAGTCAATATACGGTGACTCTCTGGAAAATGCAACATATAGGTTGTGCCAGTAAGTTCATTCATATCTGCACTGGCAGAGCAGGATGCACTAATACTTGTCTCTAGGGATGTCAATACCAAAGATGGTGACTTTATTATCTGCGAGCACCCAGGTCATCCAAATATGATTGTTGCTACTGGTGGGTCATTTTACGCCGCTAAGCTTTTTCTGATTATCGGTGACTCTGTTGTAAAAGTTACCCGAGGCGAGAGTCTTCCAGACGACGCATTAGAGCGTTGGGGTTGGAATCGCGGAGGCAAAGGCACTCTTCATAGTGCATATGCTGCGAGTTAATTCAATTGGGCAATCCAAAGAATATGCTAGAGTTTTGTGGTTTAGTTTGTGGGGGTCTCAGGCTAGTAATATTTCCCATATTTGGTAACTGTTTAAAGCCATCCAGAATATCTTCCTGGCTCCATCTTCATTACCAATAATATAATGAATATTATACAGTTTATACGGTTACATGACTAACAAAGCCTAGCATACAACCAGGCCAGAAGCAGATAATGATGTAACATTCTATCCATTTCCAGTGAAAGTATAAGTGAATAGCCAAATAAATGCTATAAAATGAATATAGACACGACTGTTCTGGAGGAGAAAACAGCCTTTCTTCTCAACTCCAGGTTCCAGTAATGGCAGTGCTGCACCACCTAAAAGGTGGCTGTGCTACCTCTAATATGTCCTGCAGCAGAAGTAAACGAAGAAACCCTTGTCTTCCTATCCTCCAGCCATCATGAAGGGTCTTTGCGGTTAATCCCTTATCCTAATCTAGATATTCTTGAAGCCTCGGCTTCGTTACCACTTCCTTGTGTTAATCCACCTTGTGAAGTTCTGTCTGCGCCTTCGCTGTGCCTGGAGTATCAGCACCATCAACTCTTGAAATGAGTTCTGTGCTTTGCACCTCGTCTGGAAAGGAAGCGAATTCCCGGTACCGTGGATGCTCCTCCCCAAGGTCGACTCTGGCTCCTGCATCAAGAAGTAGACGTGCGATCGATTTGAAACACTTATCGAGAGCATAGTATAGCGGGGTCTTATTATGCTCATCAATCACGTCCACGTTCGCGCCATATTCGAGGAGGAGCTTTACAATCGGCCCATGATCCAACCGGACAGCAACATGTAGCGGAGTTTCTCCTTCCCAGTTTTCAGCCTCCATGTTAGCACCTGCGTCGAGAAGATATTTCACCATGCTCTCCTGCTTTCTCCGCACTGCCTCAAACAATGGCGTCTCCTTTGCCCACTCATCTTTGAGCTCGATGTCAGCTCCCGCTTCGACGAGTAGCTTAGCCACTGGCACGTATCCAGCCGTCGCAGCAACTCCTAGAGGGGAAGCTATATATGGTGTTTGAATGTTGACCTCGGTTTTCGGGTGCTGAAGCAGCGCCCTTGTTAGTGATTCATCTTTAGAGTCGACAGCAATGTGCAGGGCTGTGCGTCCCTTTCCATCCGCGGCGTTCACGTCGACTTGAGGATCCATAAGCAGCACTGCTATATCTATGCGTCCAATCCAAACAGCGAGATGCAAAGGAGTGCTGCCATACATATCATGGATCCCCTTTTGAGCATTTTTCTCGATAAGGAACCGAACGAGCTCAATATTTCCCCCTAACACTGCTAGATGAAGCACTGTTCTGCCATATTCACTCCGAATACTTTTCTTCGCCACTTCCCAGAGGTATTCGACCACAGGTTGATATCCTCTTAACGCAGCCCAGTGTAGTGGTGTATTCTTAAAAGCGTCAATTGCATCAATTTCCGCCCCAAACTCAACCAAAAGTATTACTATATTTATATGGCCTTTCTTCGCCGCACAATGAAGTGGTGTCGCCCCATCTCGTCCACGCGCATTAACATTTACAACCCGGTTCACAATGAACGTTGCTACCTGATAACTGCCATATAGACAAGCGTAATGTAGGGGAGTCCACCCCTGGATATCTTCTGCATTAATTTCTGCTCCCTCTGTGATTAAAGATATCAGTCTGCCGGGCGACCAGCGCTTTGCTGATGCATAATGGAGTAAACTCCAGCCGTGAATGTCTCGCTCACGTATATGGTCACTGTCCCAACCCGGGTCACAATTTTTTGAGCCTTCCAGCAACCATGGCGGCTTAAAATAGTAGGCTGGGGGTTCACTTGTGATATGAGAGGAGGTGAACTGATCCAGAAGATTGCATTTCCAGAAACGCCCTTGTTCGACGTATACTACCATTAAAGCCGACAAAAGCCCATAACCACATGGCTTTAGCGCATCTTCAACCATCTGCACCATTGTTTCCATGGGAGAGATATCGATTTCGGTCTTAAATGGGCTCGCTTCAAGCAGGTAACGGAGGGCAAGAGCTTCGGTGAGTCTTTTCAAATAATCAAATAACACAACCACAGTCTTAATTCGGAAATCACTCTTCTTGGGAAACGTATTTACTATTCCAAAGAGCCATAAGTATCTTTCGGTCACAAATTCTAGGTTACCAACCTCCTCGTGACTTTTTGTGCCTTGCCGCACCTTCTCGAGAAGCCCAACTGGTTCTGGTAGCAAATTGTGCACTGATAATGACGGAATGACGCTATAATAAATATCCTCCTGGCTTCCAAGCCCAATACTTTCAATGTTTTGAACCATTGTTGCCAGAGTTTGGTCGTGGAGCTTAAAGTACCACGTATCGCTGGCATCGGGATTAACCGGCAGTAAAGCTCCATTCCCAATGGGAGATTCGAGTGACTTAGCTACAGACCACATGAAAGCAGAAAACAGATTTAACGCGCATGCCATTGGCCATGTCATTTGCCGGTCGATGGCTATAATACCCGCCGCCTGTTTGTAATCGCCATCGCGTATCCGTAAAAAGAAGTCTGCGCTTGTCGAGCGGTATACGTCACCTACTTCATGAGGTGCAGGACTAGGATTCAGAATCTCACAGCCCCGGATACCCACCGTGTCTGAGTGTATTGGCAGTTTCTCGAGTTCCAGCAAGGCGAGATAACTGTGACCGGGAATCCACAGGTCCAAATCGCGAAGGAGAGCTAGGGTAAATGGACCAAGAAACCACAGAGCTTTTTCTATGGCTGGATCAACTTGAACCGCCTTCCATGAATTAAATTCGGTAATTCGGTTGCTCGTGGTATTTTGGAAAGCGTATTCCGGTCGGTATCGCAATCGTTGGTTGATAGAATAAAACCATAAGGATACAGCCGCCTCGATTCCCCTTGCATCGGCTTCCCATTTCCCGAGTGCTTTTTGCCTTATGGATAGGTGGATTGGATAGGTAGCGAAATGGGCGTATCTGACTTTAAGAATCCATGTATATTCAGTGTAAATTAAAGAGTCGCCTAAAGATTTCATCGTGGCCTCAATCGCTCTGATGAGCTTCAGGGCCGTCCCAGAAATTATCGGCCAGATAGTTAGATCATTTAGTTGTCTCCTTATCGTCATTATAGTAAGAGCCTCCGAAATATGACTGTTCTGCGGTTCTAATTCCGAGTTTCTCATCAATTTGGTATGTGCGTCTGATCCTCCACCCAGGACAATCTCCCAGCCTCGATAATCCTCCACTTCGTAAACTTCAAGCCGATATTCGGTGCGACTGAAAATTTTTCGTGGGGGGAATCTTCGTTTCCTGATAGGGGTAGTAGTTACCTGTGAGCCATCACCTTTCAAGGGTATGGCATCCGTTCTTTTAGAGCTAATATCAGTCCTAGCGGTCGGATTTTGTCTACCAGAATATCCTTTTAGCCATGGTGCCTTGCTAATGCCTCCGAACGTCATTGCAAAGTACTCAAGCTCAGTCCCAGGAGGTAGCTCGGTACTGCCCAAGCTCTTCGTCGTCAATCCGCGACGCACCCATGCCCTGAGGGTGGTCATTATGAGCACAGAACCTAGTTGCGCAACGGAGACGGACCAGTGCATTGCTCTCAAGCCAACAAATTGTATAATGAACCCACTGATACAAATAATGGAGCCGAATATAGTTTTTAAGATCAAAATCGCACGTTCAGATTGCCCTTCCATTCTTTCGGAAGTTAAGATGTGGGTCCTTGAGTCTCTAGTAAATATAGCGTAAGAGTCGAAAGACTGGTCGCTCACGGTTTGAGCCTGTTGGAGCCACACCATTCGAGCTTTCGTTCCTGGTTTTGTCCGATATGTGGTCTCCAGTGTACTGCTCTCCACTACATGCGAACATAACAGCATGCCGGTGACCAAGATCACCGTGCCAATAGTATTGCATGGATAAGCATACTTCTCGACCGCAATCCCACCCTTTGGGAACTTGAGTTCTGGATAATAAGTCGCGAACCCCGCATACAGAAGAACTCCGAGTTGTAGAAAAGCTCCTATAGTTGCTATGACATGTAGTTCCCTCCGGTCGAACTGCTTATGTGCGTTGAGAGAGATATTTGGGATCACGGCCGTTGTATTCCGTACCACCACTACTTCATGCGTCGGATTGGCACCCTGGGCTTGCCCATGTTCCGCAATTGACTCTTCACTATAGGTATTTTTGTATTTTTTGCCGTGCCCGTTATTTTCTAATATAAGATGAGAAAGAGTAATAATAAAGACCGCAATGGATTACTGACCGGCTTTCCTGAGGTATCCGCGTCGTTCCGCGTCACTCCGAGTTATCGTTGTTATTTTGACATTTTTGTCGTTCTCAGGTAAGTCATCCGGTATCAAACAGATAAACTCCGCTATTTGCGCTGTTCCTATACATCTAACGACAGCCCGACCATTCCAGAGCTCACAGACCTCTTTAGATACTGACGACATGATTTCGGCCTCGGCGACAGCAAGGTTCTCCCTAGCTCTACCAATTAAAGCCTTGAGCCATGAAGGACCACCAATTCTAATAGCGCTGACAATAGTGGTAACTATCCCAAGTGGAGCCATCGATAATATGATATTATCCGCCCACCCGGTAGAATGGCTCAAAAACTGCTTAGTGACTTGCTCACCAAACAGGGCCAGTATTCTAGGTAATTTAATTAGTCATGAATGCCGGACCGAAGTCGTACGAGAGAGAGACATACGGAGCAAGGTCTGTGAATAAATTATTTGAAAAGTCATCGTTGTCATCCTTTGCTGCCACACACGTAGAAAATGAGATGAGCCAAAGGAGCTTGAATGCCCATGATGCCAGCATGATTTCAGTCTGTGATGAGGTTATTTTCCTTCCCACCTGCGAATATCAGCTGCTTCTTCATTCTAGTATATGAAAAGCGCCAGTTATCGTAGGGTATGTTTGAGCAACTCTTTTGGATATAAATTGCGCGGGGCAAGGCTGGAATTATATTCGGCTCAGCCGACCCCCTTGACGAATGCATATCGCTTCAGGCCAATGATGCAGCCAATGAATGTTGCCAATCGACAGTGCAGGGTTGGCGAACAGCTGGGCCGAATAGCTGTGAGATTTCCTCATGAGCATAGACCGAACTAAACTAAATGCTGTTGAATGGTGAAGTTGGCGAAAAGGGAGCAAAATCGGAATGATATGACCTATTTTCATTTCCCCTATTTCATCTCTCGCGGAAAAGAGAGGGTTTGTTCAGCATTAATAATATTATTATCTTGTTTGTGAGCTTAGGTACTTTCGTCAAGGGCATGTGTTGTCGTCCCCATAACAGTCTTGGCATCCTAAGATAGCAACATTTCCTGAGACCGCCTACAATTGGTACCACCAGGCTCTGTTAATAATTTGACCATCTTCTTCGCTGCGTCCAGCCTAATCCTTAGGCTCTACAGAGTACTCCGTACTCCGTACTGTAGGAGATTCCTTATTAATCTTCTTATATTTTTATCCTCAAGTTACAATAATACGCCCTTACTGAGGATACCCTTCGTTGTTCAATCATTGCCGTTAATTATTTGCAAGCATGCACGAGTCAAACAGCGGGAAGTTGCAACGGACACCACCGTTTGTCTCTGGACACCAACTATCCCGTATCCAGTTAGCGTCTTTCGTCTCCTTACATAGTAATTTACTCCAAAAAATACAGGCAACTTATTGTACTAACTCACGGCAAGCCTCAAGCGAGATTGAATCAGTTTACTTCTACAGCGAAAACGCCCACACCCAAAGGCTGTAAAAGATGGCATGAATACGGAGGCATATAGAAAGGAATAACGCCATTTTGCTCGCAAAGATCGTCAAATTAAGGTGTAAGATGGCTTCCATGGCCATCTAATATAAGGAGGACCTTTGCGCCTATTCGCCGTTGATTTGCAAGAGGAATGAAGACCTTCTTTAGCCAATTTAACCCAATTTTGTCCGTAGTCCAGCCATTTTGACTAAAATCTAGTCTCCAGTCATCTGGGAGCCCGTCAAACCAGCCTTCCTGTGTGTTCCCTGCCTTGAGAATTATGTATGGAGGAAGGTCCCAACTAGACGTGTTCACAGCTTCAATAACAGTCACCCATTCGCGATTCCCAGGCTGTAGGAGCTTTGCCTGTCCATAGCGCTCACTACTAGTAATAACTTTAATAGTTGCACAGAGCCCCATTAAGAATCTAGTCTCATCAAAATTGTAGATGTCTTCGCTCAGGACCCCATTCTCAGTTATAACCCTGCCTAACCTATCAAAGAACTCGCGTATAATCCTTATATCCTCACATTTGGCTCGATTATGGTTATAGCGCCTTGTATATCGACTTTGGAGCTCAGGATGGCGTTTAACGAAGTTTAATACCCAGTTCTTGCTAACGCGGGGGGGTGTAGCAGTAGGATCGTATTTTGAAAGAAGATAGACTGGGGTGTAACCCTCGCTTTCCTAGGTTCAATATCCAATTAACAAGGGATTCCTCTTCAAATTTAGTTAATTTATGGTAATTTGCGCGACAATTTACGCGAGAAGGGCGGCCATGCAGTCGATGAAGTAGGGTTGAATAAGGAATATTAAATATATATGCAGCTTCGCGAATAGAGGTAGTTTCTTTATTTTTTATAGATAAAATAGCAAGTTCAATCTTTCCCTCATTCTCTAGAGCATTTCTCTTATTTTGCTTGCGAATTGGTGGCATTGTAACGCGTTTAGTAGGGGTTGGTGCTTTAATCAACTCAACGCATCTCTTACTCGACAAACTGATAAGGGAACAATGCACAATAGCCCTATAGAAGTAAACTGATTCAATCTCGCTTGAGGCTTGCCGTGAGTTAGTACAATAAGTTGCCCGTATTTTTTGGAGTTAAAGATTCCTCACTGGCACCATGAGAGCAACGAATTTGAATTTATTACAATCGTGAATCTACTTATATTCTATAAAATCTTTGGCAAGGGTAGAGCAACCATCTTAAAACTATTAACATATATAATGGCGGGATGAAAATGTGTAAATTTGAGAAAACAATTGATACTTCTGAAAACAGAGTAGAGACCAGCTCTGATTTAAATCTAGTATTATAGATTACCTTATCAGGATAGCACCTTGAATAAGTTCAAGTCACGGTTTTGTGGATCATGTGTGCATGGTTTTGGACCGCCATCATGTTCTCTAGTACTACCTCACATCGAGGGCATGTGAGATGGTCACCGGGCTTGATATACTGTAGATGGGACCGTCGAAGATGCTTTGATACCCCACCATGATTAGAAAACCCTTTTAGGCAGATAAAGCAGTATAGCGGTCGATAATCCTGCATTACTGCATTGATTGCCGTATCCTTCTCACTGAGAGGCGGAGGACCCACGGTTTCTTCCTTTGGGGCACTCCTTGTGACAGGTCGTTTGTTTTGCGGTAACCGGCATGTGTCTCCCTCCTCAAAGAGGCAGTATGCAGCGACCGCATCAATTGCCTCGGTACGTCGTAGCATCTCTTCCTTCAACGTCTTACGAGGAAGGGTGAGGAGTGCGGAGATAAGTCGTCGTTGCTCCGGGGGTACAACTTCGGCTATGCTTAGAGACTTGCCGATATTGCTTTCAACATCTTGCGATAACTTAGCGCCTGAGAGCTGTCGCTTGACCTCACGCAGTGGCTCCTCAAAGTCGAATTTCTCCTGTATTTCCAGGAGAAGCCTGTCTCTCGCCTTTCGGCGGGCACGGCCTAGCTTAGTTTCAAGCTCTTTGTAGAGCCTATACCTGGGCCCTTCATTGTCTTTGATAGGCCGTTTGAGACGTCGGCTAACAAGGTCACGGCGCCGGATAAGGTCCTCAATATGGGGTTGCTGGTTGACCGATGACGATTGGGCCGTAGTCAGTTCCTGCGGTCGACGCGGGTTGACGGTGCGAAGCATCCTACACGCAGCGCGTATGATATGTTCTTGTGGATCTAGGCCCTGGACAATGGCGCGAACATCTTTGTCCACCTTCCTGTGCAGGTAGTACTTGAGGAACGTTTTGGGGTCGGAGTGTTGGAAGATCAGGCTGCGAACAGCTTCACTGACATGCCCTGCAGATCCAGAACAGTAAGCCACCATCGGCAAAGGTGTAGGGTGATATCTAGAACTTACCGCTGTTGTCTAGTGCCTTGCCGGCACCTTGCCGTAGACTATATGCCCGGAGGATCTTGCGGAGCATGGCTAATACACCAATGCGTTTGATCCACGGGCTGAGGGTCGCATAAGTCAAGCCTTCGGTATCGGATATCGTGATCCTGTCGAATTTCCTCTCTGTCTTCCGGAGCAAGGGAACGTCATCTAGCCTTGGATCCAGGTGAAGCTCCAGTTGATATACCCCTTCTGGGATTTCTAAATAAAGAAGCTGTTCGGCCGAGGTGAGAATCCGCTCTCCATCTAGGCGCGCAAATGCCCCATCACCAAATAGAAGCCCGAGGAGTATAACATGAGGACTAAGCACCAAGGAAGGGTCGAAGATAATTTCTGGTATGATGAATGTGGTCCTATTGACAAGTTAGCAAACGCGGTTACCAAACACGCTTCCACTGTGTCAGCTACACTTTCTACATACTCCTCTTTTTCTCCAAGAAACTGCTTAGCAAATTCAACAGTAAATTCGATCAGGATATTGTTAGGCCCACCTTCAGGATCCTTCAATAGCGTTACTTTTATATGCCGGTAGCAGAGCTTCAGTAGCGCAGTCGGTCGGTTGGCTGAGAATCCGGCAAGCTGGAAGTAGAGACAGAGTGAGACCCGTTGCCGCCCATGGCCAAACTTCTTTTTCGTCGTGGTGATGGTGGTCTCGACAATCCTGACAAGGTCGTCAAGATATGCAACCGATTTTGGCCGGCCTTTGTTCGAGAGCTTATGCTTTGCAGCCAGTGTTGGTATTACCTTGAGACCACAGTTTGGATTAGCATCACAAAACCATTCTGGGGTGGTAGAGAGGTAACGCCAACATTTCGCATCACGCATCTGGATATTTCCTTGCTGATCTTCTCGATCATCTCCCTTTCATATACCAGGCGGAAGATCTTCCAGTATGTCTCTAGGGAACTCTTGTGCTTCAGGCCAGACCGATGCCTGCCATCCTGTCCTCGGGATTGATTCAACACCCATTCAAAGAATGAGTTTAGCGTGTTTAGATTAAGATTGATCTGTCGATACAGCTCTTTGGGATCGGCATGGACATAGGTGCAGAATCTAGTCTATATGTAAGAAAAGAGGAACGAATACTTGATGTCATTTTTAAGCCATAGTACTAACTTAAACCATTCCTTCTCGATCCTATCGAGCAGTTTGAGTGAGTTAGGTGCATAGCTTGCATTCTTCTTCAATGACTCGTCAGATGACGAGAGGAGATTGATGTAGTACTCTGGCGGGTGTTCGTTGTCCGCCAGCAGTTCCGCCAGGTCACTGGAATCCTGTGTGTCCTGCTCGTCGTCGTTGTCATAGTCGACCGGGTCCATTACGTCGGTCAGGACGGATCTATCGCTTGTGTCGGAGTGGGCGTCACCGTCGACATCAAGGTCCATTGCTTCTTCACCTTCCTCGTCGTTGGGGGGAAAAAATGTGACATTCCCACGTCCATGACACATCTCGGTGGCAGAGCAGATGGGAAAGCAAGAAGGGAATAGTAGAGGGTATCACGAAGAATACGGTTCTTGAAGCACAGGTGGAGAGAAGCGTGGATGGGCGAAAGTGTAGAACGTCGGAGGGGGAGGAAAGCAGAGAGAAGAGGGTGTGAGCGGGCGATTGAGCGAAGGGGCCGCCATACCCTTATAGTTGGCTCCAAGGAGGCCATTTTCGGCCTCCTTGGGATCAGTTGTGATCGAGTGTGAGAGACTGAGATGAGTTGGGATGCAACCGCCGACAGGAAGGGAGTGAAGCAAGGTGGGTCGGGGGCTGTGAGGATTGCAAACTCCCGCTGGAAAATTGGTGGTGTGGTGCGTGGCGCGTGGCCGTAATGGATAACAGGAGGCCAAAAACGGCGTCAAAAGAGGCCAGAAACGGCAACCTGTTCACCGTCTCATAGTTTAATATAGTTATTAACATCCGCCCTTTGGGCAGTTTCTATGGATGTGGAAACAAAGGAATGTTCCCAACCTGATGGTTGGCCCCAAGCCGCGGTCTGTAAATCATAGTAAACTAGTTAATTCAAGATGTTGATCTAACTATTATTGTTAGACATGCTCAAGAAACTTGTTTAATTTAATGATATATAAGCTCATGAATATTTTGACAATATCTAGTTGTTTCTGATCGACATTGGACAGACTTTCGGTTGTGGCTGGATTCAAGGCATATGACCTTTTCAGAGAGAGTATTCTGCTTCATAAATCGAAGTCTCAAGTTTCCCCTCTGACTTCATATTACAGAAGTCTAACCCCATCCGAGCTGAGATCATTGGGTTATCCATCCTAAAGTTGTAAATATAGAAACCCCGATGACACCGTATCTTAAAATTACAAAAGAAGGTAGCGTTAGGCAGGTTGATGGGCTACCAACAAGAGCCGAAATGCCTTGACAATATGGAGTATTATTTGGTTGCTAAACTAAAATTCCCGCTCATTGTAGAGAAACCCCCTGACCCCGGCTCTCGGCATAGTTATCGGGCTTGTTCTGGCTGCCTTGAAGGCGATACGGCTCTGGAAACCGTCGTCGGCCTCATACCAGATTGTTTTTTCTTGGGATCTGTTCCTCAGAATGGATAGAGATTTCTCGAAAGTAAGAAGTACGTCTCGGGACTTTTTCACCACCCGCTCCTAGGCCTTGAACTCGTTGGATTATCTGAAGCTCAAGGTGGAGTTCGGCAATTTAGAGTCGATTGCTGTGATGGCGCTAGTTACCAAACCCCCCCGGGTACAAAGCTATTCTTCCTGCAGCTGTAAGCCCGAGGATGTCCCTAAGGCCCCTCGGATGATTTTCGCATGTTAATCCGTGGTCGGGCGATTAGTCGAGGGTTTAGTTATATCTCATCTGTTTAGACCATTAAGACCATCTAATTATCATAGTACACCATTCAAGTAGCTTCCTGAAACGAAATATAACAATGGGGAGAAATAACATCAGCAACGAAGTCAATGACACCCCCTTAGGTGTATTCCTATGGGGAGGCCGTGAAAAGTTTGAAGCGCGCAAACAGATTCTCAAGGCGTTAACTTCTAACCCGATTTTTTCCAAACGGGATGTTACTATTCCATCACTTGCTCGGAAGGATGCCTGGGTGAGAGCTGTAGCCCAAGCCCGGGAGTTGATTACTATCCACCTGAGAGAGAACTGGTCGCAGGACCAATTTAGAAACGCCGTGAATCATCTAGATTACTTTCTTCCCGTCCATCCCCAGTTAAGAGGTACGTCCTGAAGCAGGAGACTATGGGACTTTTTTTTTTCCCTCTTTCTTTCGACGATGGACCTCATTGACGGTGAATTAGTCTTCGGTTCCAACCTGGAGAGCCAAATGTCCGATGAACAGAAGGCACTCTGGCTCCCCAAAACGCAGAGATTTGAAATTTTTGGATCTTACGCACAAACGGAACTTGGACACGGCTCAAATCTACGTGGAATCGAAACTACTGCAACATTTGACGAGTCTACGGATGAATTCATCATCGATTCACCTACTATATCTAGTACAAAATATTGGATCGGAGCAACTGGAATATGGGCTACGCATTCCCTCGTCATTGCCCGTTTGATCATCAAGGGAAAGGAATATGGAAATCATCTATTCATGGTTCAGATCCGAGATCTAGACACACAGAAATTGATGACCGGGGTGGAGATATATGAACTCGGCCCTAAGGTATTCCAGGGAATGGTAGGAGTGGACAATGGCGCAATGCAATTCCACAATGTGAGGGTTCCTCGGTCCCATATGCTGGCCAGAAATTCCCAGGTTCTAAGAGACGGAACCTATGTCCCAGCCAAGAACGAAAAACATTCTTACGGCTCGATGGTTGTTGTGCGTGCAATCATGGCGGAGATAACCGGTTATGATTTGCTAAAAGCTGTTGCGGTTGCATACCACTATACCAATTTCAGGAAGCAGTTTTGGCGAAAGGGTGAGGTTCAGGAGACAACAGTGTTTAACTATGCAAGCGTAAAATACCGTCTTCTTCCACTGCTCGCGAAGGTAAGCGCTTTAACAAGATATTCGCTGGATCGCAGGGTTTTGCGTATGTGCTGATACTTCTGAGGTATAGGGCGCCGCACTCACTCTTGTAGGGCAAAATATCAAGCGTGCATATGATAGGTATGCCAAAGAAGTCCTGAAAACGGGAGATCACTCAGAACTCGAAAATCTCCATTTGCAAACAGTGGGCGCAAAGGTATATGCCACAGAAATCACAGCACAAGGAGTTGAAACCTGCAGAATAGCTTGTGGTGGTCATGGTTATAGTGCTCTATCCGGGTTTGGTCGCATGTACGCACATACAGTCAATGCCGTGACATACGAGGGTGACAATTATGTCATTTCTCAACAGGTCCCCCGTGCTATCATGAAACATTACAACGCGTGAGTTTGAATGGGTACCCATCTAGCGGTGAGGTATAGTTTTCTCGGATATTTCGCTAATATCAGATAGAAAAACCGAGGATACTGTTCCGTGCCTTTCGTACTTAAGTTTGCTTCGACAAGGTTCGACGTCAACCCTCTCTGTAGCCAACGAATCGGACTGGTTCAAGCCTGAAAACCAAAAGTGGGTTCTTGTACATCGTTTGATGACACTGGTCCGTGATCACATTGAGGCCACCCAAAAGGGCCAGGATACCAGCTTCACTGTTAGAGAGCTCACTATGGCCCACTGTGATTTTGTATATTGGGAAGGTTTCTGGGAAGTTGTCAATCAAGCAGCCTCGACTGGTTTCATAGGAGAGCTTAGAACACTAGCTCAAGTGGTGAGTTGGGGAGGCACCTCGTTTTATTCTACGTGTGTGAATAAGTTCTAACGAGGGATATTGTATCGATAGTTTTCCCTTTCAATCCTTCAAACCGCACATAAGGATATTTATGCGCCATATGCATTATCCGAACTACAACGGCGAACTCTTAACAGTGCTTATGACAGTGCGATCGAGAAGCTTGCGGCAGAATCACAGACCGTGATCGATGCATACGGGTATACGGATTTTGAAATGGATAGTGCCTTGGCTAGACCTGATATGACCCCATATGAGGCTCTATTCGCAGGAGCGAAGAACAGTGAGATGAACGATTTCACTGAGATCTGGCCCACGATCGTGGACGCTCGGAACATTTGGAAACGCGTGGAAGCAGAAAAGGCCAAACTTTGAATATATATAATCTGCCGTTTTTCTTTCTTCATCTTATCTTGCAACCAAATATCGGTTTTTTAAATACTTCTCATCTCATACACTTCTCACAACAAGCTATTAATTTCTGTGGTAACTCTAGTTATCAATCACGTGATCATAGATTGTCCTAAAATTTAATTTCAAAGTAAAGATAACTTGTATGGAGTAGTTAGTTGTGTCATTTTCTTTCTATCTAAAGTATTTGCATCAAAATCCAATAATGGATCCTTACGATAGCGATTCCTCGGGCATAGAGGACGAAGAATTAGGGGATTACAATGAGACTGGAGTTCTGCTTGGATATGCTGTAGAAGAACCGATCGACGACTCTCAGAGCCACCTTGGAGGGCAGCCAGTAAGTAAATCTCAATTTATTTTTTCGGATTGAACTGCCTTTATTCTGCCAATTTTTGTGCTCCTTGGACTTATTTACTACTGTTGAAATTTCAAGAGGTAACACTAACATGGAAGGGTTTCTTCATAGTCATGGCTTGACCCCTCTACCCCTCCACCTGGGAATCTCGCGAAATGCAAAATCTGCAAAGATCCAATGCCACTACTTCTTCAACTAAATG
This sequence comes from Myotisia sp. PD_48, assembly GCA_032988175.1. Lineage (NCBI taxonomy): Eukaryota > Fungi > Ascomycota > Eurotiomycetes > Onygenales > Myotisia > Myotisia sp. PD_48. Next base: position 28,887 of record JANTQB010000044.1, on the reverse strand, counting down.
CCGACCTCCCAGAAATTTTCTTACATGACGAAAGATGGCTCTATATCTTCGGTTGTACCAAACGTACTTGCAATCGCAAACAAGGAACTGTTAGGGCCTTGCGTGCTGTCAAAAGACATAAAATAGCCCACAAAGCCAACCCAACTCCCACCCAGGAAAATACCAGCGGTAATATTCCCCAGGAGGCCGCAAGGGAACCAAATCGTAATATAGGTGCGGATATTTTTGGTATCAAACCATCTCCGAACCTCTCATCGGGGAATATCAACCCCTTCTCAACTTCACCATCTCCTCTTGCGACTCCATCCAACCCTTTCGCTCCGCTGCCACCAACATCTACCCTTGCTGCAGTCCCACCCCAAAAGCCTGATGACGAACAAACCCTTTCTGAAACCTTTGCAGATAAAGTTCGAATTTCTCCAGAAGATAGCCAGCCATTCACACCTGCTCCTGAGTTGCCGAGACCTCTTGAGCCATGGCCAGATCAATCTGCTTTCCCAACACCATATCCATGTTACTTTCTTGATTCGGATTATGAGGTCCTCTGCGAAAAACCAGAAACTACCCTTCCTTCAGGGGTGCAAGTGGAACCTCTGGAAATCGAGCCTGAGACTGGTTCTTCTTCCAAGAAAGGTGGAGATATAGAAGACAAGGGACTATTCGAATCAGCGTTGGACAAGTCATTCCTCCGCTTTTCTACTCGTCTCGCACATAATCCCGAACAAGTGCTGAGATACGAATTTGGAGGGTTGCCGCTACTTTATTCTGTGACCGACGAGGTGGGGAAACTATTTGTGCCCGAGGACCAGCAGGCGCAAGGTAAGCTTAAAAAGCACAAAATACCCAGATGCCAGTCGTGCGGAAATGCGCGCGTGTTTGAGGTGCAACTTGTGCCGCAAGCGATTACTATTCTTGAAGAAGGGAGGGAAGGAATTGGCTTAGGCCCAACTGACGATCCAGGGATGGAGTGGGGAACAGTTATCTTGGGGGTGTGCGAGGCCAATTGTGCTGATCAGGAAGGAGTGGTGGAGTGGAAAGAAGAATGGGTGGGTGTACAATGGGAGGAGAGGATGTAATGACCTTATAAAACAATAAAGGACCTCGATAGATATACTGATGCGGATAACATGCGGGCCTAAAAAGAAATTTGATATCTTAGACCAACAATACGAGTGGATGAATTAAATGGATAGGAAAACTGAATCTTGTAATGACATTAAATCACTGATCAAGATAGACACAAGATTAAAAAGAAAGAGAAAAGAAACAAGCCAGAGCGCCACTCTGGTATCTACCAGGCTTTTTGGTTGATAATAACATTAAAAAAGGAATAAAGACAGCCCAACGAAGAGAGAGGGAGGAAGAGAAAAGAAGGCACGTTTAAACTGGCTGCTCAAATCCTCTCCTGATAATTCTTCCAAACATCTCAAGATCCACCTTCTCGCCCTTAATCTCGCCACGAGCTTCATTTTCCTTATTGATAGGCACACGTACGATGGTATTCTTCGCATCAGATCCTGCACCCTTCTCTACCTCCCACTCGCAAATACCCGCAAACTTCTCGAGCTCATCCAGGCTCTTCAAGTCAACCCACCCCATCAATAATTCGGCATCGACTTCTCGGAAAGTTTTGCCAACTTCAGCTGCAATACGGACACGGACCAGTTCTTCAAAGCCAGCAACATCGGCGATTAAATCAGCGTACAAGTCATCTGAGTTCAGAGTTGACCAGAAGGCAGAGTATTGTGCAGATTCGAGCAGGGTGGAGAGGGTAGCGAGCTTCTGCACGGATTCGACAAAGTCTGTGGTTTGCATTGGGAGAGTGCTGGACCTTCCGGAGGTGACTGATGTTTGGAAAGGTTGGGTGTAGGTAGGCAGGAGAGAAAGGGAGAGGGAGAAGGCAGGCGATGGGAACACGGTGAGGGCTTTGGCGAGGATGTTGGTAGTGGTTTCGGCATGCAGGAGATGAGGGTTGAATTGGTATCTAGCAAGAAAAGAAGTAAAGAGTAGATTAGATTAGAGTGGGTGTTCTATAGTCTGAATTGAGGAGAATTAAAAAGAAGTGCGGTTTGTTGTGGGATTCAATTCAGCATGAATCTCAATTCCAAGTTCATATTCTTTTATGGTCTCTCCATTCTCCTTCCATTTTTTGCAAAAGGGAAGGGGAGTCAAGTTAATAGGAAACGTTGAGAAAAATGATAATCATTGGAATGAACAAATCAAGGCATATAACTGAGGAAAATTTAAAAATAAAAATAAAAATAAAAGAATCAAGACCATTAAAGGAGAGTTCTTATAGAAATAGGTGGATTTTTAAGAACGTACAGTTTTAATAGCGCAAGATTGGCATAGCAATCAAAGGTCCTGTCTTCGCATTGCTGGGCAACGTAGTCTTGGAAAACAGCGGTTGTCTCAGGGTTATATCTATCCAGGCCGTTCAAGATTTGCTCTATTTGCGACGGCCGCGATGTGCATTTATCGAAAGTAGCGGACATGGTTTCTGGGTTTCTCTTGCCTATCTCTTCGCCTGACACTCAACAGTGACAAGTGATTTTCTGGGTGGATTCGAGAAGACGGGATTCGTGACGCGGGGGTTGGCGTGGTCGTCAGTTCGGTTATCGTAATGCGGGAGGCAGTTGTTGCGTTGAGACAGGAGAGCGAAGTATCCTGGTCTGTTATATACCAAGTCGATCGACGTTTACGAAGATTTTGATGCCCGCTTGTGAACGTTGTGGATTTTTCTGCGGTGGGAGGCTTCTCTCTACGGCGGCCGGCAGAGACCACCAACGCAAGTCTCTATCACTTTCCTGCAAAGAACAAGAAATAACCAACTGACGGGTAGTTAGTTAGTAAGAATAATTTTTATTATCTGTTCTTGTGTAAGCCAGGTTAAAATCAGATTTTAAACTTGTAAATTCATTCTCGAAAACGGCAAATACGTAATTGTATTCCCATCCTGCAACATTTAAACGAGTGAAGAGCTTGATTAAGGTAATTCGGCTCCATCGCTTCGATAAGCAGAGTTATCAGAATAGACCTGGCTGAAGCCCATCGCACCCTTCTAACTGACTAGAAAGTGATATTGTATGCTGTCAAAAACGGGATCCACGACTATGAACTGATTGATATCGGGCAACTATGAGTTACATAACTACAGAGAATGTATTAACTTAGTGATCCAATTGATTGCCATTTTATGGTTCGATTTGCGACTTCACGTGAGCAAGTATGACGTTGTCAGCTGGTGGTTTTTAAAGCCCTGATGGTTTCAATTAAGCGGGCGGGAGAAACTGACCGAGACACCCAAACAGAAAAAGGCAGTCTTTGGAGCTAGTAGTGGAAGAAGCAGGGGTGGTTATGGAGTACAGAGAATAAAATGTGGATAGGGTGTGTGAGAGGGGGGAGAATTTGTGTGTGAATTGTGTGAGATGGTTCCTGAAGAATAAACGAACCATGGTTATTTATATTATACCCTTCCCCTAGTGATCTATATTCCAATATCCGTGATACCGTTAATAAATAATAATAACTAGTTTATTGAAGACGACTGACGGAAAATCTCACTCTGGGGAGTGTGGCAACAAGCGAATGGATCGTGTTTCACAACCAGACTCTCCACTACTGTTGCCAGTCAGACTTTCCCCGTCAGCTGTGTCACTTTAGCGGTTCTTGGCTGGAGGTTTAATTCTGCGATGCAATTGTTTTTTTTCCCTTTTCACGTTTTCCTTCCTCGTTTGTATACGAGAACTGGAGCATCGAGGAGAGCGCGCTTGGAAACCTTGAGTGTCAACCAATACTCATTGGCCTTTTGTTCTTCACTATAACCGGTTAGTTATTAGTAAACTAACATACGAGGATGCAGAAGAGGGGATGTATGTGTATGTAAGTATGTAGGTATGAAACGGTAAGGGGTGATGAAGTTGCTTGTACCTGACAGGGCCTTGGCGCCGAACCCGCTCTTTAATCGCATGTCTGGTTACTTCCACGCCGCTCTGCCTTGCTTCCCCGCGAAGACAACGTATATAAAGTTGGGGGGAGACGTGGATGCGACTCCGCAGGCCGTAGCAACAGGCCGGGCAGGCGTTAGCTTTAGCTAGCCCGACTAGTTTGCCCAAGCTAGCCTAACTAACCCGACTAACTAAACTAACTTACCCAACTAAAAAGAAACAGCCAACACAAACCCAACCCAACTTGTTTATCCTCTTTCGGCCTCGTCGTCTTGGTGCAGATCACGGTTTGGCCCCCCCTAGCCCTCCTCCACCTCTCTCATTCCTCTCAACTCTTCACCACCACCATCCATCACTCCTCCCACTATCCCATCCTATCCCGTCCAACCAACCGTCGTCCTGTGCGAGGAATCCCACCTCTTTCGATTCGCCAGTCAACTTCCCTTCGCTAAACATACATCTATCTATCACCAAGCTAGCCTATTCGTCTGCTCTCGTCGCATCCAATCCAGCCCTAATCTCGTCGGTTTTTCGCCCGTCTCCTTCTTACCTATCTTCGTTCGTCCGAAGGTCAACTACTTTCTTACCTTCGTCGTCATTGGGAAGAATCGCTCTATTTATCTTATATTATCCAACAAACTACTGCCAGGATACGGCTATACCAATCGTCTTTGGGATTCAGTCCGATTCTTCTCCCTTTCCCCCTCCCCCTCGCGCCGACGGTCTGGCTGGCGGATTCTTGTGAGATCCGCGCTATTAGATGACCGGTTCGATGAAGTCGTGAAATTGTGGTAAAGATTGATCACGTCCAAAAATTCCCAATAGTCATGATACTAACGCTATACCTTGTCTGTTTTAACTAGAACCCCTCCAATCGGCCCTGTTACTACCAGGAATTTGGTCGCATTGAATTTCCCACTCTTCTTTCTTTCCGGGTCCCTCGTTATTATATACTAAAATTATTTCAACTCTCTCGAGCCTACCGCTACCGTCTCCTCAGCCTTTTCGCTCCTTGTAATTTTTTTTTTGCCTACTTTGATTTGTCCTTCCATCCCTATATTTTTCCCTTTTATATTTTTGGAAACTCTGCAAAATCCAACTTTGATTTGAGCTCCTCCACTATGTCCGTTGCAACAATGCTTCAACCGTCTTCGAGAATGTCTCGGGCGTCGACCTCTTCCTCCTCCTCCTTCCAGCCAATGGCGAGGCAGACCACCATGTCTTCCCACGATACACGCTCCCTGCGGCAGTCCAAGCGAATGTCGGTCACCGCATTATATCTCTCCATGTCCGCAAAGGAGAAAGATTTGGAAATGTCCGATGAGTTGGCTAAAGGTATGTGTTGAATATACTATTTCGAAACTCGCTCTCTCTAACCTTTTTGATTTCTCTAAATAGTGCAAAAGACTTTACGGGAATTAAAAGCAAAGATTTCTTCCCAGTCCAAGAAGAATTTCGTTCTAGAAAAGGACGTCCGCTACCTCGATTCAAGAATAGCCCTTCTTATTCAGAATCGTATGGCATTGGAAGAAGTGAGCTTCACCTCTTCTCTCTCTCCCTCCCTCTCTCTCTCTCTCTGATTTTCCTGTTCCAGTCTATTAACGTTCGTCCAATATAGCAAAACGAAGTTGCAAGCCATTTAGATGATGCAACAGAGGTCCAGGAAGGGGCTTTTCCAAATGATGATAAGACTCAGAAATATGGCAACCTGATGTTCCTGCTTCAGTCAGAACCACGTCACATTGCTCACCTCTGTCGGCTGGTATCCATGTCAGAGATAGATTCATTACTCCAGACAGTGATGTTCACTATTTATGGAAACCAGTACGAAAGCCGGGAAGAGCATTTACTCCTAACCATGTTCCAGTCCGTCTTAACCTATCAGTTTGACCACACCCCAGAATATTCCTCTCTTCTGCGCCAGAATACCCCAGTTTCCCGGATGATGACCACTTACACTCGCCGTGGTCCTGGACAAGCATACTTAAAGGAAGTTTTAGCCGATCAGATCAATTCTCTTCTCGAACTCCAAGACGTAGATTTGGAGATTAATCCCCTCAAGGTTTACGAAACCATGGTAAAGCAGATAGAAACCGACTCGGGCAGTTTACCTTCGTATCTACAGAGAGCCGTGACTGCAGAGGTGGCTGCTGAAAACGAACAAGTCCAGAAAATAATTGCACCCAGGTTGAAGATGCTAACCGACTTTGCGAATTCCTTCCTTTCCACCATCATCGATGGACTCGAGGAAACCCCTTATGGAATTCGCTGGATCTGCAAGCAGATCAGAAGCTTATCTAGAAGAAAATACCCTGACGCACAGGATCATGTAATCTGCACGTTGATCGGTGGATTCTTCTTCCTGCGCTTTATAAACCCTGCCATCGTCACGCCCCGTTCATATATGTTGATCGATGGCACCCCGGCCGAGAAACCGCGCCGAACATTGACACTCATTGCGAAGATGTTGCAAAACTTAGCTAATAAACCATCCTACGCGAAGGAACCGTACATGGCAAAGTTGCAACCCTTTATCCATCAAAATAAAGAAAGAGTCAATAAGTTTTTGCTTGACCTTTGCGAAGTTCAAGACTTCTATGAGAGCTTAGAAATGGATAATTATGTTGCCTTGTCCAAGCGGGACTTGGAATTGCAAATTACGCTAAATGAAATATATGCGACACATTCATTAATCGAAAAACATAGCCAAGCGTTAACCACTTCGGATCAACACTCCCACCTAAGCGTTTTATTGCAAGAGCTTGGGTCAGCACCCGCCCAGCTCCCCCGCAAAGAAAACAGAGCTATCCACCTCCCTCTTTTTAGCAAGTGGGAGGCTCCAATTGACGACTTGACCTCTGCACTTGACATCACACAAGAGGAAATATTTTTCATGGAAGCCAAATCCACCTTTGTCCAGATAATGCGGTCTCTGCCGCACAACTCTTCCGTCACCCGAAGACCACTCCGCTTAGATCGTGTTGCAGAGGCGGCAGCCACCCTGAAAAACGACGCTGTTATGGTACGTAAGGGTATTCGCACCATGGAACTTCTCAGCCAATTGCAAGAACTCGGAGTGATCGACCGCTCTGATGACTTCAGTTTGCTCCGGGATGAAGTTGAACAAGAACTCGTTCACCTCGGCTCCTTGAAGGAGAAAGTCATCGAGGAGTCGAAGAAGTTGGAAGAGGTATTCCGTACCATTCGTGATCATAACGCATACCTGGTTGGTCAGCTGGAGACATACAAATCATACTTGCACAATGTTAGAAGCCAAGCCGAAGGAAAGCAGCGTAAGCAACAGAAATACCAGGAACTGGGACCGTATAAATTCACCCACCAACAACTTGAGAAAGAGGGCGTAATTCGCAGAAGCAATGTTCCCGAAAACAGACGGGCCAATATCTATTTCATGTTTAGGAGCCCCTTGCCCGGAACCTTTGTTATCAGTCTTCACTATAAAGGTATGTTCCGCCAAACATCTATATCTATTTCTAGAACATGCGACTAAATGCTAATTACTATTTTCTTAGGACGTGCGCGTGGCCTGCTTGAGCTTGATCTAAAGCTGGACGACCTGTTAGAAATGCAGAAAGACAGCCAGGAAGATCTTGATTTGGAATATGTGCAATTTAATGTTTCAAGGGTGTTAGCCTTGTTGAACAAGCGATTCGCCCGAAAGAAAGGATGGTAATACCTGAAGCCTAAGACAAACCGCACAAGATACCCCCACCACCAGCTTTGTGGAAGTGTTCAACGGATACGGTTATTTGATCGTCGGCCTTCAATCTCAAACCTTGACTATTTTGAGAAAGATGTGAGAAAAGTGTCAATCATCCATCCGATGGCAAACGAGGAATGAGCTATATGATGGCCGACGCAGTGTAAATATTTTTGGTATTTTGTTTTTGTTTTTTATTTTTAAAATTTTTTGTTCTGTGCTCCGTGAGGCGTTTGGTTTTAAAGCAGACACCACATACCCTGTTTTCTATTATCCTCTTCTGATCTTGATTGCTTGGATCCTTCTGTTATTCATTCCTTTCTCTTGTTTTTATTTTTCATGCTTTTTTTATTTTGTTTTGTCTTGTTGTCTTGCACTCGCCCGTATTAACCCCCATACCCGATTTCAAAATTCTCCCTCGTCCTTTGGACGACAGCACTAATTATTCCTGCCCTACTTTTATTTTACTTTATTACTTTCTTTTTTGCCTTTTGGCTTTACTTGGCCGAGGAGAACCTCCAGGGGTTACTCACTAATGGACTAAATGGCGGTGGAGGTTGAAGCATCTGGTTCGCTCTTGTTTACATCCGTTCTCTAACGCCCCATTTACTGCTGGTTCGGACAATGGGGCTTGGATATCGATCTGTAGCCTGTTCTTTCTTGATTTCGATTTTGATTTGAATTTTTGAATGGAATTTTTCGCTTTCTTTACGTTTTTACTTGGGCGGAGAGAGGAAGAGAGAGAAAGAGAGAGAGTTGTTAAATGTTAAAATACCCATCGACATATAGTTATGGAGTTGGCTCACTTAATCATGAGACGTATATACACCGACCACCAGATGTTAACTATTAACTAGTCTTATTATCTATCATCTTTTAAGTTCTCTAGTATACAAATAGTTAGCATGTTCCATTGACCAGTATATGTCAACTTTGACCGGTTCGTCGTGGGTCTCTTAGCGAACATCAACCTAAATGAAGACTTAATTAATTTCTGCTTGGGACGAACCAAACCCAACTTGACTTCCCTTCGCACTTCCGTTGGTTCCCCCCGCCATCATCCCTTCAAACATCACAACAGGCGAGAAACAAGAAACAGGAGGCATTAGCTTGATCATTCCTCAGTCCCTGCTAACTTCCCGTTCCAAGCGCCCTCACGAGACCCTCTCACCCCCTATTCGTCCTTTTTTCCTCTTTTTTCTCAACTGCAAAAGCCTGCATCGTCCCCCTCTACTCCCCCGCCTCCAGCATTCCATTCTCAGCCAGCCCGCTTTCTCGAACGCAACGATGTCGGCCCCAGCCATAGAACCAAATCCTTTGCCCTTGGAACCCAAGTACGACCATTACGACTTTCCCACCTCGGCTCCGACACCACAGGCCGGGCATCCAGGCTACACCACTCCCCAACAAGATGCACAGGTCTTTCAGCTACGGACGATGTTGGAAGGACTGGGCTACAAGGACCGGTTGGATACGTTGACCCTCCTGAGGTTTCTGAGAGCCCGAAAGTTCGACGTCGAGGCCGCGAAGACCATGTGAGTTGCTCTTCCTTTTCTCCATTTCGTCCCTCTCCTCTTCCCGTTCTAACCGTTTGATTAGGTTCGTCGCCTGCGAAGAATGGAGGAAGGGCTTCGGTACAAATTCTTTGGTTGCCGATTTTGAATATACTGAAAAACCTCAGGTGTTTGAGTATTACCCCCAATTTTATCATAAGACGGACAAAGTATGCGACGACCAATCTACAACCCGACCCGACCCTTTCCTTATATCAATACATTTCCCATGAGGTAATCTCAGGCTAATAATTCTCTATAGGATGGACGGCCCGTATATATCGAACAGCTGGGCAAAATCGATCTCACTGCCATGCTTAAAATCACCACCAGCGAACGAATGCTTAAAAACCTTGTCGGGGAATACGAAAAACTGGCTGACAACCGCCTACCCGCATGTGCCCGCAAGTCTGGCCATTTGCTCGAGACATGCTGCACAATAATGGATCTCAAGGGTGTAGGCATTAGCAATGCTTCTTCTGTGGTTGGATACGTCCGCCAGGCTTCTGCCATATCGCAAAATTATTACCCTGAGCGCCTTGGAAAACTGTATATCATCAATGCTCCATGGGGCTTCAGTACCGTGTTCAGCATTGTGAAGGGCTTTTTAGACCCGGTGACCGTTAACAAGATTTTTGTGTTGGGCAGTGGTTATGAGCAGGAACTCCTGTCACAGGTGCCCGCCGAGAATCTGCCCGTACAATTCGGCGGCAAGTGCCAGTGCGAGGGCGGATGCATGATGAGTGATATGGGGCCCTGGCAGGAACCAGAGTGGGTAAACCCATCGGACAAACCCGCTGCTAAGAAGGAAGAAGTAGAAGAAAAGCAGATTGAGAATAAAGAGAAAGATGCTGGCCAGGAATCCCCTGCAACTGCCGCACCCTCAAAAGACCCAGTTGCTGCATGAATGTGATAGATAGAATAGTGTACTGTGTTTCTGTTCATTCCTCTTTTTTGTCTCTCTTTTTTTGCGTTTGATTACAAGTATACATCGGGGGTAGATTCAACGTCTTTAACCCCCGCTCTGCTGAATATATAATCTTGAGGCGACCCACGTACGGAGTATTGCATTGCGTGGTTTTCACTACATGGAATGCGCCATGTTTTATTTTATTATCGATATAAAATGAAGTGATTGATTGCTATGACGGTATAAATATTTTTGTTCTCGCTCCAGGGGCCAGGAGACTAAATCTCAACTCAAAATATTACATATTACGCTACGACTGACAAACATAGTGAGGAAGACATCATTACACCGACTCCAACCCTTAACTGAGTTTGTACATGTTACCTTCCTCTTCTTCGCTGTAGCACCAAGGGCCTCAGTTCCTCTTTAAAAGCAGTCCCATGCAAGTACATGTAGACCACATGTCCTGATGGGCCATCAACCGTCACATCCGCGATTGGCATCCCAGTAGTAGCCTGTATCCTAATAATAAAACGGGTGCCATCCCAAGACCTATTTTTTTATCAGCTCGTTACAAATAAAATGCAATAAGAGAAAGAAAGAAAGAAATGGAAGGGTCTACTTACGCAAGTTGTACCAGTCGGAGAGGAGTACCTCCAGGTCCAAGCTACCCGACCATTCTATCAGCTGAAATTTCCCCAGTCATCAAGCCATAAACTACATCGAGATTTCGACTTACTCGGCGCTTAAACTCATTGAGAAATGCTCCAAGATGGTGGACTCTTGGTTCGTGTCTCTCCCATGCTTCAGCAGAGAGCTGATCGGTTAACACCATGCGGAAGTCGGTGTCTCGAATCGGTATCGTGCGAGGATACATGGCTATGGAGAAAGACAAGAATAATAAGCGGAAGGTTTTTTATCGATTTAATCCGGGAGGGTCCATGGGTAAAAAGAAGGATAAATTTTTTTGGCTGCTAGGGGCTGGATTTGCCGGAATATATGTCCTCGAAATGACCGCAGTGGGCTTCAAGTATTATTTCACTGGTGGCTAGGTTAACATATTCAATATGCCTAGTTTGTTCGTGCTACCGATTCGCTCACTCAAATCAAGATTTTGAAGATGTAATGGTATAGACATAGCGAGAGCTGTGAATTTGACACTAGATGCTATTATCACCATGTAAACTTCACCCCAAACTCCATCATATGCACAACATTTCTAAGAAAACACCAAAGGAGGGAAAAAAGGGAGAGAGATGAATATAGCGATGGCTCTCTCCGAAGCCGAAGTGGTATAAAAGCATGTTATGATACAAGATGTCCAGGAACCCAGTATAGAATCTTATCTAAAAGTCTGCGACCTCCCGGTCAATTCCTTTTTAACCTTGCGCACTCCTTGTGGTCCGTTCATCGATTTCGCATACGGATTGAACTGTTTTGGAGGGAAGGCTCTTCCGCCGGGCCCGGTAGGTGGCTTCGCATGCAAAACCGACTCTGCACTCGTATAGTCCACCGGTATGAATCCGGTAGCAGTGGGCTTTGAACTACTAGGTAGGGAAGGTTCTGTATGGGATGATTTCTGCTTCTTGGGTTCCGGCGTTGGGGTGTGGGTGTTACTTGCGGAGTCAACCGATGGTTCCAGTTGATCTGTTTTCGACACATGACTCTTTAGGGTACTGTATGGGCGTTTTTGAGCCCCCCCGGCTTCTCTCAGGGTGAAAATCTTATCCCGAGCATTCTGTTTTGCTGCCGCAGGAGAAGAAGATTCTTGAGTGTTGATAGGTATGACTATGCCCGCATTTTGCATTGGACCAGGAGTTTGCTCTGTCACTGAGATAGCAGTCGCTGGCATAGGAAAAGATAAGGAGAGAGCCTGCTGTGATACTGATGTGCTGTATGCAGCGGTACCGCCTGGTGCGGAGTGTAGCACACCGCCCCAGAACCGCGATACAGCCGCACGAGGTGCCACTGCATTATTGATGTTCCTTTGAACGACAGAATTGTTCACAGACACAGCCCAAGGCGTAGCTGCACCGTGTGATCTTTGTGGTCTTGGTTTGATTACATCCTGCAGCCGTGGCCCCGTAGCACCTGCTAACTTAGCATCCTTAATGATTTGAACCAATGTCTGAGTCTGGGGCCTCAGTGCATTAGAAACAGGCGTTGCGAGGTTGAGCAGAGCCGGCACCGTAGTAGGCATCTCAGTAGCAATATTGAATAGCGCGCGTTTTGAGAGTACATATTGCGGGCCCTCGTCTTCAAGCCGTGCTGTTCGATCACGCCATTCATGCACGGCCCTGAAGACAGATAGCTGTTCAGGGGTAAGCATGATTGAAGTTGAAGAAAGCGCATCACGCCATCCCCCGTTCCCTATCCCGTTTGCCGAATCGTATACTGGCCGTTCGTATCGTTGTAGGGCTTCGTCTTTTGAATTAGAAAGAACATAGTTGATTAGATTGTTCTCAGGAGTCGAGTTCTTGAGAAGTTCGTTTCGTAAGTGGTCGAATATATATAGAAGATAGTGGGTATCAGAGCGTGCGTAATCAAACATCTCAGGGAGCAAGGGACGTAATCGCCAATCAGCAATTTGATATTTCTTGTCCACCTCGATGTTAACAATGTTTTCTAGGAGGAACTTCAAGCTTTTCTTGGGATACTGCAGGGCTCTAGCGGCATGAAACGTATCAAAAAGACCAACTAGATACAGCCCTAGATCACGCTGTAGCCAAATAACGTCCATGTTCGATCCATGCAGGACCTTGAGAATATTCGGATCGGCGAATACTTCATTGAGCATTTGTAATTCTTCCCTCCATGGCTTCAGGGTATCTACTATCCAATCCTTATCGCGGGTGCTGATTTGCATGAGACTGACAAGTCCATGGTAGGAATGGGTGTCATGATGTTCCAAATCGATAGCAATTTCTTTGGCATTTTTTAATTCCTCAAGCATCGATTTCACCTCTGGGAGACTATCGACGAACTTAGCTTCGGTAGATTCGAATGGTTGATACATCTGCGGTTCAGCTGACTCGTACACGAAGGAGGGGTATGATGACCGATTTATTTCAGTAGCATACGGGTTGGGATAACTGCGAATGATTAGAGAGACACAGACAGGGACGCAAGAATAAAATCTAAAAGGGGGGGAAAAAAGCAGTCAAATTCGAGAAACATACGAAGAAACAGTAGATTCCGCTTCCTTCAATGGCTGAATAGCATGGGGTTTAGTTTTTAACAAAGGTTTAAACGGACGCCCGTCGGACAGGTTATTCGGAGGCGAGGAGAATAATAGCTGTGGTTTCGAAATTTTGTTCGATCGATACTGATAAACAGTTGGGAAACTGCCTCCAGCGCCACCGCCATAGTTTCCCTGTTGTTGCTGCTGTTGTGATGGGCTGAGTTTCTTTATAATTCCGGTGAACTCGTCGAGACAGGCATCTGCCTTCTCAAGTAGGCCGTCAATCACATCTACAACAGAGTTCCAGTTTTCGTCAATGCTTTCTTCATCGTGCAGTGCAGGAGAGATGGTGCTGGAGGAGAGAGGAACGTTTTCTTTCTTATTGGAATAGCCACGAGTTGTTTTAGCATTGTTACTGTTGCGGCTCCTGGCGAGTTGCAGGAGGGAGCTGGTTAGCTTGAGAAGGCGGGCTCCCTGCGTATCGAGGGATTTTGAGACACTGGGGTCGAAGGAGCGGTGGAAACTAAGATCTTCTGCTTGAATTTGCGCGGTAGTTCTGCTTTTTTTTACAAGTGAGCTGCTCAGTTGCTCCTGGAATGGAGCGAATTTTGCGGCGAGATCCATGGCTGGTTGAGGAGCAGGGAGCTTTCTTCTGGGTCGGATGGAGGAGAAAACTGAGCCAAAACGCCCAAAGAGATAATAATTGGGCCGGGGAAGCATGTATTGGCTATGAGTTCATTGTCAACGCTCGCGTTGAAGAGCTTTTACACTCAGATCAATTACGTTCTTTATGGGAGAAAATTATATTGACCGGAAAAACGAAGCACCGGAGTGCCCGTGACTTTTGCATTGTGAAGCAAAAAAAAAAGATATAAGGAAGACAAGAACAACAACAGCAACAGTCTTCATTAACCGAATCAAGAAAAAGGAACTTAAAGAACAGAAATTTTTCAAAGAACATCAAATCATCAAAGAACATCGAGAGAGATATAAAATCCCTGATCCGTCCAGCTCCAAAACCCAACCTTCTTCCTCCACCATTCATCAAATATGTCTGCGTCGCTTGCACCAGAGTGTAACGAGATCAAAGAGTACGAGAACTTCCTGTGACAAACTCATCAAACTCATCGGGAGCAGAGCTGACAGTGTCTTGAACAGGAAGTATGACTCGTGCTTTCTGAAATGGTACAGCGAGAGTATGTCACATCCTTGTCGAGCCAGCGGCCGAACCTCGAAGCATCAATTGTTGCTTTCGGAGAATCGGTAATCGGGTGACTGACGCGTTCTGTTTTAGAGTTCCTTCGTGGCAATACATCGACCGGCGATTGTGAGGCGGTATTCCAGGAGTACAAGAAATGCTTGTCGGTAAGTGAGTGGCTTGTCTGGAATCGACCTGTTCTGAAGCAGGCCAGTCTTGAGAAACTGACTGATCCTGGCGACTTCAGAAAACGTTAAAGGATCGCAAAATCGATGTGATGCTTGAGGAGGCGCGTAGCTCGAACAAGGAGCAGGATGCGGAGAACTTGAGGCGGAAATAGGTGAAGGGTGCATCGCAATCAGGGTGATCCATCACTGCATAGTCCTGAAATGATCAGTTCCAAACAGCCGAGGATCTATGTTGCCATACCCCGATATGCTCGGACTGGGGTAGTGGCCCTGTTGCGGCTGCTGTCCCTGGGTGATGTTGTCCCCAGGAACCCCTTCTTCTGCCGGACTGAAAATCTCTTGCGAAACCGTGTCGTTCGTGGTTCCGATAATTGATCGATATTCAGTCTCCCACTGCTCATGTGACACCCATCCCTGTGGAGGCCTCTGCTCGTCCTGGACCGCCTCATCATTCGCGACCTCTAGCGGCGCTTGGACAATCACATCGGATTGTCCTAACACTGCCGGAGTCGCGATCTGAGGCTGGTCATTGACTGGCGGCGCTTGTAGGACTGGCAGAGGCTGGTTGACTGGCCCGAGATTGTTGGCGTTCTCGAGCGCTACTGGATATTAGTGACGGGAACCAGAGAATATAAACGCCGTATGATATAAGAGATGATTGAGAGGGGGCAAGAAAATCAAGCAGAGAGAAAGGGATGGAAATGTTGCAGAGAAAGAGAAAAATAAAATAAATTCAAACATACCTGGTGCCACAGGGATGAGTCTGTCGTTCGGAAATCGACGCAATACCGCCAATGCTCGAAGCACCCAGTCCCTTTTGGTATTGTCGGTGAACTGGGTCTGCATTTCGTGCCTGTATTCGTCGATCACCTCCGCGATCTGCCCTTGCCTCCCGCCGCTGGGAAGGGCCAACTCCGGCTTCAGCGTCTTGTTGAAACGGGACTCGAGGTCCTTGCGCGTCGCCGTTGCTGCTGGAAAGAGGAGGTTGAACTCCGTCTCTATCTTTGTCCAGCCGAAGTTGGTCCCAAGGCGAAGGGCAACGATCGCGACATCCTGCTCCTCGGTCCACATTCCGTGCATTTTCTTGACAATCTGCAGAGGCGGAATAGGATCCCAAAAGAACAGTAAGAAAAAGGCCTTCTAAGTTGAGAAGGAATGAAAGGCGGAATAAAAGAGGGAGGGAGAGAGAGGGAGATAGAAGAAGAAGATAAGAAGAAGAAGAAGAAGAAGAAGAAGAAGAAGAAGAAGAAAGAGGAGGGTACCTGTGGTTTTATTCCGAGAAGGCCTTATATAAAGAAAGAGAAAAAAAAAAGAAAGCCCATGGGGGGGAAGAAGCTATATATATACCCTCACAATTTCTGCCATTCTGGTGCCTCCGGAACGCAGCGAGGCGTCGCCAGGTGAGGGTGAGGAGCAAAACAAAAATCGCATCGTTGGTAGGCGAAACGATGCGATATATATACCTTGTCCTGGGGCCAACGACAGACCCGCATCGTGCAGTTCCTTCACAACAGTTCTTTGTCTCCTGGCTGCTAGGATGTCACTAGATTGTCACTGGCGATGTCATTGACAATATCATACCAAGATGAGGGCAAGTCCCACCAGTTGTGGGTGAAGTGGGTGAAGTGGGTGAAGTGGGTGGAAGAGAAGTCACTGGTATGTCCTGCTGCAAGAGGATAGGCTGCATAGGAAAGGGCTATAGCAGTGACAGAAGGAACAATACTTATTATTACAATACATTTTAACTGGGAATTCAATCTATTAACTACTTTTGGTGACTTACTTGGCCATGAGAATTCAATTCAATTCAATCAATCCATTTATTGATGTAAATTTCGCCTTTTTAGTTTGTGAAGGTTGAATGAACATGTAATGTAGGCTTTGGTGATAAGTTCATGCTAAATAAACATAATCTCGAGTGAATCTATCTGTCAATCATCCTCTATACCTCCTCCTACCTTCATGCACCTGGCTATGGGGAAATGTTGCACCCCGGTAAGTGCCACCACCTCCAAACCCCCCTACTCCAGCATGATTCCCCATTCCTCCGCCACCAAAGCCTGGCGAGTTGTGCTTCGCAGTCAGTCGTGACCAGACGTCGATTATTCCTACTCGTCGAGCTGGAAGCATGCTGTATTGTAGGCTGTATAAGTTACGTCGGTGAATAGGGGGTATGAATTGCCCTGTCGCCAGGCAGAGAATCACTCGAGGTGATAGGTAATGTTGCCTGAGACGGTGGCCTAAACGGAAGTACTGATCGAACATTTCTCGAAGTGAAAGTGGAATAGACTAGGAACAGAATATTAGTCAAAAAAAATAAAAGCTCATCTGATGAAGCGAGGCATCATCATGTATATACCTGTAGATGTATGTAAGAGGTTTCAGTATAATGAATGTTATTGCTTGATGCCTTAGGGAGGTTAGGTTTACGAAGTTCGAAATAGATCCCTCCTATGCGTCCCTCATCAGTGGAAGTTAGTCTCGAAAGCACTGGGTCAACATATATAATTAAAGGGAAGAGCTTGGAATACAAACCGGGCAGCCGTCCTGAATCTTTCATCCGTAGCATCAGCGCAAACAAGGGGAAATGGTTTAAAACGGCAAGACAGGTGTCCAGATACGCCTTCAACGATATGATAGTCATCCGTGCGGAGGCAAATGTGATGTAAAACACAAGGACCGTGGGTAGTAAGAAGAACAAAAGTGTGAACAATATTGTCCCAAGCAATAGCTGGTCGAGCTCGTAATCGCAGGAATCGATCCGGTTCCGTAAAATGTTTCTCTTTTTCCCACGGAATAGATGAAACAGGGACGTAATAATCGTAAGCTGCCAGTTAAATATGCGTGCTGAAGCTATGTAGAAGCAATATATGTGAACTGTGAAAATGGATAGCAGATCAGAGAACATAGCAATCGCCATGCTGGCACCGGCAAAACTGGCGCAGCCAACCATATATACTACAAGCCGAAGGAAAGGTTGGAGGCTTGCCAGGGCTCCTAAATATGAAAGTAAAGCTTCATGTAAGTATTTGTAAAGCCATTAAGAAAATGAGAGAAACAAGCAACACTCACGAGCCCAATGCGCAATGATCCATAAAAAGAGATCACCCAGAAACACAGCAAGTTCGTTATTCAGCTTCAACCCGGCTGGCCAACCCATCAGCCACGAAATAGTTTGCTGCAAAGCCTCTACAGTCCACCCGCTGAGCACAGCATTGATTTGTGTAGCCACTACGTTTGCATTGTCAATGATATACGATCCCAGTGCTATCCCGATAATCACATCGTTTGCCACAAGCCACAGGCTATTATAAAATCTGATATAGTCTGGATGGCTATTCGTGACGCTTTCCCAGTCATCCTTACGTTTCCGCAATGTTAGGTATTGTATCGGCCAGTAACAAAACTGCTGTAATCGGATATCAATCTGTTGTGCAGTGGCGGATATATCCTTCAATGCAGCCGCATCTGGAGCCGCTCGCCATTCAAGAATCTTCAAAGCCACTTCAGCGATCACTCGGTGGCCAATCAGAACTCCAATGAATCCCCGCGTAACCACTGGATATATCCACACCATCAAAACATAGGTTAGTGCCCAGAGGATAACGCCCCAGGCTGTCGTGGCAGATTCAACTACTCGTTCACTCACACTTAGTGTGCGCTTCGGCCGTGTTCCAATCAAGCCAATGTTATTCTGGAGCAGCCGGTCCATCTCGAAGGAACAATTGATCTGATTTAACACGACAGGAAGGGCCTGCTCCTTCGACGAAGGCACATGCTTTACCACCGTATGCAGTTTTCGTTTTGCCATAAGTCTCGAAGACCGTGCTCTTGCTTCCTTCTCTGCCATTTCAATATCATCCAGCGCCTCGTCTGCTTTGTCGAACATAGTATGCTTATCCCCCAAGGCTAGAGGGATTGGCCGTAAAGACATATACTGCATTTTTGTTGGGTGTGGGCGATGGAACATGATCACTTGCAATGGCAGTTTCATTTCTGGCGGACAGTAGATTCTAGGAACCTTGGTAGACGGGCTAGTTATTGCGTAAATATGCGATGGTGAGAAGGCGGTTGGTATTTCTGGTGGGTTTACCGTGCCTAGCACATGCATTGCAGGTTTCCCACATAAGCCGAATATTCGAGCTATCGGGTGCGGGCTGTTTCGATATAATATGTTCATCCGAAGGGCGTTCTCGACACTCCGCGCCTTTAACCCTCATTTTTAGTATTATCCATACAGGGGAAAAAAAGCCCAGTCCATCCTTGGGGGAGCCATCACATACCTCCACATGCTCCAATATTGATACGACAAAGACATCGAACTCCGAAATCCTCCATCCGACAATCACCCCAGGCTCGCTGGAGCGTGCAATCTCATATGGCCAAAAGACTCGTAGCATGCCATCATTCATCACCATACTGTCATTCTCTCTCTGTCCCGTGAGTTTTAAAACGATCCCCGGCGCCTCAATTGTTCGCGAGCCGATATACCGTGGTTCACCGCGCGAGGATGCTAGAATAACAACAATATATTTGAGCTTTACTTCTCGTTCGAGGCCCTCTGGCGCATTCACACATGCGCGCGGATGATGGAAAGGGCAAAAGGCAGGCGCGTATTTACCAGTTTAAGCTCTCTTGTCACAATATGGTTTATAGGAATCACTAGGAGGAAGTAAAATACCGATAGGACCAGAAATCCTCTGGCGGTCCGAGTCTGGATTCAAAACGCTTTACCATTAGCATAACACCCTCCCGACGCAGAATCAACCACACGAATGAAAGAGACAGGAGGACACGCAAAGTGGTCATACTCACCACGACACCGTGATCCCAGGCAAATATAGCTAACTCGTATAGCCTGGTAACGAGGTCCCAGCGGGCAGTGATATATCCAGCTACGAAGATGCTGAACGCAAAGACAGAGAAAGGGTGCATGAATTATTTATCTTGCAACGTGCTATCCCCGCGCCTGCTCGAGGATCGCAATTGCATAGAATATCATAAGGGCAACAAAATTCTCATAGCCCTTGAGCCCGATAGGGGACCTTACCAGCCAGTGTGTAAGGAGGGTGGTTGTGGGGGAAGATTCAATCAATGGTTAGGTTAAACGTAAATATTAAGCTCCTTTTTTTATTTTTTGCTTGTTGAAACCCAAAACGAACATCGCTTGCTCCTGATGATCCATTCGGTCCAAGTATGATTTAATAAACAGGACATATTTTATCTCTAATTCTACAGAATTCCAAATGGAACTGTTGTTAGTCTCTGCTGGTAGCATTTAAATGGTCATTAACTACCTAATTACTTATGTTAAGATAGACTGGCTTCAGACTGTAATCGTTCCCTCTCAAGAGCTCTAAAAACTACAAGGACTTGATATCTTGAAAGACCTTGCTAGTACGCAGCTTTTCATCCTTCGCGACCAGGTCCCGCATGAGCTGCTTCTTATCTTCCACTGTCAAGTTTTTGTTACCTGGAGACTCAATCTCGGATTTCCACCGGAGCAGCATGTCTTTGAGTAAGGCATTTCCCGCGGTCACTTCCTCCGGGGACATAGTATCGATTTCCATTGCCTGTGATTTGTTTTCTAACGGTGAGGTAAAATCTTCCAGCTCTTCAGCCTTCTGGCGAGCCATGTTCACAACCTTCTCGGGAAATCGTACAAGTTCGGCGACGTGGATACCGAACGACTGATCACAAACACCTGGTTCAACACGATATAACAGGGTCACTTCACGTTTCTTCCCCTTCTGTTTCTCTTCTTTGGAATGTTCTTTCGATCCGTCTCCAATGAAGGCCACTACATGCAAGTTATTCACTGACTTCGGATATTTTTCTTCCAAGGCCGTCAGCTCGTGAAAATGTGTTGCAAATAAACCGAAGCATCCTATTGCTGTGATAATGTGTTCTGAAATCGCCCATGCGAGACCGAAACCGTCATATGTACTGGTTCCGCGACCCAATTCGTCAATGATGATTAGAGACTCCGATGTAGCTGATTTCAAAATGTTGGCGGTTTCAAGCATCTCAGCCATGAATGTCGAGACTCCTTTAAGTTGGGAATCGCTAGCTCCCACTCGAGCAAGAATACTATCGAAGATCGTAAGTTCCGCCTCTGAGCAAGGTACAAAGCAACCAGTCTGTGCCATCAGTGCTATCACGCCTATTTGTCTGATATAAGTCGATTTACCGCCCATATTTGGCCCTGTAATGATTAGGAAGGAAGATTTGTCTCGAATAAGAGAGACATCATTGGTGATGAACGAAATATCATCCTGCATCTCCATACAGGGGTGACGAGCCTCTTTGAGGATTGAATTTCCCGTCCCGCGAGGATGAATTTTTGGCCGCACATAGGGGGTTGGAGCATGAACAGATACATGAGCGAAACTGACAATCACATCAAGGTGTGCTAAATGCCCAGCCAGTTGCTCTATTAACGGACAGTAGGAAGCTGCAACGTTTACCACCTCGTTAACAAGACCGGTTTGCGTCCGATTGTAATTCAACGTTAACTGATCATGTTCTCTTCGACAAGATTGCAATGATGTTGTGGTGAAATATACTCCATTCTTCTGCGTCGAACACTCCTGGTACTCTTTTCTATTGCGAATACAGCCAGCTTCCTGTTGACTGAAATTAGCATCGAAGTTGCAATAAAACCCACTGGAAGATTAATGATTTTTCCAACACTTACATTTCGAGTTAATCTGAAACACCATCCGTGTACTCGCTGGTTTTCTAGAAACAGCTTTTTGTCTATATCTTGACCGAGATCTTTACCAACTCTTCGGTGTTCAGTATCCATCTCGCGCTTTACCTTCTCCAGTTTCTTCTTTATGACACGTAGGCCCTCATCAAACTCTGGTTTAATTATGAATTCGTGATTATCCAAAGCTTCCAAATCCACGGTCGTTTCTACCATTTCTGCCAGTTTGCCTAGATTACTGGCAATGTCGCGTAGCTTGGATGTATATTCGGCCTCCAGTGGTACCTGGTATTTTTCATCAATGACCCCTTCTAACGATTCAATAAACCCAGGAAGCCGAATCACAACCTGGTATGCCCGAACGACATCCTCAAGATTGGCCACCCCTTTCTGGAAACGTTTTGCCAATCGGTAGAGGTCCGGAATCGATCGAAGATGGGTCTCTTGCATGACTTGTCTCAATTCTGTATCCATAACGAAAGCTTCGACTAACTGCTGGCGTTTCTCGATCTCCCGATGGTCCATCAATGGCTGTTTTAACCACTGGGCCAATAAACGACCACCAACCGGAGTCTTGCAATGATTTAACAAGCCGAAGAGACTCATGCTTTTCATTCCATCCCGAGACCCAGGCATAAGATTCAACGCTCTTAAAGCCGACGCATCTAGCCTCATATATTGTGACAGATCATGCTGATAGAGCTGAAATTGGCCGAAATTTGAGGAGTCAGACATAGCACCAAGGTATTTAATCAATGCAGCTGCAGAGCCCATCGCCAGCTTCAGTTCGGTCTGCGGTAAAATTCCAGGCCCGATTTCATCTTTCAGTAACCGTGAAAGATCTTGATCTATGTCCCTTGTCGCAAAATCCCCTCCAGAACGTTGAGTAACAGCAACCCCACAACTATCTGCAATAGACCGTAGCTTTGACAGCTCAACATCCTTCTTCTGTCCCTCTGCTGTAATCAAGCATTCCTTAACCCCAAGTTGGATGAGTAGCGACTCGAAATTGGAGTATAGGTCATTATCAACGAATTCGCTGACCCCGAGTTCTCGAACGCTAGCATCGGCAAAACACACACCCACATGTCGCGTATCAGTAGCTTTGGCAGATACTTTAACAGCGAGAATAATTGGAGCGGTATCCATAAGATCTCCGCCGCCATTGCCGCCGAGATGCCCTAGTTCATCTTCTACATCCTGTAGGTTACCAGGGCTGGCTTGCTTTACAAGCTTCCAGCTACTCCTAGCACCAGCACCAGAAGCCCAAATTTCGATTCGTTTATTCAGACGGAAGAGTGCCTCACGTAGAAAGTTTCGGAATACGGTTATGGATAAAGTAACGGAGGGAAGGCCACCATCGCTGCGTCCCAGTGTTCGAATGACAGATGTAGTTTTGTAAACGGTTCGTGCGATAAACTCAGCATCGGTGCCGTGTGCGGTATACCAATCGCCGCGATCAAATATTCGGACTGTAGAGGAATCGTCTTCAGACCTTAATGAACGGAAGAACCGAATGAATCCGACCTCATCGTCAACCTTTAACAGCAGTCAGCTATCCCAAACATGAAGTATCAGAGAAGAAATGCCATACCTTCAATTCAGGGCGCGACGACATAGCACCAATGACCAAAGAAGCGTCTTATGAAATAAAATACACTTGAAAATCTTTCCTAGTCTCCAGCTAGATCTTTGGTCATGACCTCTACATTCTATTCTGTTTCTTCACCCAAAAGAATGATTTCAACGCGTTGAGACTTAATGGGTTTAGTCACGTGAAGTCGCGTCACGCGTTCGACAAAACCCAGTCTCAAAATAAAGTAGAGAGTACGGAGTAGATATCTCAGTTCAACTGATATTGCGTAAACAAGCACTCAAATTGCTGCCGGCCATAAAATACAGTGGAACCCATCGGGAATGGAGATACAAAAGGGGCTAGTTAATTAACACGCTTGATCTTACATTATAACTGATAACAGAGAATTTGCTCTCTATAGGGATAGGTATGTACGGAGTAGATATAGAGATATATAACTGTATGTATAGTAGGGTAAGTGAAAATAGATGATCAAAGTCATCTAACCAGGCCGCCTCCTTTTCCGCCGCCATGGGTATCCAACACCAAGAGAAATGCACCAGAGGCCTATGATCGTTTGCATTCACATCGAGTAGGATGCAGTTGTACTCCGTAGTTTTATTATACTTCTTTCTTGTTCCCCATTCCTCATCTCAACCCTCACAAAGCGTCACTTCACTTCTGCCCAATGGCCAAAACCCTGTCGCCTAACTATTGTTTCATTTTGGGGATCTGAAAGTGAAGCCAGGCTTGCCACTGAGGTTCCAAAAAAAAATAGGAAAAACGAAAAAGAAATGCTCAAAAAGGGGAATAAAAGAACAAAAACCAAAAGGGTCTCTTAGGTCAAAAAAACATGCTAGAGTCTGTCAGAGGATAAGTTGAAACATAATGGCCAAAAAAGAGAAAGAAAAAAAAGAAAAGAGGAAAAATGTGCGACAATGTATGTCACTCTGAGACTTTCGCAGGCTTAAAACAGAACAATGTCACAAAATCAGCTGCTAGAGCTTATATAAATTCATTCCGAGGGCCTATATCTGGCTCACTTGGGGCGACCCGATCCTTGCCTTTGCGTCTAGTCCTATCAACAAACTCAAGAAGCCGTCCATGTTTTCCAATGAGTGCATCACGGGATACGCTTGACTGTCGGTTTTTCGACTGATCTATATAGTTGATAGACGTAGTCGAGGAATTTTTGGAACTTTCTACACTCCGTCGCGGTTCATTATATTTCGGCTGTGTGAAGGTTGGGCGGGGCTCCCACTGCATAGGCGGCGTGTCTTCACCATCTCCACCGGAGGGAGGGTCGGTAGCTCTGTGGAGGAATGGCGGTCGAGGGAAGTAGCCGATGGAGTTTCGGTTACTGCCAGCTACCGCAGCGCTAGGAACACTAGTGGATGCGGATTCCACACTAGGGGTGTTGGCTTTACTAGAGCTATCCTCATAGAAAGTGCCTGCTTTTTCAATTTGTTCAACAAGTTCTTCCCATTTCACTTCAAGGTTGCCATTTGGCCGCTCTGCTTGTTCAGCCCTACTTAAGCATTCTTTTGTACGCTGTTCCACTGCTAGACATAGTGAATGAAACTTGAGTACATTCTCGTCAAGATCTTTTGCGCCTTCGATGCCGGGTGGGCAGACTTCCAGCCATACGCGAACTAAATTTGCAAAATTTCTCGCATTGTCGACCAAAAATGGTAGGCTAGGGAATCCTTCGCGGGAGGTTGGAGGGAGGCGACCAAGAATTTGAATTGGAGTAGCATAAGAAGGGTTGACTCCCTGAGAGGGCCGTTCGGCAGATATGGAACAAATCGAGTCCACGAATTCTTTAAATTCTGTTCGGTGAGTGATGAGAAATTTGTTCATAGGCTCCATCCAGGGCTCCTTGTTGCCAAAAGTGGTGAGATTCGCAAGGCCTTGCAAACCCTTAGCGACAAGGGTTAGAGTTCTTTGGGCACGAGGACGTGGATGTTCTACGAGTAAGAGGAGCAAAACTATGTTAGCCACAAAATTACATCTTGATTTGCAAAACACAACATCATTCCAATGATCTCACCTTTCAGCAATCCGAATAGTTTTGGGTTGAGAATTGCGGGGCAAAAGAATCGTAGAAACAAAAATCCAGAAACACTGCTGTAAGTGACTGAGCGTAAGAAGTCACCGTATCGGTCCTCTGCACATGCCCTGATATGTCGAAATATATGCCGCAATTCCGAAGGGCACCGCGAAGCTGATCCAGCGATAGACTTCCACATGTTACTAGTCAGAATGATGAGATTCCTCCAATTCCGTTCCAGGTCCTCTGGGCGGCTGACTCGATTTGGGTCTATTTCGCAGTCAGGGTCGCTTTCATCGATATCACGCAGGCCAGCTCCAATCGTCTCTTCTAGATATTCTTTCCCAAGACGACGCATGTGCGAATCCAGAGATTTGGTCAGGAGGGAGTTGCCTCGGAAAAGTAGATTTACCTCCACCGTCGCAGATCTACCAAGGTCACGGACTAGGACCTCTCTCTCTTGACCTGACTCGTAGGAATCATTCGAATGGATACGATTGGAGTACCTTAGGCGGCTGGTCGAAGATTCTCTGTGAATACCATCAATCTCGTCCTCAACCAGTGCCATAACCCACTCGCTAGCTTGGCCTGAAACTTGAAACAGGTTCAAAAATGTATCCGAAAGCAGTCGAAGTTCTTGTGGGGCGAGTTCGGCAAGATGAATAGTCAGTCCATTGGGGAAAGAGTGAAGTAGCTCAGACATGGTTTCGTATTCCTGTGACATCAACACAACAGTTTCGTCTAGCTGAACCTTCATCAACATTTCGCCTACAGTGTTATTGTCATCGTCAACGATTGGCCACCATCTCTCATGGCCATTACTAGACTCTAAGTTATCCAATGGAAGATCTATTCTCCCAAAAGTAGCGTCCTGGGAGGCAATTTCAATGTTGTTCATCATGTCAATTGTATCTCCCTCGGTTGAATTTAGGGAGTAAGGCCCACGAGTTATCAAGGTCCAATCTTTCTGGGCGGAATTCAGAGTTTTAACAAGCACAGTGGCCGTTGATAAAACGGGAGGAAGGTCAGGGAAACTGAACTCTTCCCGCCAAAATGGTGCTGAAGTATCGTTTCGTACCGCAGTCTTGCCTCTGACCTCACCATCAAGCAGAAGTTCGGCATAATAATCACCGGCATTCTGACTCGGTTGTGATGGCGGCAATTTTACCACCTTTTTAGGCTTGGCTGGATCTAAGGTTCCTTTACCCCGGCAAGATAATTTAGCTTCAATCACTCGAATAGAAAGTAAGCGTTCAATCCGAAACATGTCTGTGGTTGAGGTTGCTGGAGGCGGAGCTAAAGGATGGGTACGGGTGATATCATCAATTGAGGGAGCCTGCTCGGGGCCATAGAGCTCTGGAATTGTAAAAGCCCGAAGTAGCACGAACCAAACCTCGAATAGCACACGGGTTTCGAAAGACAAGTATATCGGTCGCGTCAACTGATCGCCGCCAACATGCACAGCATACTGGGGATATATGGCGATGCAGTACTCGTCTTGAAGAACAGACGGGTCCAGTTGTTGGATAGCACATCGTGATAGCTGGGACAGCTGGATAAACGAGATGAGGTTGGTTCCGTTCTCAGTGACGATTTTCATATGACCGTTTTCTTGTAACGTGCAGTTCACTTTCCTCCAAGACAGTGAGTAGGCCCGCTGTTGCTTGTACGTGGAGATTCGTTTAGGCGCCGGCGGCGGACATACGCCAGATGCTGTTTGCTTATCCCAAAGTAGCATCTTCCCAACTTTAATAATGGCGGCCTCTTTCTGTATGGTACTCTCGGAGTTCCTGCGACGATCTGCGATACGACGTTCGACTATGGCCACAGATTGGGGTTTGGTCATTTTATTCTGAACTCCTTTTGGACGGATTGGCTGCCAACAAAGGAGGGCCGCAAGCCACGAATCAAATGTTTCATGAACATGAGGACGCAAGTTGATACCGAGTACGGACGAATGACTGGAAATACTAAGATAGGCGCTTTTGATTTCCGTGTCAAAAAGAGTGCGGACACGGCATCCTCTCAAGTCCGGAATCAACGTTTTCGCCTGAGTTGGTTCACCCTTTGCTTGATAAATCAAACTTCCACTGGCCACATTGATGGCACAATAACCGGATTGCCAAACATTACTTTCTGGGGATCGGAACGAAAGGATACCATGCATTCTACCACAAGTCGTTTTCATCAAATTTAATATTTTGCTAGAATCAGTGTTGATCAACGGGGAGTCAAAAACCCCTGAGCGTGATGTAGATGCGCTCGTGGGAGATGCCATGGGGGGCGGTTTACTGATGCGCTGGCGTTGGATAGGGGTCGGAATAATCGAAGGAAAGCCGATTGAGGAGGAGTCGTCGGAAGCCTTAGAGCTTTGTGGGGATGTTGGGAGTATGGACGATGTATTTAGAGAACCCAATCTTGTTCGAGTGCGCCCGATGAACGAACCAGGAGACAATTCACTCCGCTGTTCATCCAATGTAGTCGTCCTCGACCTTGCTCGTAGATTATTGTTGTTGCTGTTGCTGCTGTTGATACTATTGTTGTTGCTATTGTTGTTGCTATTGTTATTGTTATTGTTATTGGTACTGGTATTGTTATTTTGCGTCTCGGGAGAAACTTCTTGCTCTTCAGACTGGAAGGGACTAAACTCGCGTCGGCGTTCACGAGGTTTAGCCCGAAGAGTAGATCGAGGGGAGGCAGTTGCGCTCGCAGTAATAAATTCCGCGTCCGAAACTGGAGAGTGATTCGCAGCGTCCGAAATCGAATCCGGTGTCACCGTTCGAATTGAGGTTTCACGAAAACTGTCGGGATAAACTATGCCATGGCGGTCTTTGGAGGAAGACTTCTTGCTCGGTCGCCGTCCAATTGGTCTAGCCTGACGGCCGGAGTCCCTCTTAAACCCATTCTGGCGCTCAGAATCCATTGTCTTTAATTTGTGCCAGCCAGAGTACCACCACTATCCACATATCAAAGGATAAACCGGCCAGTCATTCAGCGAACGAAAGAATCAACTATACCCGACGTTTCATCGCAGCTGGCGGGCAGGTTGTGTGCACAATAAGATCCAAAAATCAAAGAAAGTCAGGCCGATTACGTGCAAGGAGAGCGATAGAAAATGCTCCAAACCTATTTTATATGTCGGGGTCAGAATAGTGGCTCGGTGGTCGCTGTAAGGATGGGTGTCTGGCAAATAATCAAACAGGTTCTCCGTGCGAAATTCGGGTGTGGTTCCTGGAAAGGATTCGTTGTTTCGACCAGCAACAATCAATGAACCGCAAGGGCGCATTGAACAGACAAGTCAGCAGGCAACAACCACAAGATACTCGCAAGCGAAGGCCAGGGAGGGAGTAGAGCGTCCAATCAATAATCTGGGGGGGGGGATGGCCGATGGATCATCTCTTCCTGTCCTCTTCTTTCTTCTCTGTCGTTCCCCTCTCAATCCTCGCCGATTACTCAGCTCCGATCACGTGGCTCGGCCCGCATCTCTTTTCTAACGTAATCCACCCCTCAACCGAACACACCACTCAACCGAACACTTTTGAATACTCAACGCACCTCTCTACAAATAATTAAATATGTTAACCACCCCTAATAGTGAAGCTTCTAATCGCGAAGGAAGACTTTTATTAGCTATTGAGGCATTTAAAAAGGGTCAATTTAAAAGCATACGAGCTGCCGCTAAGTCATATAATCTATCTACTACTACCCTATTCGATCGATTGCATGGTGGAAAGACGCGTTCAATAACTGCGATTAAAAAGAGAAAACTAATTCCTACTATGGAAGAATCCCTAGTTAAATGGATAATTGAGCTGGATAAGCGAGGTCAACCCCCCCGGATCGCGAGCGTACGA
>JANTQB010000043.1:0-156262 GCA_032988175.1 Myotisia sp. PD_48 | reverse complement strand
ATTTGATGGTGGCCGGACTGGCTGGGTGGCCGCCGTGGCTGGGAATTACGTTAGTTAAATCAAATCAAATCAAATCAATCACGTGCCAAGCGCAGATTACCCAAATAAGAAATTCAACATCATCGCCATTTCTCTAGTTAACTACGGAGTAGATAGTTAACGAACAACAAACCAACTCTCCTGGATTTAATCATCTGAATGGCCCAATGGACGATACAAAAATAAGGAAATTTATTGAGCTCTAGTTCTTTCTCTTTTTAACCCTAGTGCACCTGAACGCCATTCGAGATTGGTACTAGCTTGGAGAGCGGTTTATGTGGGTGTTGAATAAACGTTTCAATGGTGTCTTGGAAGCTGTTCATCAGCGAAGTAATCGTGTTGAGTTCTCCATAGCTTGCCGATGAAACCATCCGCAACTCTAGCATCGCGCTACCATATGAGATACACATGGCCCACACCGAAGGACCATGATCGAAGTGGGAGAATTTGGTAAAGGAACTGGTCTGTTTGATGTCTTCAAAAGCGACTTCAAAGTTGATCCCGTCCTGGTGGTAAAAGATCGATCCATATGCATCTGGTGCGGATTCTGGTACAGAGTTGTCTAAAATCTCGGTGATGTCTACATAATCGTACTTGACCGTTCGAAGGTATTGATTCTGAACATATTGAAGGAACTCGGTAACCGTCAACTCTGGTTGAACGCGGGCTCGGAAGGGGATGAAATTGATGAAAGGGCCAAAGACACCATCGATATCCTTCAGCGGTAGACTCCGCCCGTTGACCATGTGCCCAAACACCTGATCTGGTTTGTTCGTGTGTTGGGCGAGAACGTAAGTCCATGCTGCTTTCCCTAACGTGGCCATTGTAATGCCTGCAGGGAGTGTTGGATGAGGAATAATCTCTCTCCGCCTTACCATCGGCCCAAGTAGGCTCGATTTTATAACTTCACCGCTCTGCCGTAGGGGCATTAGTCGACTCATTGATGCTCCATCTATGTAACGACTCCAGAATAAGTGAGCCGAGGCTTTGTCCTGTTTTTGGCGGCTGTATAGAAAATCTGAGAACTGGGTAGCCACCGGAATGAGGGCTTTGCCGTTATATGCAGCTGTCAAGTCCCTCAGGATAATTGACATTGATATGGCGTCAGACTGCGAATGCGCTAGTCGGATTATCAGCACATGGCGGATCTTCCAGCATGACACCAATGTGAATCGAACCTGAAGCTGATCTAAATGGGTGGATTTGGTACTGGGGGCGCTTTTGCATAGGGCTTTACAAACTTCTGGAAGATCACCGACGGTGCTGGCTTGCTTCCATGGGACCTCAACCTTAGAAAGGACGACATGGAATGTTCCATACTGGTTGGCAGTAAAAATTGAACGTAATGGCCCATGCTGGTCCATGACAGTCTGACACGCGTTCTTAAGCCGATTACTGTCCACTTTCCCATCAAGAACGAAGCAAAAATTATCAAGCCCCATCCGATTCAAGAAAAACGACTGGATGCTAGAGATTGGTAGTATATCAACCACCCGAGAATCAGGGTTTATGATTCCACGACCACGAAGATCTGACGTGCAATATTCGCGAACTGATGGTTCAACAAGCGAGAAAGGCAAGTTTTCGGCCACCTTTTCTCCCACTTTGGTTGCGTTCTTCGCCAAATCGGACAGTATCGGATGCGAGAACATAGCCGCTATTGTTAATTCATATCCAGCAGCTCTTGCCATAGCAACTGCTCTCATTGCGATGATAGAATCACCTCCCAGCCTGTTGAAATCATCGTCTGATCTAATATTCTCCACCGGAAGCTGGAACAATTTAGCCCAGACCCGCGCGAGAGTCTGTTCAGTTTTTGTCAGAGGCTCAGGAAGCCCTGATTCTTGCTTGAATTTTGGTTTTTGCCACGTTTCCGGTGGTACTGCTTCAAATTCTTTCCTGAGCCGCCGACGGTCCGTTTTTCCCGTGACCGTACAAGGCCTGTATCGTAATGGAACAAACACAGTAGGGACCATATACACGGGAATATGCATTCTGAGTTGCCTTGCTGCTTCTGCCGCTGTTTGCAAAAATCCTTCATCTACCTCATCAAAAACTGAACCAGTTCCAGACACTTCATCTGAGGCCTGCAAAATAAATGCTATTAGCGAAGCGCTGTTTCCTGCATGCGTGGTTGGGATTGCATCCGCGATAACATCCCTTGCTCCTAGAAAATATTTGCGCAGATGAACTTCTACTTCGCCTAGCTCGACTCGCTGACCTCGGATCTTCACCTGATTATCTTTACGGCCAACGAAGCAGATGCTACCGTCCGAGGCATATCGCACCAAGTCACCTGTTTTATAAACTAAACGTTGGTTCCGATTGATATGGGGGCTCAATTCGACCATCTGGTCGGTAACTGGAATGAAGCATTTGGCTGTTCTCTGGGGATCCTGCGGGTAACCGGTGGCAAGCGTAGGGCCTTCAACCAGGAGTTCTGCGACTGCGCCAACAGGACGAAGCCTATGATGATTTGAAGGATCGACTAGCCAGAAATTCGCGTTCACCGGCAGTCCGATGTTCTTCAACGTCGAGGGTGACGGGGATGTTAGCATTCGGCGTGACATACTGATTGTTCCTGACCACTCTGTCATCCCATAAGCTTGATAAAATCGAACAGAACCTATCCAGGTCTCAGCCTGTGCCTTTCGCAATATTTCTCCTGCCACGATGACAGTCCGTAGAGATGGTACATCTGAAGGGCTGAATGCACTAAGTGCTGTCGGCGTCAATATTGCCCAATTTATAGCCATTGAATTAATCGCTTCTGCCAGACGGTTTTTCCGATCGCTCTCAGAGGGCATACAAATTGTGCCGCCGACAGAGAGTGTGTAAAACACTTCTATTATTGCCATGCCGAAACTCAGCGACGCGAACTGCAAAAC
The DNA here is from genome assembly GCA_032988175.1 of Myotisia sp. PD_48. Lineage (NCBI taxonomy): Eukaryota > Fungi > Ascomycota > Eurotiomycetes > Onygenales > Myotisia > Myotisia sp. PD_48. Next base: position 153,335 of record JANTQB010000043.1, on the reverse strand, counting down.
ACGAGTCCCTAGCTTCATATAAAACTGCCGAGCATGGAAGACAGTGCTGGCAAATGCGGATTGTGAGACTACACAACCTTTTGGCTCTCCAGTGCTTCCGGAGGTAAACAGGCAATATGCCAGATTGTTTTGGCTCCAAGGCTTGGAAGCATCCACCTTCGAGTTAGATCCCGTTATCGATTTCCGAGATACGATAATTATTTCTGCCTTCTCCCCTTTTAGGGCTGACGCCTGACTTTCGGATGCAAGGACAATTCGTGCTTCGACCATGCGAATTATTATTTTCAGTCGATCAAGGGGCTGTGAACTGTCTAATGCAACGAAGGCGGCCCCGGCTTTGTTGATTGCGCAAATTGCTACCACAGTCCATAATGACTTCTCCATGCAGACTGGAATCATTGTATCCGCTGCTAGCCCGAAATCTCTGAGTTGCGCAGACAATATTGATGACAAATGATCAAGCTGTGAATATGTCAAGCTCCCATCCCATGCTTCGATAGCTATCGCTTCAGGATACCGCGAGGCTCTTTCAAAAACAATTTCATGCATGAGCTTGTTCGATTGTTCCAACTCATGGCTATTCCACTGCTTTATCTGCCGAAAAGCACGATCTGTGGGGGTCAAGAATATATCCACGCGTTGCTCTGGAGTTCGTAGCGCCGAATATACTAACTGCTCAATCACATCGGTGACACTATTGAGATGAAAGTCTGACAGTATATTGTTTCGATACACTAGCGAGAGTGATAGCTGACTCCCAGTATCCCGAGCCAGGAGCAGAATGTCACAGATCTATTATGTGAGTAATGTGTAAGTATTCTGAACTCGCACCCGCATGGATTAACCAGATGTAACTTACTTCGGGAAAACATTGGGCAATTCCTGATGGAAATATGGATTCCTCCAAGTTAAAGCCGATCGCGACCCCAGAGTTCGAAATATTGTCTAAATTGGCAGGAACAATTTCCCATGACTTTTTATCAAGCAGGCTCTTGAACGAAATATCATTGCTCAATGATACTGTCATCAGCTTAGGGATTTCGGTGCCGTTCTTCGTAGCCGCCAGCTCGCCAATCCATAATTGCGGTGCAGATGCCTCGATATCCGCAAATTGGCGCAAGGTAATAGCCCATATAGCTGCAGCGAAAAGATTTGGCTTAATCTCGTTTTGACGAAGATTCCGATAGTCTTCCGGCAGCAAGCGAAGAATATCGACACATTCCCACTGTGCCTTTTCACATGGCTCGTCATTCAGGTTTGGGAAGACACAGGAGGCTATATTGCCTTGGTTGTCTTTATTCGGGGCGTTTTCTAACATTGTATCTTCTTGATCGGCAGGTTAAGCTGATTGAGCGGTCGCCGTTGATTTCCCAGCTTAATAGAAAACGTTGGTTCAATTGTTGTTGTACCTCTTACATCTAGATTCGGCTCGTCTACATTGCGGTTGCACCACGTTAAAGTCATTGCAATCTAACTGCTTCCGTGTGTACGGCTGGCTCCTTAATTATTGGTCAAACAACCTAGAACTAAATGTCTCCAGTTGCTCGGGATTGAGTTTAGCAGGGACAGATGGAAGGGTTACATACACCCACCCATCCTGGCCCCTCGTGCATACTGTCTTCGTACTCCGTGCAGGGGGCAAGGAATTTACTTCGACGCGAGAATATCCGCCTCAGTTCATCCTGAAAATAGTTCAACCATGCACAATTGAAAAATACTGAGAATTCAATTTATTCGAATTGGCCCAGTGTTTCCCGGGATTTAAGTCATCCACCATATGTGGGTTAACGCTTCCAGCTTTGCATTCCTTTCCCCCTCAGTAAAGCCAAGCCTCGTTTGGCTTGATCAGGGGTCCTGAGAAATTCCATGCGAGAATAACTTGATGTGATAGCTCGGTGACAAGTTTCACCTTTGCAATAACTGGCAAAGAGCTCCTTATATCTTCAGCCCGAAAATTGTCAATTCGTGGTGACAAAGTCACGCTGTATCTTCAACAATAGTTGTATCCAAACATGTCGATCATGGAAGAAAATATCAAGGAGTTTTGGCATTCGCAGTTGATAGGGCGGACGGCCCCTTCATTTCCAACATTGCCGTCGGCTACGTATTGCCCTACCCCGAGCGCGCAATGCCAGTTGAAGATCCTGCTCCCCGAAAATGTCGAGCGCGGCTTTAAGTTATCATCAGCAGTGAGGCTTGGGTGGGCTATTGTCCTCAGCCATTTTGTCAACTCGAAGGCCATTCTTTTCGGTTCTAACCTATCGGATCACGGCGACTTGCTGGACGGAACACCATGTGAAAAGCAATTTATCACGCTACCCTTTCACATTTCGGTCGATGGAAACCAATCAGCATCCGACTCAATGGTTGCAATTCAAGACCAACTGCTGAAGATGGCTTTCTTCCGCCCAGCGGATGTGCAGAAACTTAGCACATATTTCCCGGACTCGGGCACTAGTTGCATATTCCAGAACCAGTTAATTGTAATAAATTCTGACGCATCCGCATGTGACGCACTCTCTGTGGTTTCTCAGACTGGGACAGCCTGTGCTCTCTCAATCATCTGCCATGTGGATAATGGGCTTGGGAGTGTTCATTTAGATGTTGTTTTCGATGCTGAAGTCATCGCTAAGGAAACCGTGCAGAGTTTGCTTCGGGATGTGGAAAGCACTTTGCATCAGCTCATAATAAGACCGAGTGAACCGCTGATAGCATTTTGGAGTACGAACGAGCATATCCCAGGCAAACTCCAAGACCGGAATCTTTCTGTCGCTGAAATCTCTACTACCATTACCAATTCCATTCCGCAGAAAAGTCGTGCGAACCATCTGAATACGGAAGACATTGAGGTGATCGAAAACCATACAAGATCATTTTTCCCAAAAGCTGCAACAGTAGCTGTGGAACTCGTTACGCCCATTGAAAAGCCATCATTTCTGGCGGCTTTTGTTTGCCAGCAAGAAGTTTATCAAGGTGTCGAGGCTGAGGCTACTATTTCAGTGAACGATGTTGGCATTGCCGGAAAAACCGATGAAATTCAGATGTTAGCAAATGGGGATGGAATCTCCTCGAAATCGAATTCTTGCATACAGGCAATTTTTGGGGAAGTCTGGCTGGAACAACTAGGAGCCACAGCTGTGACTGGATGGGACGGGTCATTCACGTACTGGGAGCTCGAAGAACTATCAACAAGCCTAGCACGACATTTGATGATAGATTATGGTGTCCTAGGTGGCGAGTCTGTGTTTATTTGTTCCGAGAAATCTCGATGGACCATCGTCGCAATTCTAGCCGTCGTAAAGACTGGAGCAGTATTTACCCTTATCGATCCGTCTTGGGAGATAAAACAGTTGCATAGGATGTGCCAGCAGGTTTCCTGTCGGTTGATAATTGCATCCTTGCAAACTGCTCAGATGTCCCTGAATTTGGTTGATCAGGTAGTCATAACCGGAGACTACTCGTATTGGAATTCTAGCGATGCGGTCATGATACCGTTACCCAAGGTTACCGCAGATCAACCTGTGTTTAAACTCTTTGCTTTTGATTCTGCAAGTGACGCCGTAATAACGACTGTGAATCATCGATCGTTTCTTGAGCATACTTTGTCGTTCATCCAACGTGTGGAGGCGCATGGTTCTGCCAGGTGGCTACAGTGGACGGCATATTCGTCTTGGGTTAGCGTCCTGGAAATCTTCTGCGCAATTCTCTCTGGTGCTTCGTTGTGCATCCCAGAAGAAATTGGAGGCCTTGATGAGTTTGCGGAAGCCGTAGCATCTCTTGAAGCGACACATACTTGCCTTACTACTCCGTTAGCTCTTGATTTGCAGTTAGAAAAGATCAGGCAGCTGGAAAAATTGGTCGTACTGGGAGAGGTCTCGGAATCCAGACTCTCTAACTTGTGGTCTGACTTCCAGCTCTACAAACCAAGTGAGCTTCAGGGGTACAACTCAAACAGATCTTTACGGGATATTAGCCCCAAAAACTTATTGACACGACATAATTGGAAAAATGGTGTCTCAGTCAACCAAACATTCCCCCTTTTAGGAATCCTCAATACCGAATTCTGGGAGCAGGCCCGAAGTGCGGATCTTTATTTGCGCCATGATGATTCATTAGCTATGGTACCCTCGGTATACATCCCAATATCATCCGTTACCAGCACCACGGTCAGCATCGTGGACCGACAGTGTCTATGTCATATGGTATTGAGCCTTTCCGACGACAAACTACGTGAATTCAGCCTTAAAGAACATAGCAAACCCGAAAATAAAGCGGAAAATGAAGCTCAACTGCGTGAAATATGGTCCAAGACGCTGGGCCTTCGTCCTGAGGGAATAGGGGCTGAAGATAATTTCCTATATCTTGGCGGAGATTCTGTCACTGCGATGCGTGCGGCTGCGGCCGCACGCGACATGGGCTTGAACTTGACTGTTCCTGACATTCTCAATAACCCGAAGCTAGTCGCCCAAGCTGCTATCACAGCTTCCAGGTCTCCATACGTGCACCGTTTCAAAAAAGAGGCCTTCTCTTTAGTTAATGCTTCAATCAAGGAGCGTGTTTGCGAATACCTTGAGCAGTTAGGATTGCCGTCCGACGTTTCTGCTGTTGTTGATATTGCTCCTGTCACCGAAGGACAGCTTTTCTTCCTCAAACAATGGACTCCTTCACATTACTGCCAGTTCTACGATAATATTTTGGACATTGACAGGTTGCGTGCTGCTTGTGAGACTGTAGTGTCGAATCTCAGCATTCTCCGCACTGCATTTGTCTATACTGACGAAGGTGTCTTTCAAGCTGTTTTAAAAGATCCACCATTACCGTTCCATCATTTCACCACAGACGATGACTTGGCCTTGTATTGCGACTCTATGTGGCAAGACGACTCTGAATTGGGTTCGGAACTCGGAAAGATGCCCCTAAAATTTACACTGGTCTCGCGCTCCAGCACAGAACACGTGTTAGTCATACGATTATCCCATGCACAGTTTGACGGACTTTCTCTACCAGTACTTTTCCGGGATCTAGTGGCTGAATATAACCAACCGCGCTCATCTTCCCCGGGCGTTGATTTTCTATCATACGTCTATTTCATGGGTTCTCAAAACCACGACATTGCCTTTAGATTCTGGCGTGAGTATCTCCGTGGTAGCACGGTTACAAACATGCCTCCACTTCTAAATGGCGCCGATCCGGGGTCGCTGGGTAAACCCCAGCGGATTACGACAGGCCAAAGCATCGCGATCCCCAACCCACCTCCTGGAATGACAGTGGCAACTGTAGTCAAGGCAGCTGCAGCCTTCGTACTGTCGAAGTTTACGGGTCGAACAGATCTAGTTTTGGGCCAAGCAGTAAACGCACGTACCATGCCACTTCCTGGAATCGAAAAGATCCTAGGAGGATGTATGAATATGATACCATTACGGTTGACCGTTCAGCAAGATTGCACAATATTGGATCTTTTAGAACACGTACAGAAGCAGAGTGTTCTAACATTTGAACATGACTATCTCGGTTTCAGAAGGATTGTTCAGAATTGTACCGATTGGGCGGAAACCACGCAATTTGGTTGCGTTGTGCAGCATCAAAATATTGGCCCGCACCCTACGCTGCATCTTGGAGATGCTCAAGGCAATTCTTCATCTTGGGCGCACTTCATTCCAGTTTCTGGTATATGGATCCTATCTGATCCACAACCCAGCCATCTCCAAATCATGATATGCTCCTCTAAACAAGTCATTTCATTGGAGACTATGCAATTCCTCAGACAACAAATATGCACGACAATTGATAAGTTTACCGAAGACCCAACTTGCAGGTTAGATACCATTGATGGAAATGGCTCGTCTCGATATCCAGTTTAGCGTCTCAACGGAAAGAGCCTATCCAACGGGCCTTTCTTTGCCATGTTACTCCAAATCTATGTCTACTTGGGAGATATTTATTTAGATGGCCGTTTTTATAGAAATGCAATTCATTCTCGTCTACTCCTACTTTCTAAGTTTCTATAAGTTTGCTGCATCAAATCGGGATTCCATCCAAAACCCCAACAACCCCTAGTGATTCAACTTCTTTCTCGAGCATTTAGTCGACATCTATCTAAGAATTAGACTTTAATAAAAGCTCGATCGCACATATGATGGTGGTCCACATTCCCAGAGCAAAATTACTCTTGTGGATGGATCCCCCGCCAGCAGGCTTTTTGGCATCGAAATTAAGTAGCTGGTATGCATACGACACCGTCCAAATACCCATCCACGAAGTCCACAGCCACGAGGAACCGAAAGTGTGCAAGACAAAGGGGATGGTGACCAGCACTAGTAACGCGAGAGTGGTGAGAAATATGTGGATGTGATTCCCCGCGAGAAAGTAAGCTGAGTTGAGATTCATTTTTGAATCGTCTTCAATGTCCTGATAACTGTATGCGGTGTTCAAATAAAGAGTCCAGCAGAACACAAATGTGCACAATGGCAAGCAGTGACCAGCGGTCTCAAGAAAGGTTTGTTCTTTTCCATAAATAGCCATCCAACCTGCGACTGCTGGGTACGCAAGACTGAATCCCAAGATATATTGGGGGAAAATATACAATTTGCGTGCGATTGGGAGCTTTGCAAAGGGATATAAGAATGAACTGATAGTCACAGGTATCAAGGTAATCCAGCTAATACCGTGAAAATTGCATGTCAGCCATGGAGTAGTCTTCTTTCACTTGTACAAGGAGACTTACACATTCGAACCCCCAAGCATTACATGCAATAAGTACCAGGAGATGATCAGTTGTACAAACATCCACACCAAAGCTTCAATAGATGTTAGCCTCCCAGCTGCTAGAGGCCGATTTTTTGTGCGAGCAACATTTGCATCGATATCGCAGTCAATCCAGTCGTTCCACACCATACCGGCACCGCAAAAGGCATAGGCAGCTAAGAATACCATCAAAGCCTGTCTAAACACGAAAGTAGTCGATATGGCTGCTGGTGAACTTCTGGTTTTCAATATTCCCGCCAGTAAAGCTGACCAAACTACAATTCATGAGATTTCAGTCAGAATCCGTCAGTACCAGTTTACTTCTTGAAAAATCTCATACAAGATGGTTGCCTGCAGCTTACCACCAGAAAAAGTTGCAAGCCATGGGTTGTATTTGTGAAATCTTGAGAGGATCAGGAGATCTCGAAAGATCTGAACTGTTCCTCTTTTGCGGACAACTAGACGGATAGCCATTTTGATTTAGAAGTCGCGAAGATAAAACCTCCTCTATAGTTCGTTACGGACATTCAAGCATGGCAAAATATTGGTCTATCTTGATCACTTTTTCGTTTGTATTTGTGCCATCCTCGATGTGGATCAACCAAGCCCCTTTCCCGCTTGATGCTCGGAGTAGAAGAATAACCTGATCCTACTAGATATCGTTTAACCAGGGTTTAATGTCTCTACAGGCAAAGCGGGTTCTGCCCCCTGCCTTGCAGATGCAAATAAAAAAGTTCTCAAGATTTTTGCAAAGTCAACCCCTTGATCACCTTCAACTTAAATATCTCGTTAATTATCAACTTTAATTCTGGAATCCATGACATGCAGTTACCCCCCGTCTCGTTCAAAATCCTAGTGTCATCCCCACTGACTCGTTACAATCGCTGCAGTCTGCATTCCAATATTGAAACTTGGCTTCGGCAGGGCCAAATTTTTTCCAATACAAGGCCCGCTTCGCGAAATAGAGTCTCGAAATGCTCAGGCGTCCTCTCAACACCATTCATTATTGCCATCAAATTAATATCTCTCAGATGACTGTATCTTTTGTAAACACCATAGTTTGGGGGCAACGGAGATGTCTGGATCTGCGGATTTTCAACAGTCGTATCCATGACTTGATCACATACGAGGAGTCGGGAGTCTGGTGTCATTGCTTCGCGGATTGCCGACAGAATCTTGACGCAATATGCATCCGACCAATCGTGGCTATGGCAGATTTCAATCTTTCAGCCAATGTTGTGCATTAAGGTAGAGAGACTCTACTTGGGGAAATAAAGATAGACCATGGATAGTAAAAGGATGGACTAACATGATATAACGCAGCCAATACACATCTGCGCCATGGATTGGATTGGTCTGGAAAAAATCGTGCACCATGAACCGCACCCGGCCTTCGGCCACCGCAGCAGGCTGTTCTTTCGGCCATATGCTCTCCTTTGCCAGTTTCACATTTGGAGCACGATCCTGGACAACGAAGTTCAAAAGGGGGTATCTTCTGCTTAGTTCGATCATAAATCCACCTGGCGTACAAATTCAGTTAAAACCTCGCGATACATGGCAAGTCTTCGAGCTTACTTTAGGGATTTAGACACTCACCAACGCCGCCTCCAACATCAACAATCATAGCATTGCCCAAATCATTCCACGGGTAGTCTAAAGCGGGAGCTGTTAGTCACTTACATCGAGGCAATTCGTTGGTGCTCTCACCGAAGGCATGCGCTGCCCCTGAAATCTTTCCACCTCCAACCATTGCCATAGAGAATAGTTCAAATTCCGGACGGTGGGCTGGAGGATCTCCTCCGGAATCTAACGTGGTCTTTTCACCAAGTATCCCTGGATAACCAACCGAACTTCTCCGGGTTCTCTCAATTTCAGAGGGTTGTTCCTCCAGCCATTCCCACCGGCTCTTGGGGGTGTCCAGGGCATTCTGGAACGCAGTTTCGTTAACACTATATGACCGACCCCATTTTGGGTCAAACAGGGTCCTTGGTAGATGTACTGCGCATGAGAATAGATCGGCATGGCTATGAGGTAAACGTAAGTTCGAATGGTTCTAGAACCTATCTTGCTGCCATGAAAAAGTGAAGTAGGAAAAATATACATACAACATCATTATATACGCCCGCAAGGGTTCGTTTTGAACCAGAGCAATGGAAATACGGTTGTTGGAAAAAATGTCGTGTTTCGTTTCGCGGAATATGTGACTCGAACAAAGGCATCGCATAATGCGCCCTATCGACCATATGGAGTTAGCATATGCCACCTCTTAGAGCTATTGTTTTGTAGCAATATTTGTACAAACCTAGTTTCCCTTGCTCAAGCCCCGTTCTTCGTGAGATCTCCCGTAAGTGAACACCGTCACTGCGCGAAGCAAGAATATCTGGTATTCTCTTTGCAACAACTATTCCCAGTGCTCTAGACTCCCAGTACTGCCCACAGAACTCCATGAGTCGCATGGATGGGTTGGATATCAGCTCGACTAGCACACCAGTAGCAGATATAAGACTACGCTGGGCCTCAAACAAGTCCCAAGATTGGAGGGATGAATCCGAAACGTCAGGGCTCGTAGTCCATTCTTTGACGACGGTCTGAATGCAATTCTGAATCAAGTTACCGACGGCAAGAAGCCGTTCCACTTCACGACTACGACTTCCGAAATTTGGCGTCAATGTCATTATGGAAGACTTGGTGTGTATCGAGGAAGCTGCCCTGAGAGTATCTAGTAGAGTATCGAATATCAAATAGGGGGTTATCCGGGGGTGACCGTAGGCCACTAGAGATAGAAAATGATATTGTGAAAAGTATATAGCGGTACGGCGTTGAATACTTTGTTTCTACCCCCCACCACCGCCATCCAGGTTGTTAGGAGGTACCGTGGATTCCCCTCATATTTCATCCATGACACCAGCAAAAACGATCCGATGCATACGATATCGACCCTGTTGCATAAGGGGATTCAGATGAGCGGCATGCTGATCAATGGCAAGCCCGCTCACTACCACGGCAGATTTTTGCTAGGGAGTGTAAAAGTGATGGTGTATACAAGATCGCCCATCCGAGGATGCCAAACTGTGAGTTCACCCATGCATTGAAAGACCGAGCACGTCTATTGCCAGCGCAGTTCCCGCAGTTAATATCTACTATCAGCCAGCCACGCCAGATACGCCAGACACTTCATGCTGCCCCACTCTCATCCAGGGTTAGATGTATTAGGCTTGAAGTCCTTTTTGAGGTACCAAGACATCCAGGCGCCCTCGGTACCAGGATACATCCCGCGCGAGCTCGGACCCCAGGTGAAATAATCCTTGACATTAACAGCCCTGTCGGCAGACCAAACTTCAAAGGGTCTTGGTTTCATGCCTCCTCGTGCCCCCACAAATGGTATCATGCTCGCTGCACCTGCAAGAACACTCTTAGGTGCATTTAAAATTTCGAGTGCGTAAGGAAGTGTTGATGATGCAGGGCTCGGTTCACGGGAAGACTCAAGAACTCAGAGAGTCAGGCAGAATTTTGTATTTTTAGGCCGCATTGAACCTTGCAACTTGTTCTCGCCAACGGAGTTTCTCTGATGAAAAAAAAAAAAAAAAAAAAAAACCCTGAGAAATTTGGAGACGATTTTTGCAATATTATGCTTCATCTATTTTCTGGCTAGGATTTGGGCGGCTTGATATCGACCATGTCGTGGCTATGTACGGGTCGAGTACTGGGCAACATCTTTTTCTTTTTTTGGATCTAAACTATGCTCACAAGAATAGAGCCATTGGCCAAATATCCAACAGTCCGGCAATAATCGAAAAGAGACGGGCAGCTCTTACGTCTCCCGCTACTATCCACCCCTCTTTCGGATGAGGGCTAAAGCTAGATAACGCTACTCAGCAGAGCATTCTAATCTTGTGTTAAGAATCCATACCAGCTTTACCGATAGTTCGTTGCCGGCTACATCTGTACTTGGTTGAGACCAGCACTACTTTCCAGACCCAACAAACCCGTCTATGGTCTATGCATTGCGTTGCTTTGCTTGCATATTAATCATTTACCCGTTCCAGGACACAGGGGTTTTTGAAAGTCAGTAAGTGTTGTTTCCTCTCTAGAAGCTGTTGAATAACTAGGGGAGGTTCGGATCACTCTTGTGCAATCGATAGTTAGGCATTCAGCTAATCTTATTATCAAGAGATAAAAAGTTTGCGCAGAGATGTCAATGCTGAAGTTCAACTGGGATGGAGGCTATAGCCTCAGCTCCTATGAGATGGCCATTCTCGCAGGCCTTCTCACGTCGGCGGGTCTACTCCTTATATGGGTTTGGCCACGGAGTAAAGAGCCTTCTATATTCCATTTAGTAAAAGATGGGAACTCATATGAAACGCTGGCAATAAACTTCAAAAAGAGATTCCAATGTGAAGCGCGGAAAATGATAGATCTCGGTTTCTCAAACGTATACTGGCTCACCCTCTTCGTAGAGAGTCTAAGGGCTAATATCGAAATATAGTCGCGTAAAGCGTTTCGCATGGATACTTTGGGCGCCTCTCTGGTAGTTGTCTCGCGTGATAATGCAAGCTTCATCCGTAACCATCCAAATTTGAGTTTTGGAAAGGTCATTGACGAGGTGAGCACATTTCTCGAAGGACCCTCGTGAGGAGGTATTGAAGAAAGTCTTCCGCTATAGGTGTTCGGCGATAGGGTTCCAGGGCTTGATCCCTTCAAAGTTGAGCCTGGACTAAGCACGATATGGACAGACATTATAAATGGGAAGCTCACGCCCGCGCTTCGTGAGTACTCCTATCATGCGATTGATTTTCTGGGACAAAAGCTGATATTATGCCCTTCGATCAAAGGCACAATAACTGGGCTTATCTCGGAGGAATCTGCCAACGCTCTCAAAGGAAAATGGGGAGAAGAAACTGGTAATTACAACTCTTTCGAAACAAATATGATATCAAAGTTCAATGATGATAGCGCTGACTAGAGAGCTGCAGACTGGCATGAGATTACCCTCAAGCCAACAATTCTCGAGATCGTGGCTCAGGTGACAGCACGTCTTTTTGTTGGCGAAGACCTTTGCCACGATCCAACATGGCTTCGTATAACAGTGGACTATACAGTGAATCTTTTCGTAGCTGCAGCCATTCTCCGTGTGTTTCCACGCTTCTTAAGGCCAATCGCCCCTTGGGTTGTGCCGCAGCTCAGAAACATCCGATCAATGTTCGGAAAAGCAAGCAAGAAAATTATGCCAGTCCTCGAGGAGCGGCGGAAGCGCAGAAAGGTTTTGGCTGAACAGGGGGAAGCCGCTCCACAGTACCACGATGTAATGGAATGGGCGGAGCAAGTGGCCAGCGGTCGGCCATATAACCCAATAAATATCCAACTAGGATTCTCTTTAGCGGCAATACACACAACATCAGATCTTCTCGTTCAAGTAATTTTTGATTTGTGTGAAAAGGAAGATCTGATACCAGATCTAAGGAACGAAATTATTAGGGTGATTCAGGAAGATGGATGGCAGAAATCTGCATTACACAAGCTTAGGCTTATGGATAGTGTGCTGAAGGAGAGCCAGCGGCTAAAGCCAGTTGCAATTGGTCGGTAACATTTCATTCTTTTCTTTCTTTTGGGTTCCTTTCTTTGATTGCTGACGAAAAAAAAAATGTGCCTTTGCAGTGGCTATGAACCGCGTTACGGAACAAAAAGTGCGCTTGCCTGATGGCACTGAGATACCAAAAAACACCAGCATCGCCGTATCAAACAGCCATATGTGGAGTGCCGATTCCTCAGTCTATCCAAACGCAGACGAGTTCGACGGGTACCGATTCGCAAAAATGCGGGAAGAGCCTGGGAATGAAAATACGGCTCAACTAGTCACCACCAGCGTCGATCATCTAGGATTTGGGCTAGGCCAGCATGCTTGCCCTGGGAGATTCTTTGCTGCCCACGAGGTCAAAGTGGTGATGTGCCATATAATCATGAAGTATGATATCAAGTTTCTTGATGATCAGAGACGCCACCCACGAGTCCGTCGGTACGGAATTAACCTGCTATCTGATCACCAGGGGAAGGTGCTCATACGGAGACGAAAGGAAGAAATCAGCCTCGATCAGGGTCAATTTGTAGCCTGAACTCCCTTTAAATATAGTTATATCCAGCTCACAGTCACAAACATAAAAATTTGTACAACTGGAACTAGAATTGGCAATATTTGACAGTCCGCTGGAATGATTCAACAAGCATATATCTCGCACTGGTTTTTTCCTGGCCTTAAGGCATCTCATCTCGATAGTTCGGACCAAGAAGCTAAAATATTTGACCCAGATGAATCAAGAGAGTACCCCACATACAAAAAGTAAATGTTTTTTTAAAGTCACCTGCATGGGCGGGTGCTTTTGCCGAAGTGATTTGCTCGGGAGCATGGCCAGTATGTGAAGCGAGCAGGGTTGAAGGTAAATGCTGCTGTGTCTATCACTGTATGAAATAAGAACGTTCAGTTTCATCTTCCATCGCAAATAAATTTCATGATAGACAGCTTTGCGTTCGCAATGTTATCCGAAAAAAAATTCTGCTATCATCAACAACCAACCCCTCAGTTCATCTCAGGCTTCAGGAATGGCACACCACTCGATCTCAACGGAGGCATGTTTATCCTAAATAGTTAAGCTAGAACCTTAGGACACGAGATATCAACAGGGAGACCGAATTATTAAACCATGGACCTTCCAGCAGCACCAAACACCCCACGAGAACCCATTCCTTGTGCTTGCTGTCTCGCATATTTTGGAGAAATCGACGTTGTTTGTGTGTGGCCTGAACATGCCACTCGTTGTCAAAGATGTCAGCTTCACTGGCAATGCGAACGTGTACGGGATTCTTCTATCGTTTTTGATCGTTTTATTTCGAGCTTTTGCACAAGGGCTGGGAGGAGTCCTGCAATTGATGTTAACGGAGTCTACAGGCTGCGGATAGTCAAGAGGTGCGTGAGATCCTAATGACTCGTCAATGGATGCGATTCTTCATTCGTCAGGCCATAGAGACAGGTGAAATTCCGTCGATTCTAGCGGAGTTTCGGGTGGTTCTGCGCGAGCAGGTGGAATTATTTGTGCGTGAAATGCGTCAAGTACGGATGTAGGCGTAGGGCATCCAGCATTCCCACCCCGATAAACAACACGCTTCGCCGTGAATCACTTTCCACGCGTTTTCTGCGGGTACGTCTCGATACTCTGTCCAACAGCTCGTTAGAAACATTCTAAGATCCCTTCTCAGTTACAAATTGCAGCTTGACAGCCAGGTCTACATTTTTTCCCCCATCACTCCATAATAGCAAACGGTGTGACTGTTGACACCAGGGTTCGCGACAAAACATGGTTCCGCACTCTTCATAGCAACTTGCAAGACTTGGTTGACATGCGAGATATCTCCAACAGATTATTCCTTTTCGTCTACAAGTAGCGGCCACTTCTATCCCACCATTCTAGGCGACAATCGACCACATTGCTATGTTAGACTGGAAATTAGTACAATTTTGTTTTCAAGGCTTGAGTTGGAGGAAACAGTGTACCTGAATAACTATTACTAGCCTCTTAGCTTTTCCTACCTATCATACAATGAGACTTTCCTAATCCCACTCATCCTTGTCTACGGAGTACTCCTGATCTTTCCTGGATCAATTGCCGCTCTCTTTCCTGGCTATGAATAATCTAGAATGAGCCATCAGTCGGGCACCCCCTGTTCTCTCTAGAGGCCTGTTAGACACCCGATTTCCATAGCATACTTTGAAAGTAATTAGATATTCACGTTCTTGCATAGTCATACCTTTCCATATAGAATGCCCCGGATATTGTTTATCTACTGGAATCCGGTACGGAGTAGATCCTTTCTACCCCGTACTTCCCCCAAATTCTAAAAAAATCCACAGTTGCATGATACAAAGTTCAAAACAAGGTTCTCTCGAGTTGCATCTTGTCTACGCCAGTCCCACATAGGAGGAGCTGAGCAAAGCCAAACCGATGTCAAGCTGGTCCATGAAGTAAGACCAAAACTTTGCGAGTCTCTATTAGGTTCTATATTGTAGATACAACTTCATAGTTTGGTGACTATTGAATACCAACCCAGGGATTTCTTTTTTGAGTTCTCTTCTGGCTCTTTTCGTCGCCGAAAAGATGTTTGTTTGCTGGTTGGGTGTGGAGTCTCAGGAAGGAACAAAGGATGGGGTAGGCCCGAGAGTCAGGTATAAATATCACCCTCTCCCCCAGTGCTTTCTCTTCTCTCTTCCTCTCTCCCTCCATCTCTCTCTCTATCCACGGCATCACCCAAAGCATCTAGTATAATACCAAAATCCAACCTTCTCAACTTCTACTCCAACAAATTGAACGCCAGAATGCCTCAGAACAACAGCAGTAACAGCAGTGGCAGTAGCAGCAACTCCGGGAGCGGAGGCTACTCCTACAAGTCCTCTGGAACCAACAGCCAGGTTTGTGCTCGAAATCATACCAACAACTAGTACAAGCAGAAAGTGTGACAGCACGCATACTCAACATTTAGTAGGGAAACCACTATTGCGCTCGCGACTATGGCTCCTCAGCCGCCAACTCCAATTCATATCATTACTCCAATACGTAAGGATCCGCCGCTTAACTCTATCCCAATAGGTAGCTAACTAACCGGTATGATCAGGGATGGCTCGTACTATTATAGCAATTCTAATGGAAGCACTTACCATAACAATGGACAAGGCGGCTCAACCTACACTCCTCCTGGTGGAAAGAAATAGAAAGGATCATCGACAGATTTTCAAGTCTTAAAGAGTTCTTTCATGATGTATCCATCGCCCTCTATGCAGATATTGAGGGAGTGCTGCGAGCTTCTAGGACCAGGGTTTCCTTTCCTGTATCTATAGGCCGATTATCTAGTGACCAATCCTGTGGTGCCTAAAGCATGTTCCAATCATTATTATTTGCTTATTCTTGTAACACTACAGTAGTTATACATTCTTCTGGAAGACCGGTGGGTTCGATTCTATTATGTGCAAACGTAGTCAGAGGGAGGAGTCATTATTCCTCCTGTAATGAATGGATTAATCATCCATTACTTATCTCGTGTGGTTTTTTGTCCACATTCGTACAAATTCCTGCTTCTCCTCGACACCCAAGCCGACTCTTTTTACCCTTCCAGATCGAGCCATTGCTTCCCCCACGGATCGCAAGAGGACCATTTGGTCATTGTCTAGTAGAAGGTCTGCTTCAGGCTTAGAAGTTTGCTGGGGTAGCAATACGTTGTTAGCAGCCACAATGATACTCTCTGCGATTTTGACTCGCACGTAATGCGTCGGCTTGCTCAGTAGGCCCCAAATAAACTGCAAATAGGTCCCCGGGATGGGAGTGGTGATATTTGCCGAATCATACCGCAAGCTAACAGGGAATATCTTGGCGCCTATTCGCGCCGAACATAACGATGGGCTTAACTCTAGTATCCCTTTGCCGTTTGTCGTGGTGCATTCGGGGAACACAACAATACATCGATTAGGATGACGCTTAAGCAGGGTTGCAAGATCTACTAGGTTCTTTTTATCGCAACCTCGTGGGGATACCTCTGGCGGAGAGAAAGCCCGTAGAATTGCCTGCAATAGCGATATTGGTTGCACCTTTGAGGTAGAAGGATATGAGGCGGTGAAAATTGGATTGAATATCGCCGCAAGGTAGAGTGCATCAATTGGGCAAGTGAATGAGCACGCTATTATGGTTCCTGCCTTTGGGAGCCTGGTTTCCCGGTGTACGCCGAGCGAGCTAGATATCACACCATGGGCACGTTAGATACGAGCAAGCAAACTTTCCGAAATGATTATCTCGCTGGTGGAAGTACTAACCCCCTTGGCAGATTCTCTATCTGTATATCCACCCACCAAATTCCGGGAATGCCTAACAACGTCCATAATGACATCTTCTTCCCTAGATTCCCAATAGGAAGCCATTGTAGTATGCCGAAATAAACAAAACAAGCCGTTACCAGTATTGGGAGGCGAATGGCGAACAATATCACGTAGAACAGAAGGGAGATCCGCGAAGTGGGTGTGACGACTGGTAGGAATGGGGCGATCCCAGAAGCTATTAAAATACTCTCAAAATTAGCCTCGTAAGAAGCGCAAAGAAAGCAGGGAGGGAGGACATACCTCTATCTCGGAACTGGGAGAATTTCTCCATAGCTAAAAGAAGCTTCACTCGCGTCCAAAAAGCTACAAAGATGCGAGAGAAGAAGGATTTAGAAGACCTTGGTCTGACCATCAATCAGAGTGTTTTTCAGTTCGGCCTAAGTCGTCTAAATGCGTCGTCAGCTCGTCGCCGTTTTAGGGTAAATTGTATGAACTCGACATCGGTTCATTCGATTCGGTGCCTGCAATTTGGATATTGTATTCTTTTTGCGAGCAAATTATTCTACTCCGTCATTCGTGGGTGGTTCTTCCTTCAGCGAACACTACTGTTCTATCTAGATATCTTGGCAGTCTAATAAACCTAACAAGATCTACAACGGAAAAGCATGGAAGAATATGCATTCGGGCAACTGTGGACATTAAATCTGCCATCCTAGGCCCTTTGGCCACAAAAAGGCCCAAGTGGATAGAAATTACCGTCGCGCCTCCCACCACAGTCCGGGTATAGTTAGTTGATAAGGGGGCAATATCGATATCATGGCTATTGAACTATTCCCTTGCAATGGTATACATATAGGCAATGAAACATATAGTTCCGTATATAATAGAGATATTTTCAAAGCATTATGTTTATTAGTGGTGAGCTTTTAGTGCAATAGTTAAAATAGAGTCGTTATACGACCATCGTGATCCCCTCCTTATACCAATAGAAAACAGGCCGTTGATGCTTGCTCGCCACATAACTATAACCTTTATGTAGCTATTAATCTCTGTGTTAACTAACTCTTTTTTATTCTCTCATAACATTCCGCTTCACAACCATCACCAACCATGTCCGTTACCCATATCGTCTTGTTCCAGTTCAAACCCGGAGTCGGCGCGGAGGCCATAAAAGACGTAATGAACCATCGAGATGAGCAGAAATAAAAGATGACGTGCTAATTATATCCCGATACCAGGTCTCTACTCGGATGCTAGGTCTCAAGGAAAACTGTCTACATCCTACTTCCCAGAAGCCGTACATCATTTCATCATCTGGCGGCGTAGATCACTCCATTGAAAATCTCCAGGTGAGGCAGCCATAATGACCCAGAAAAGGGAAGAAAGGATGAAGATTTACTAAGATTGACCTCTGGTTTGTTTTGTTAAAAACAAAAGAACGGATTTACACACGCCTTCGTTGTTGAATTCGCGAGCGCTGGGGATCGAGACTACTACGTCCAGAAAGATCCAGCACACCAAAGTTTCGTTCAAAGCCTTGATGGGATAGTTGAAAAGGCTCAAGTCATTGATTTCACGGGTAGGAGGTTTTGAAACCTGATATCTTGAATTTTAGGTTCTCCCACAGGAACAATTTATGACTGATGGGCACATCCGACGACTCTGTGTTGTTGAGAGGTCATTTTTCACCCATAGTATATTCCATTTCGAGAGAACATTTAGCTAAATAAATGAACATGAATCGTCAACATATTCATATGCATACATAATGTACCAGAATGCTTGTCAATATTATTCTGGCTCCTCTCGGCCCGAGAAGCTAAAGCCCTGAAACTCGTGGATCTCGGTTTGAAGTCAAAAATCAAAAAAGAAAGATCCTGAACCTCGAGCTGGAAGAAGGGTGAACTTCTATCATTAACCTTGACTAGACTAAACCGGCCACTGGAATCAAAATATATTATTACAAGTTAAGCCCGTCCAACATGGCGAAATCAGCGACTGGACCACCCCTCAAGATCCTTATGCTTCACGGCTTCACCCAATCTGGTCCCCTATTCCACGCCAAATCCCGCGCTCTCGAAAAACACATCCAGAAATTCTTTCCTTCCCGTGCAGTTACTTTAACATACCCCTCAGCTCCGATCACCCTCGACCCCTCAGATATACCCAATTTTTCCTCCTCCTCCTCAGGTAGCAGTACTCCCCAACAACCCACCGAGAAGTCAGAGTCCTTCGCTTGGTGGCGCCGAGCAGATGCCATCGACCCACCAGAATACGTTGGAATAAATCAGGGCCTTGCTGCTACTGCACGCGTGCTTGCTGAAGAAGGACCGTTCGATGGTGTGATCGGCTTTTCCCAGGGTGCTTGTCTAGCAGCAATGCTGGCCAGCTTGTTAGAGCCCGGCCGAAAGGATGCATTTGAGTATTTTTCTGATCCGTCAAATAATCAGCAGCCGGTACAATTGGTGGGGCAACAAGATCCGCTACAACGGCCTGGGTCGCAGGGGAAGGAGGGAGGGAAAATAGCAACTGGCATCGGGTTTCCCGCTTCGTTTGCGGAGCTGGATCATCCCCCGTTGAAGTTCGCGGTATGTTATGGCGGGTTTATAGCACCTGGTGTACGGTACCGTGGCTTTTACGAACGGCCTAGGATCCAGACTCCTGTCTTGCATGTGCTGGGGAGCTTGGATATGGTTGTGGAAGAAACCAGGAGTAGGAAATTAATTGAAGCATGTGCGGGAAGCCCTGAACTTGATGGCAGTGTCCTGTGGCATCCTGGCGGGCACTTTCTGCCTAGCCAGAGGCCATATCTAGACGGCGTGGTGCAGTTTATCAAGCGCAATCTAGAGAGTGATGGGCCTAGTAGCAAGTCAGACGGAGATGAGGCTGTAGAGAATATGGAGATGCCGTTTTGAATCCCTTTGTAGACAGATGTGCTAAACAATAGGTTGATTCCCATATATATACTTAGAATCGGGGAGCCCAAGACTATAGAATTGTTCAAATACTCGGGGCCTACTTCGAATGTAATTTTTCCTTTCTTTTGCATTTACAATGAGAAATATTGGTATAAAAGCAAAGCATATATCAGTTTGAAGGATGCACTGTCTATAAGAACGGTGTTGTACATGCATCAATATACACGGTGGTATCGCTGTTCTAAACTAAATCTCAACGAGCCCTTGCTTTGTGGCCCTTCTCCTGCTTCGAGGCTCTGATTCGAGCCATCATTTCTTCCTTCGTAATTAAATGGTCAATTCTCTCCAAAAGATTTAGTAGACTCTTCATATTACTGCTCCACTCATTGAGCACCTCATCAGCATCCCGTGGTTTCGAAAAATCGACCAATTTCGCCAGCCGATCAATTTTGGCATAGATAGTTTTGGACGTAATCAGATCGCTTATATACTTCTCTGTGTCTTCTTCACTTAAATCTAGCAGCTGCGTTAGCCGCTCTGTCTTGATTCGTGTATAACACTTGGCGATCACTCGGATGTTATGCTCGATAACACGCTTTCGAAGATCCTTCCAGCGTTCATAGGCCTGGTCATGGATAGAATGGTTCGAGGAAGCATCAAACACGTCGGTGTTGCAGAGATCAGGACCAAACTGCTCCTCGACCGTTGTCCAGCGCATCAATTCGTTGGTTGTGAAAAGCTTAAGAAGTTTGGCCTCGACAGGGACAAGGCTGTTTCTCGAATCGGCGTTGACACGATGAAGAAGATCGGACTGTTCATTATCGTAAGGTGATAGGATGACGTAGTACACGATCCGTTGAAGGGTCTTGGGAAAGTAATTGATTAGTTTCCAAGCCCAAGGGTGCAGAAGCAATCGTATAGGAGGATATATAGGAAGTACTTACCGCAGGTAATTGCTCTGGGTTTTCCTCAACGGATTCAGTGTCTAGGACTTGCCTATAATGCTTGCAAACCTCCAAATACTTGCTCTCATGGTTTGCGAGGATAATCTGTTGCTCGTAGTACTTGAGCTTCAAATCTGTCACGTCATCTTCCTTTTCCACTGGGGGATCTTCGGGTTTTCGATCTCTTTCGCGTTCCTCGGCTTCCTTCCTCTCCTTTTCCAGTTGTTCCGGCGACTTCTTGGGCTTTCTTGCGAAGTATCTGGTGCTGATTTTGCGACTCAAGATGTTGGCTTGAGTCCAATCACCCCTTGTTATGCAAAGTCCGACTTGTTCTAAAATAAACTCGGTCTTTTCTCTTCGGGCCATGGAGCCGAAGGTCTCCACCTGTAGCTCGCACATGATATCTGCAGCAGCATTGATGTCACCCTGGGATTTCTTGATATCTGACAAAATACGGGTCACGCGTGCTCTTTCGACTTCAACGAAAATCTGTTCCGCAAATAATTCTTGTTAATATTATCCTCATAAAACCAAAATTCAAAGTTCTAACCTTTCCATCCGTGACAGTCCTTAGTGTCTCAACCAAGGCCATTTTGGCATCCATATGAGGAGTATCGTCCAAGAATCCCATGGCGACTTGAACCATCTTGGTTGTTGCTTGTTTGAGCTGACCATGCTTCTTTGAAAGGCCAATGACATGTTCATTGACGAGTGGCCAGTCGCCAGCATCTTTACAGATCGTAATAATGGCAACCAAAAGCCTTGATGTGGAAGGGAGGTCGGATGCCTGTGATTTATTCGTCAATAGGTATTAAATGCTACCGACACCGGAGATAAAATCGATTTTTACCTGTCGTGCCTGTTTCTCTAGAACGAGTAATTTGTTGATGGCGCCATGTATATCTGTCTGCAAGATCGAACAAGTCAGCAAGAGCTACCAAGGGCATCTTAAGAGGGAGAAAAATAATAAGAGAGCAAAAACGACAAACCTTAGCTAGTTGCTGAGCTTCTGGAAGCTGCTGATCAACATCTTTGGAGAAGTCCTTGTCGGCCTTGAATAGCGTGCCCTCAGACATGATGGACAGCTGTTATGGGAGTGTCGTTCGATGCGTTGAGGCGAAAGGGGAGCGGAATACAATATAGGTAATATGCAACAGCAGCCAAAGATATTCCACGGTAACTTTTAGTAGTGGACTGGAGCTTGGATATTGAGAGATGGGAGAGACTTGACGAGGCGTGGAGGTCGGACTTGCTAGTGTTGGAGCTTCCAGTGAGAGCAACCACAGAGCCCAAAAAGGATTAAATATCAAGCTGTCTTAAAGGCTGGGTGGATTACATAATTAACATTAAAACAGCAAGTATAATTCCACATTAGGCTTAGACCGCGCGGGAGTTAAGCGCTAATTAACTCCGTGCTGACCATTACCCACTTTGGAAATCACGCAATTTGTTGCCAAAACTGGAAGTATTGTTAGCAGAAAGAAACAGCAACAAGAAGCAACTTCGTTATTTCGATGGATTTATATAGGAGCATGCGACCTCACGTATTCCCTGGATGCTGTTGCTGTCATACACCCAATTGCTACGTCAACCTATTGGATTCTGCTGTTACATGAGCTTTACAAGCGAACAAGACTTGAATTGATCAACTTGTGTACATCCAACCCGTTTATTACCGATGAAGGGCCATTCTACCGAATCGCAGAGGCTTGTTCCTCTTCTTACAGCTGTCGATGCTACATCTCATGTTCATTTAATAATTGGCTCCAATCCCCTAGCCAATGCCCGCTGCAGCAAGTCTCTCGATGCCGGCGCAAAACCAATCATAATCGCCCCTCCAGATAGCAAGCTTCCTTCGATACTTTCTCAAAGAATCGATGAAGGATTGGTACAATGGATAGCAAGGGACTTTCAGGACGAGGACCTCTGGACATTAGGAAGGGAGGCAGTTGATCGTTTTGTCGACACCGTATTTGTGACATTGGGCAAAAATAATCCTCTCAGTAAGTTCAACCTACCTATTACTATCGCAACATTTATCAATGCTTACCTACCGTTTAGGCCATCATGTAGCGGCATTATGCCGACGATTGAGAATCCCCGTTAACGTTGCCGACGCACCGGAATTATGCTCTTTCTCCCTTCTTTCAACATATTCTGACGGGCCACTCCACATAGGTGTCACCACATCAGGCAGGGGTGGTTCTCTATCCTCTCGTATACGAAGAGAAATTGCTTCTTACCTCCCTTCGGGCCTCGGACAAGCAGTCGAGGTATTAGGTGACCTAAGAAAGCGGATTTGGGAAGAAGACGCTGTAGCAGACGGCGTTGATCATTCACCTTACGAGGACGACTATGATGGCTCGATAGCTCAGAAACACACATTCAACTCATTAATCACAGAAGAAGATACGGCCAACGCAAAAACAAGGAGGATACGTTGGCTTTCCCAGATTTGCGAGTACTGGCCTCTGCGTCGGCTTGCTAGCGTCACTGGCGCAGACGCCGAACGGATATTAGCAGCATATGGTGGCGGGAAACATGGATCTACAAACGGTACCGGCCCGGGCAGTCTATCAGGAAAGGGCAAGATAATATTAGCTGGTTCCGGACCTGGTCACCCAGAATTAATAACCCGTGCAACTTACCAAACAATCAAAACAGCCGACCTTATTTTAGCAGATAAGCTTGTCCCAGCGGCCGTACTGGATCTCATCCCTAGAAGAACCGAAGTCCAGATCGCTCGCAAGTTTCCCGGGAACGCAGATAAGGCCCAAGAAGAACTCCTCGAAATGGCTCTCGAAGGCCTGGCGGCTGGAAAAAGAGTTTTGAGACTCAAACAAGGAGACCCTTATCTATACGGTCGTGGGGCAGAGGAGTTCCAGTTTTTCAGAAACCATGGCTACGATCCTATAGTTTTACCTGGCATAACGAGCGCCCTCAGCGCCCCATTATTTGCCGACATTCCAGCAACACACCGTGGCGTAACAGACCAAGTTCTAATATGTACTGGAACAGGCCGTCACGGAGCGGCTCCTATTCCCCCCAGCTATATACCGACGCAGACCGTTGTCTTCCTCATGGCACTGCATCGACTTCCTGCATTAATTGACTCTCTAACCAACACCTCACCACCTGAGCAGGACACTCTGGTTCGGATCCCTTGGCCGTCAGACACGCCATGTGCTGTTGTTGAAAGGGCGTCTTGTGCAGACCAAAGAGTTATCCGGTCAACGTTGGAGCATATTTGTCTGGCTGTACAAGAGGAAGGCTCAAGGCCTCCCGGTCTCCTTATCGTCGGAAAGAGCTGTGAAGTGCTTCACCAGTCAAACCAGAAATGGGCCGTCGAAGACGGATTCAAGGCGCTAGATGGCCTCACAGAAGACCCCGGTCTTGATATCCTAGCGAATCAAGATTTCTAGACGAGAACCTTTCGCCACCTTGTTTCTTATCTGAACACTATCTCAATTGCATATAAAGCGCTGCAGGTCATTTGTTATTAGATATATTAGGCGTCTCTTAAATATTCCATGTACAAATATTTTTAGATAAATGTTATAGCATCAATGTAATAGCTATAGACTGGGATGTGCTCTATCCCTTAACAGAAGCTTATGTGGTCACGTGTCACCAACGACGCCAAACTTCAAGATTATTCTTGATGGCGTTTCACTCAATTAACCCTCTTAAGTTACATCATCGACACCCTTTGGATGAGCGAGTATTCTGGTCCCTAGTACAGACTTTAACCCGGCATAACAGATTCCTTTGGATTTTGTACCAGACATCAAACCATTGTAGCTATGTCTTCCTCCACAAAACGGCCATACGTGTCTGAAGGGCAAATGCTCGATAGGTAACAACAATCCACTCGTCTTAACGGCCAAGCGTGTCCCATAAAAACTGATTCTAACTTCATCTAGAGCTCCTCTTCCAGTTAGAATAGTCAACTTCGCCCATGCTGTTTATATGTTTCTTGGTCTTTATGTGGTTTCGTTATTCGCAGTAAGTGGGCTTCGCCGTATCTCGGAATGGATGGAACTTATTTATCTGGGCTCCTATCTTCCTCTGGATATGTTAGCCCAAAAGGATTGTCAAAATGTTATGCTCATATGACTTGTTTCTGTGTTTTCAGGTGAACCCGTATGCCTCGGCCGAGCAGTCGAGTTTCAACGTCACAAGACCACGACTATCTCAAGGAGGACCTAGGTTTGGCGGTGGTGGTGGTGGCGGTGATGACCGTAGAGGTCCAGGTGGAGGAGGTCCAGGGAAACGGGTCGGGAGAGTCGATGATATCCGGGGGCCAGAGTGCAAAAGTTGCCAGTAGACGCGTGTGCACACTACAACCGTGCTGCAAATTCAACAGACGTCTCTAGAATGTACACTATGGAGTACTGGCCTACTTCTTCGCTTCGGTGTTTGTTTTTTTCCTTCAGAATTTTTTTTCTCTCCATTCAGTGTTTGGTTTCTTCCCCTTTAGTTTGATTCTCGCTTCGCTGTATTACATGCTCAGGGGGAGGCTGAGACTGGGTCACATGACATGGCGGGGCATTTGAGGTTCCTTAATATTTTTGCGGGGAAAATGGCTTGTGGAAGGCTTGATTTGATTTAATCCATGGAAAGTATCGAAAGCATAAAACATAACCAAGTGGACATCCCTTCAGGAGACCTGCCCGCAGCCTGGAAGCAATGACATTTATCCCCACCACAACCTCGGAATGGATTGCTAAGGTGGCTCGTACTAGGGAGGTCTATGCAAGGGCCAACCCTCCCAAGAGCCCCGTCATAAAACCCGCCGACTTTGCTCAGATAATTGATCATACGCTCTTGTCTCTGTCTGCCACTGAATCAGATATCGATACCCTTTGCGCTGAAGCCCGTGAGGCTGGGTTTGCGACTGTCTGTGTTCGCCCCAATTACGTCTCTCGTGCTGTTCAGAACCTACGAGGGTCCAGCGTCGGACTCACCTGCGTGATTGGATTCCACGAGGGCACCTACTCTACCGAATACAAAGTTGCTGAAGCCAAGGCCGCCCTTGCAAATGGCGCTACCGAGCTCGATATGGTGATTAACTACTGGCGGTTGAGGGCGATGGACTACCATCCTGTCTATCTTGATATTCTCGCCGTGAAACAAGTCTGTGCCCAAAGGGCAGGCACCAAGTTAAAAGTTATTCTGGAAACCTCGCAGCTGGATCAAGATGGTATTATGGCTGGTTGCGTGATAGCATGCTATGCGGGTGCGGATTT
Organism: Myotisia sp. PD_48; assembly: GCA_032988175.1. Taxonomy (NCBI): domain Eukaryota; kingdom Fungi; phylum Ascomycota; class Eurotiomycetes; order Onygenales; genus Myotisia; species Myotisia sp. PD_48. Next base: position 127,630 of record JANTQB010000043.1, on the reverse strand, counting down.
TGTCAAGACGAGTACCGGGTTTAATGGCCCAGGAGCGGATGTTGAGAGTGTTTCTTTGATGCTTGCTACGGTCGACTTGTGCGGAGAGGGTACAAAAGTAAAAGCAAGTGGTGGCATTAAGACCGCTCAAGACTGTGCGAAGATGATTCAAGCTGGTGCGACCAGGATCGGGACTAGTTCGGGTGTCAGGATTGTGAACGAAGCTCTTCAGGGTGAAACCGAAAAGGCATCCAAATCCGATGCCCCTGGTGCTGTTGTTTCCGGCGATTATTAAAGGGCATATATATATATGGGTTCGGTAATCTGTTTAGGATCCAGAAAACAAGACGCTCATTAATTGAAGGTGGAACTATCATGGCTTTGATTCGGAATATTTTGTTTCAATTTCTTTTGTGTTTAGCAGCAATGTTATCAGAAAATATCTCCTTACGGGAGCAGTGTATTTGAATAAAAATAAGGCCTAATGGCGGGGAACAACTAAGGGTACAAATCTAATTGATTGATGGCCCTAAATATTCTTTCTTCCTTCACCAAACTGCGATGTAGAGCTAGGACCAACCACGCCGGTTGCGTGCAAGCCGTCTGCGAAGGTTGAAGCGTCGCCCTTGGAAGACAATAGTAGTATTAGTTGTAAACATCAACCGTTATCAATATCACTAAAAACCAAACTTACGAGGTTCGTCCACTGGCCCAAAAATCGTTTCCATCATGCTTGGCTCCATGGGGCTTGCGCCTTGCAGTGTCCACCACGTTCTATATATGTCAACTGACAGATGAAGGATGGAACTTCTGCGTTGCCGCTGAGAAATAGAAGAACTGGGTGAAGACGGGACATCGATTGTGTACAATGAGGTCGGACGAGTGGACCAATCAGTGTCAAAAATGGGCAGTTCCTGCTCGTACCTATTCTCCGGGCGTAAATGGTCGCACGGTACCGAGATGTTATTTTCCATTTCTCCGACTGCCTCAGTTACTTCGGGGCTTGCAGTTTTCCTTGGTCTCCCAGTGCAGCTAGTGATCCAGTTATAGCAAGCTTTGACTTTCTGAATAACTGCTCTAAGAGGTGCATTCGATCCAAATATCAACCTGTTCTCGGGGGCCTCATCTCTCTCGGTAGGTTGGGGCCGATTGTAGCGACGTAGGATGGATCTCACCTCCCTAAATCTCCCCTGGCTGGTGTGTTCTTTCGGGCTTCGACTCATTATCCTTGAATTGGATATACCCTCGGGAAAATTTTAGCCAGATGTAGGCCTAAAACCCAGACCTGAACGTAAGGGCGAACAAGCTGACGTTCACAGCCTAAGTGCTAGGGGATACCAGGGGATCAAACCAGGGAAGAGAATGGATATCTCGAGTCTCTAGTTAAGGGGCCTTAGGTCTCAGTAGAATGAATGATATCCGGTAGTCCTTTTGATGATGGGAGAGTATGAGATATGCAAAGGACATGAAAGATACAAGAGAATTCTGTTAGCTAGATAGCTTGAGAACATAGCTCACCAGTTCTCATTCATAAATATAGCCAATTCCTTTCATCAAGTGAATGAAAATGTTGCTTAGTCGTAATTCTGGAGGGTTTCACCATTCAGAAAGGGTAGAGGTGTCAGTCAGGTAACATAATAGTTGCCATTGACAAAACACACATCTCAAGAGAAACAAATTCGATCAGGGGATCAACGGTCAAGGCATAGAATATGCCTCCTAATAAGAGAGTAGCTAAGCTAATCAACAAATTCAATCGATTCTGTTCAGCGATTGAAATAGCAGTTTCATATCTTCAGGTTGAGACCTATAACGATGGGACTCCTTCGGAAGCAATGATTCAGCAATTGATTGGCAGGATGGAAAAAGATACCACTCGGTCGGACTTAGTATGGCTTTCCACCAAGTTATCTTTGGCAATGCCATATTTCCCACTTGTTATGGGGATTTATTGTTTTCCATGGTGGCGATTGGTGGTGATCTGCGCTCAGCATGACAGAGCAAAAACATACAAAGTAGGGCTTCTACATCTCATCACGTGGCATTTCCCTACTAACATGCTTGTTTTATTTCAGTTCATGGGAATTCTCCTCAGGCGGAACTTTAAAATCATTGTGATTTGGTATTTATGATTTTCTTTGCCTGAGGAACTTTGTCACTATTATTGATGATCTTTTTCTTCATCTTGTGTCTAGATTCCGTTACACGTTGAGCTCTTGTAATCTTTATCTTCTTTTTTTTTGCAGGCATCATGCACCAGACAAAGGTATGGTTAATTGCAGTGATTCGGAACAGAAATAGGTTATAACTTACTAATCCCTTCCTTCTACTGGAATTATAGAAACGAAAAACCTCGCATGATCAAAAATCTAGCCAAAATGAGCTTGTTGAAACAGCTGCAAAACCATCCGCTGTGTTTACACCTCAAGGAGGAAGATCGTATACCCTTTCCGTTGCATTGCCTGGAAGCATTGTCGCAAAGTATGTAGGCGGGGCCTAGAACAATAAAAAATTGATTGATTTCGTTATATTTATTCCAATTGGACCTCTCTCTGACTGTGCTGTATTCTTTACTACCTGTAGTGCGAAATCTCATGACCAGAAAACCTACCTGGCCGGAGCCATAGCTCGCGCATTGGCTGTATTTGGAGTCGATGAGATTGTAGTATTTGAGGACGATGAACAAAGAGTCGATAATTATAACCCCCATGACCCCAACGGGACGCCTGATTCCCCCGATGGATACACCGCATTTTCCGATCCCTCCCATTTCCTCTCTCATATCCTCTCCTACCTCGAAACGCCACCGCATTTACGAAAATATCTGTTCCCAATGCACCCTAATTTGCGAACGGCTGGAACACTACCGAGCTTAGATATGCCACACCATGTCCGCGCTAGCGAATGGGGCGAGTATCGCGAGGGCGTGGTTGTTGGTCCAGATATGCAAAACGGAGAGTACAACAACCCACAAAAGAAACACAAGGACTCGAAGAAAAAGAAATCCGGGAAGAATAAGGATATGGGTGAAGAGAAAGAAGTCTTGACAACCGTGAATGTTGGTCTACCAGACCTTATCCATCTGCCTGGCATCTCGATCCCAGAGCACACACGTTTAACATTGAAATTCCGCTCATCCGATCCATCAGATGGTGCTGATCCAGTTTCTCCTTCTGCCCCACGTGAAGAAACAGGTTATTATTGGGGATACTCTGTCCGTAGATGTGGTTCACTATCGTCCGTGTTCACTGACTCCCCATTTGACGGCGGATACGATCTGTCAATTGGGATGTCAGAGCGCGGGAAACCCCTTCCTGAAGTCCTAGAGGAACAAAATATACCTCGTTATAAACATCTTCTGCTTGTATTCGGCGGCGTTGGTGGAATCGAAGCCGCGGTGCAAGCAGATAGATCCCTTGCGGATAAGGGGGTTACGCCTACTGATGCAGATAAATTGTTTGATTTCTGGGTCAATCTCCTCCCAGGGCAGGGAAGTAGGACCATAAGGACAGAAGAGGCGGTCTGGTTGGGCTTGATGGGATTCAGACGTGTTGTAGATGCGAATTCTACCACAAAGTAGAGAGTTACGATGGACCAGTAACCAAAAAGAATGAAAATGGAAGCATGAGACCAGTTATTCAACTCCATGGCAAATCAATGTAGTGATAAGACAGATGTGGTTGATTTTATTTGTTTGCACCATAATATAATGACCTGGTATAAAAATTTTATATCCCTAGATATCTCAAGACTCCAATCCCGTTTTAAACCAATACATTCAAGCAACCGAAGATTCCACCAATAAATCAGAACATATACCTACTATTTTTACCATCAATTATCACTGCTCATCTCACTATCATTGCTGGATTCCTCGGCCATCTCCATGTCCTTCACCACCATATCCCCATTGCGACCCCTTTTCTCTGCCTCAAACCAAGCTTCTCTCCTCTTCAATGCCCTTTCTTCTTTCTTCACTTGTCTGTCACGATTGTGTTTTTCGACAGCTTGCTGCTTTTCCAGTAGCTCATTGCCAAAATCCTCTAGTCCAGCTACGTGATCTCGCAGTTCCAAAATCTCTGCCATGTTTGACTGTCGAGCAGCTTCTTGTGTCGATACTTGTTTCTTCAAAGCTTGGATTTCAGCTTCTAGCAGTTCGAAGCGAGAGTTGTCTTCTACTGGAGCAGCGGGTTCGATCCGGGAATTTGACTCTCTTTGAGACGCAGGTGCAACAGAAGTGATTTGGGTTGATGAGTAAAGATCCAACAAGGTTTCCGAGATCAGTGAAGGTGGGAACGAAGGGTGGGATAACGCGGCTGAGAAGTCTCGTAGGGCCGAAGAGGAAAAGTCTGTGGCAGCATCGGAAGAATTTATATGGGCTTGGAAGATGTATGAAGACGGGACGGCATCTCCGGGTGATTGGCCTCCGGAAAGAGCATGGTCAAATCGGGGTTTTACGATGGTATGAGTGGTAAATTTTTTCGATTTATGAAGCAGACCAGAGGGTGTGAGCATTTGGATATTTGTGACAGGTAGGTTGAAATTAGCAACAGTGGATGAATATCTCGCCCTGCCAATGTCCCAGCATACAACAGCACCGCTTTTATGTCCCGATAAAAGGTTTGCGCCATCATATGAGAGGGTCAAAGAGAGAGCTGCGCCTAGATCGGCGGATGGTGGAGTCCATATATCTTTCTTAGATAACTGTGTCGGAACGTTTTGATAGTTGGGATCGTAAAGTGTGTTTTGCACTGTAAGAGGCCTGAAAAAATCGATCAATTGAACACTTCCATCTTCGTATCCAACATATATAGCTCGATCGGCAGCGTCGATAGTCACGCTCAACGGAGACAAAGGGACAAGATACGTGTGAAGAATTCGTCCAGTGCGGTATTCCCAAACAAATATTGTCCCGTCTCGGGAAGTAGACACCGCAATGTTGGATCTATTAATGCTGTGTCCGACGGCAATGCTCGTTATTGCACTAGTATGATTTGAAATGGTACGCATAGGGGAGTATGAAGCCGGCGATGAATTCTGATCAGCATTGGGAGCGTGCGAGAAAGAAAGAAGGTCCGGTAACGACCAGACGTGTACACTGGAGTCTTCTGAGCCAGATATTATAAAATTATTTGTCGGATCTATGGCAAGGGAGGTAACGGGCTGTAGATGGGTTGCAGGCGTCAAAATTTGCCGTCCAGTGCAAACCTAGTTCAATAATAAGAGTAAGCAGTGGTTCTAGTTCAGTGAGCAGCAAAATAGACCAAAAAAAGACGACAGTGGTTTATAATCTGCTCGTACCTCCCACATTATCAGTTTTCCCCCCTCAGTCCCCAATACTACTATCCCACCATCCTCTGTTCCACCACTGGCTCCAGCGATTGCAATACTTCGCAACCTTTCTGGAAACGGAACTGTGGCTTCTTGATTATTCCGTTCTCGGTTAAAAACATGAACGACAGCTTTCCCAGTTTGTACTGTAAATATATGCGAGCCGCTAATAGCTAAGCAATTGCGCTCTGTTGAGCTTTTCTTCAGACCATCCTGGAGGCAGGGATTTGGTCTAAATTCATGGACACAGATTCCGACATCTTTGAGGGCCGACGAGGTTGTTGGGGTGGAATTGGCTGTCAGCAGCGAGGCAACGAAGCTCTCAGATAACATGGGGAAATTCACGAGCACAAACAAAGAGTATCCTCTCAGTTAATTGCTTCTTGGGCGTTGGTTCGTCGGCTTGCCTGCAATGAATGACTTTCTCAAGCTGCCTCAGAAATACTTTTTGTTTGCATTGTTTGCATGGTCCAGCCAATCTGACTAAGCGAAACAGACCTAGGTCACGTGGTAGGTCTGTGCACGGCCCACCACGTGATATGAGTCTGAGCTTCTTACTTAGCGAAGCTGGGTCGGTCACCTATCCTGTCATGAAGTTAAAGCACGGGAAATAGCTATACAAAGGAATAGAATCTGTGCTTGAATACAATATTTTCATTCTCTTGGCCAATCATCGTGTACCAGTGAATTACGGGCCTATGCTAGCTAACTGATGTGTTCCGTACTTATTCATTTCTGGAATGGCTCCTAGCTGCTTTTTCTCCACAGCCAGTTTTCAAACGCCTCGCCATCTAAATCCTTCGGGCACCCATTTTTAATGGTTTTCCATCTCATAGAGACACCGAACCCCGGGTGGTTTCTCGGATCTTTCATCAAACTCTCAATCCGTTGCGTGGCCGGATTATCTTCCCCTTCACACATGACCCTTGCTTGATATGCCCTCTCTGCAAAACAACTTGCCCGAGCTTGGTCCCCATGAGTAATGCAAATCTGAAAAGCGTCATAATATACTCGAGGAACTAAAGCACCACTGGAATACTCTTGTTCTAGGAGTTGGAGCAGGCTATGACAATCCTCCAAACAAGCACCTGGAGTAGAGAGTACGCGATCAGGGTCCCCAATTCGCCAGTCTAGAGTTTGGATTCGGCGCCTGCGTACATCGCTAGCTTCGCGGGCTGCAACTGAACTGCTGCAGAGCTCGCAAGTGCAGTCAAACCCGAATTTATCCTGGAGGAACTGTCTGCGGGGCGTAAATTCCTCACCTCTGTCATAGGAGAAAGTAATTTCCTCGCCAACGCTAATATAACGAGTTGCATGGATTGTCTCGCGCCCAAGGTTGCTGTTCCAACTACTGTGAGTATTCGGAATGCAGCTATGATTGATAAGACAGATCGTCGCGTAAACTCCACCGATCTTCGAATGGGGACCACAAGGCAATGCGTTTGTCTTAACAATTCCACTGAAGGGATGTTTCTTAGAGTAGTTATTATGCAGTGAAAGAAACAGCCGTTGTTTTGTTTTGGAGAGTGCCTTTAATTTTGCTGCAATCTGACGTTCCATGACATCGATCGAATTGATGTTCGGTGTAAAAAATAGTGGCTTTTCTTCAAGGATGCGTGTACCTTTGGCAATATTGAAACGAGCAACAAGGCCTCTGCCCTTGCCCTCTAATTCCTGGACCTCGAAGAGCGGTATATTTACTCGGATGCCCTTAAATGAATCAATGGCATCAGGGATATCTGGTTCGTCGGGCTATTTCGGTTGTAAGCTATGGCTAACTCTACATTAGGTGTTTTCTCACAAACCTTTCTGTGAGACTTCATCAAATCTCCAAAATTTCCTTTATCGTTCGAGCGGCCTTCATTCCCTTTTTCTGCCTTCCAAAGCTGAATGCGATCGCCAAAGTGAACTCTGGCGATCCGAGCAACCGCCTCGACATACTTCTGTATCTCTTTAATTTGATTACCGGCAATATCGGAGCCAAAAGACAAGAACTTATGGCCTTCTCTTGGGAGTAAAAGGTGATCGCCCATTTTGAATTCAAGATGGCTAGCCTTTAGTTCAACTTGTAGATCATTCTCGAAATGCTTTTTGATATTTTCGAAAAATTTATGCCACCTTTTTCTATCTTCAGTGTTGTTTGAGAGACAAGGAACCAGATCGAATCCAGTTGTAGAAGCCATTGGCTCAGTATGTGCCAAATGGTAATGATTATTCAATGGTATTTGCCTGTCAGAATCTCTTCTTTTTCCCTGGCTCCACAGGGTCTCGGTTTTCAATGTTTTATTCTTCTAGCACCACCAATGGAAGGCTATCGGAAGAGCGAGAGAGAAAGGGAAGAAAGGGTTCTTCCAGAACCTTGCAGAACGGAGAGGAATAGAGGAAGAAAACTCTACACGTGAATTGCCATCAAAGAAACCTAGGTCTCATTTGTGTCATTGACTTATACTAAAACAACAGGGCTAGAACGCACAAACAGATTCCCTTCTGGCAAACTCTTAACAGCCGTCTCTTTGCACAATCTACGGGCCAAGCCGATGTTACGCAAATTGCACACTTCTTAATCAGTCGTTCAGAAAGAATTGCTCACGAGGGAGTAACAATGAGCGTCGTGATTGCCCCGGATGCCAATCAGACAAACTTAGAGGACGAGCTTATGGCCCTCGCGTTGCAGGTGCAGGAACTACGGGTTTATGACGCGAGAAAAAAGGGAAAGTATCCGGCTGGCAAGCCTCCAGACACTGAAGTGGCGTTCTCAACGTTCGAAGCTGAGATCCAGAGCCATACTGCCATTTTGAGGGATCTGAAGCTTGCGCATAGTATTGCTCGAGCTGTAGAGGCGGATGGTCAAGCAATCACCGATATTACGGAAAGTGAAACCCAAGATGAAGAGGGCAGGCGCTTGGCCTTGCAAATTCACGGCAACGGGTCGCAGGTAGCAGTTCAGCCGACGGATATCCAAAAGGTCTCAGCAAAATATCCACATCGCCTTGCCGAGCTGCCATTTGAAGATGACGACGAAGAATGTAGTGCTGGACCGTCAATGTCCTATGCCGAACGCCAATTGAGGGCCATCGAAAGATTCTCTCAAAAAGGAACACAATGTTGCGCGTGTCTCGACTACTACCAGTTATACGAGATTGTGCGTCTGGAGTGCAAAGATCGGTACTGCATTGAGTGTTTCAAGAATGTGATTCTGCGGGCTACCAAAGATGAAACCTATTTCCCTCCAAGATGTTGCCGCCAGGACGTTCCAGAAGACCTTATCGCCAATATTTTGTCGCCCGATGAGATGGACTCCTTTGACAAAGCTAAGATCGAGTTTTCCACGCCTGATAGAACATATTGTAGTGGTCCTTACTGCGGAAGGTTCATCCTTCCGAGCCAAATCACAGGAGACAAGGCAGAATGTGATAGTTGCAGCGCTGCCACCTGTACCATGTGCAAGAACCCATTTCATACTGATGATTGTCCAGCCGACCCGTCGCTCCAAGCAACATTAAAGCTTGGTGCAGATGAAGGATGGCAGCGTTGTTATAAATGCAAAACATTGATAGAGTTAGACACTGGCTGTTACCACATGACGTATGGTTTCTCTCCTCCTCTTTGCTGGATGCGGCAGTACGCTAACCTTCGCTATCCATTATAGATGCAAGTGCAAAGGCCAATTTTGCTACCTGTGTGGGTTGGAATGGAAAACCTGTTCATGTATGCACTGGAATGAGCGACGTTTACTTGCAAGAGCGGGGGAACTCGTCGATAGAGAGGCAGAGCGTCCTCTTCCTCAGCAAGAAAGAGCTCGCCGTGTCGAACAAATGCGAGACGAGATTCTCGAAACCCATGAGTGCGAGCATCCAGGTCGTTTCCAACGAATCGGTGGTCCACAACAATTCAGGTGTGAATTGTGTGATGATGAGCATTGGAAATTCATTCTTGAATGCCGTCGTTGCCATCTACGAGTTTGTATGGACTGTCGCCGGACGAGGATCTAATAATGATTGGGGTGTAGGATTGAAAATGTATGTTAGATCAGTCAGTTAGTACCAGTACCCCCAGTTAGTTTAATGCATGGAGGAATGAAGGCATTCTTTTTTCTTGTACTCCGTGTTTATTTATTTGTCTTCTGTTGTTTGGGATGTAAAAAAAAAGAATAGAGAAAGAAAGCCGTGGATTTCCGAGTCTCGCACGAGTGAAATGTTTTCACCAATCAGCGCGGCCGAATTAACTCTAAATTCTAGTTTGAAGCTTCATCTTTTTCGCCCTCAACTTATCACCCCCGGACTCATCCATTTATTCTCTCATCTCTAGCTCTGATATGCTTTCATGAGCGACAAATAATCATTCCTTTCATTGTGCACTCAACCATATATTCCTATTGATACCCAACATGGCCACACCGTGCTCTGCCAGCCAATTGCGACACCTCTCCTCTCACGCCTTTCGATCCCTCTCCATACAGGTTAGATCCAGTTCTAGCTCCAGGTCCTATGCAACAACTACACCAGTCGATCCCGCCATCCCTTCTACCAAACGCCCTCGCACCACCTTCACAGACAAACTCAACGCCGGTCCATCTTTCAACGACTTTGTCCGCGGTGACAACGACACCACCCCCTTAGACCCTGCTGAAGCCTACGCTCTCAAAACCGCCCTGGTCGGCCCAGCAGGCAAGAAAAAACAAATCACCCGTCTCCCTTCATGGCTTAAAACCTCCATCCCGGCCTCCAACAACTTCAAACGTATCAAGAACGACCTCCGCGGACTCGGCCTACACACCGTTTGCGAAGAGGCCCGATGCCCTAACATCTCCGAATGCTGGGGTGGAAGCTCCAAGGCTGCAGCCACCGCAACCATTATGTTGATGGGTGACACATGCACGCGCGGATGCCGTTTCTGTAGTGTGAAAACATCTAAAGCCCCTCCGCCACTAGACCCGCACGAGCCCGAGAACACGGCCCAGGCACTCAAACGATGGGGGCTGGGATACGTGGTTCTAACCAGCGTAGATCGGGATGATCTGGTGGATGGAGGAGCGAGGCATTTCGCCGAGACAGTGCGCCGGATTAAAACACAGGCGCCGAATATGCTTGTTGAGTGTCTAACGGGGGATTACGCTGGGGATTTGGAAATGGTGAAGCTGGTGGCACAATCGGGGCTGGATGTTTATGCGCATAATGTTGAGACCGTGGAGGCCTTGACACCGCAGGTTCGGGATCGGAGGGCTGGGTTCCAGCAGAGTTTGAGGGTGCTGGACGCGGCGAAGAAGGCGAAACCCGAACTAGTGACCAAGACCAGCATGATGTTGGGACTGGGCGAGACCGAGGCCCAGATATTGGATGCCTTGAAGCAGCTGAGGAGCGTGCAGGTGGATGTGGTTACGTTTGGCCAGTATATGAGGCCGACAAAGAGACACATGGCAGTGCACGAGTATGTGCGGCCGGATGTGTTTGACATGTGGAAGGAGAAGGCGCTAGAGATGGGCTTCTTGTATTGTGCGAGTGGGCCGTTGGTTAGGAGCAGTTATAAGGCCGGAGAGGCATTCATTGAGAATGTGTTAAAGAAGAGGAGGGCCGAAGCTGGTTCTCAAGAAAGTCGGGGGGTAAAGGATGAAAATGTGCTGGCTGGGGAGGTTACAAGATAAAGAATGTTGTTCCTTTTTGTTGTATTTTCAACATTAATACATTGGATGGATATGGGGTGTTGTTGGCGTTAATTTACTTATAGTTACATAGAAAGAAGACGGGGAATTGTCATGACATCAATTGGTATCTATTCAGGATATTTTAAATAACGGAAATAAAAATTTGTATCCTAAATATCTTAATCCTGAAGCAACTCTTTTACTTCTCCATCCTCAAGGCCTAGCAGATACAAGATGTCGACCAGGCTGTCTCCATTCAATCTCGTCGGAGCCTCAAATTGGACTTTACTCTTTGCTTTGAAGGCGACTCCTAGTCCAGCCTCTTTCAACATGAGCAAATCGTTCGCTCCATCACCGACGGCAATGGTCTGGGAGAGTTTGATTCCGTTTTCTTCTGCAAGTTTTCGGAGCATGGTTCGCTTATGTGCTGCGTCGACAATGGGGTGATCGGGTGATAGCTCACCGGTAAGTGTGTTTGTAGATTCATCAGTTACAAGCTTTATTGTGCCGCCCCCGGCAACAAATCAGTCAAGAGTTAAATCAGCGTCACATGGAGTACGTTTGAAACTTACATGATTGGCACAGGCGAAATCTAGATCAAGCTGCCGGGCGAGCCATTCAGCCAAAGGTTGAAACCCACCGCTCAGCACAGCAGTTCGGTAGCCGAGGCGTTTAAGTGCCTTACAGAGATCGCGAGCTCCAGGCGCGATGGTAATAGTAGATTCAAGCTTTTGGAAGACGTCTCCAGGCACACCTTTAAGTAGTGCGACACGGGCTTTGAGCGAGGCGGCAAAATCAAGTTCGCCATTCATCGCACGCGCAGTAATTTCCTAGCCAAAAGTTTTAGACATCAACCATTCAAGAAGATAACCCAAGCAAGTTAGATTGGAAGGATGGGTTGGAAATTGGCTTACAGAAACTTCTTTCTCAACACCAATAAAGGCTGCAATCTCATCAATGACCTCCTGTTCAATCAGCGTGCTATCCATATCAAACACGGCAAGCCGCTTATACCGTCGGTGTATGCACTCTCTCTGCAAAACGACCTCAACATTCCACTGGCGCTCAAACCTCCACAGCATCTCATGTTTCCTCAGCTCATCGAGGGTCAAATACTCTGGGCTGGGAGGTGGGCTGATTGTGACCTCGACGACATGCGGCTGGTCCTCTTTATCCAGACACCTATGAGAGCTGCTCATGCGATGATAAGGGCGCGACAACTCCTCCATAATCTGCAAGAAGTTGGTCAGACATAGTTGCGACACGTACTGGCCGTAGAGATGGTCTAGCGGCTCGGGACCCGGGGCGGGAGGCTCAAGCGGATTCAATTCGAATAGTGGGGTTGAAATTGGGGCAGAGCCAGGGGCCATATTGTTGGCAGCCGACTGTGAGGCATCGTTGGCTGGTTGTGATTGTGATTGTGATTGGGACTGCGATTGCGATTGCGATGGTGTCTTGTAGAAGATGGTTGCGACTAGCTTGGGGGTGTCGGCGGGGAGAGAGCTGAGGGAATTCCCAAATATGGTATGGACGATGCCGCTTTCTTTAATGCGGGCGTCCTTGTGGTCTTCTTTTTTAGAAGAGTCTTCGAGAAGGGATCCGTCGAGGAGGCCATTAATAGAGGCGGGAGATTTGTACTGTTGGTGATCACGAATGAACGAGGCACCAGTAAGTGAGCTGTGACGTAGCACCGGGCGCCCTCCCCGCGTGGGAATGGTGGTTTCTGACATTCTCCTCAGACACAAAATGTTCTCTTCTCGCTCTCTGTTATCTTCTTCTCGTCTTCTTCAAATTCTCTTTTATCCTCTCTGAGTTCTCCTGTTTTTGGTTTAGTTCTGCTGCTCTTATTTGTTCTTCTTCTTGCTGTTCTTCTTCTGCTGTTTCTTCGTTGAAAGGAATCTAGGGTTGGATAACCTGTAAGTCCTCCTCTATATCTTGTGTCCCTCTTCCTATTAATATCCCAATCTCTTAACTTAAGGATTGGTTTAGTTACTAATAGAATACCTTGATCCAACACCTCAGTTGGTTTCCATTCTCTCATTTTTTTTGTCCCTCTTTTTCCCCCCCCCCCCCAACTTCGAGATAGTTACTTGATCACATGACTGAGATTGAGGGGTTTGATTACGTCATCCCAATCTTCTCGGCTTTTTCGGTTGAAGAAGAAGCAGCAGAAGAAGAAGACATCAAAGATATTCCCTGGAAGCAGGAGTGGAAGAGGAAGAGGAAGAAGAAGAAGATGAAGGAGATGATGATATAATGAAAGACAAGCTAATGATGATATCTACTGCATGTCCTGCCTTGTACTCTAGTTATATGCATGCATATGTACCTGTGTGTGTGTGTCGATCAGGGTCTGATCGACCAGAGAGATGACGGAGGTAGCTCTCAGATCACAAACTTGAGAGTGTGATTAATAAATACCCCTTGATATCACATCATCACATCAATGATTGATCATTATTCATTTCTTTCCAAGATGAACGCAATCACAGATTGGATTTGAAATGGAAACAGAAATTGAACAAGCTGAGGGCACTGCCAAACAAGTGGCTTACCTAACAACGCTGCAAATAAAACGGCGCTAAAATTGCGTGATTTGCACCAGGCATGACCACATCCAGGGATTTTCCCCTAACAAGAGAGAAAAAAGCAAGACAGAATGTTCTGTAATCTGGAGGGAGAGGGAGAGGAGAGAATTGATCTCTCTCCCTCCCTCGAGCCCACAGTTTGCTGGATGGCGTGATTTGTAATGCCCGCATTTCCTACCCACAGCATAAAACAAGCCGGAGAGAAGGAATTCTCGCTGGCCACAAGAAGAAGAAGAAGAACAAGAAGCACAAGAAGCCTTGCCATTGGCCTCTGCCCTTGTCCGTCTTGCTCTTCGTCCTCTTCGTTGTTCTCCTCTTTTTCGTTCTCCCCTCGCTGTCTAATACTTCTTTTCTTTTTTATCCTCAACACCTCCCTGGTCTCCTCCACCAGCCTGTTCCTGTCGTCCTGCGACTGCCATTGCCCTCGCCATTCGCTGCCCGCTTTCTTCACAGATACCCTAGTTAAAAATAATTCCACCACATCCTCTTCATCCTCTACTTCTTCCACGTCTACTTCTTCCTCCTCAATATCAGTATCAGTATCAACATCAACTCCAACTCCAACCCCATCAGTAACCATGCCTTCGTCAATTACATCACCCTACCCTGGAGATGAGATCCTGGACTCTAGAGACCCTGAGTCAGGATATGCCAGTGGCAGTCCTAGCGAAATGTCTCTCCCAGAACTCATCTTCACCAAACCACACATGCAATTCCTCAACAGACAATTGCAATTCCTCGAGCCTCAGGGTACCTATTCCTCTAATCCTTCCCCCCCTTTTTTTAACATGGAGTAAAAAAAAATACTAACACTCAATAACCAGAAATATTAAGATGGTGCATCACAAGCCTTCCAGGCCTCTTCCAATCCACATCTTTTGGCCTCACAGGTCTGGCCACCCTTGATATGCTTTCCAAGCTCGATATCCCTAGGCCACAGATTGTAGATCTCATCTTCCTCGACACTCTTCACCACTTTCCAGAAACTCTCCACCTGATGGACAGAATCCGCAAAACTTACCCCCATCTCAATCTGCATGTCTACAAGCCAGCAGGTGTCCGCAACGCTAAAGACTTTGCTGCCAAGCACGGTGAAAAACTCTGGGAAACAAACGACGAACTCTACGACTGGATAGCTAAGGTCGAGCCTGCCCAGCGTGCCTACCGAGAACTTCAGGTCAATGCTATTCTGACCGGCCGACGACGAAGCCAAGGCGGCAAGCGTGGAGATCTCGATATCATCGAAGTCGACGAGGCCGGTCTGATCAAGATCAACCCCTTGGCCAACTGGAGTTTCAGCCAGGTCAAGGAATATATCACCCAGAACAACGTCCCATACAACGAGTTGCTCGATCGCGGATATAAGAGTATTGGTGACTGGCACTCCACCCAGCCCGTCAAAGACAATGAAGACGAACGATCCGGTCGATGGAAGGGCCAGCAGAAAACCGAATGCGGTATTCACAACCCCCGCTCAAAATATGCCCAGTTCCTCATGGAACAAGAACAAAAGCGTCAGGAAGAAGCTCTCCAGCAAGCCCTTCGATCCAATGGTGCTGAACTAAGTGTCTGATCGAGCATTTGACTTTCCTTCCTTCCTCACATTCCCATAAAAGACGGTTCTGAGTTGTTTATACCAGCAGCGTCATTCTTTTCCGGCGTTCTAATATGGTGGTCGGCGCTCATGTTTTCCAATTAATGCCCTCCCATAAATTTCGGTGCTTAATTTCTTCTTCCTTTCTGGGGCTTCTCTTCCTCTCTTTGATTTTGAGTTTATTTTCTCGCACAATCTGCATGATACCATCAGTATCCTAGTGTTAGCGCAAACCAGCACACTAGGTAAAACCACAACCCCTCCCAAGACACGGTCAAAATGAAAAAAACAGAGCAAAAAAAAGAAAAAAAGGGAGGGCACAGGAGGTTGAAAACGGCCCAACAAGGGCAACCAATGCCCATAGGTTAATATTAGCTATGAGTTAATGAATACGAAAAAAAACATTAAAATTTCAAAATACCCTTTCTGATCATTTCCCCTTTTCTCCTTCGTTTCGCTTCAGTGTCACACCGAGTCTCTCCAATCGACCAGGTAGGGGAGAAATCACAACTTACTTGCATCAAATTGCTCATTCCTCGTTTCCCTCTCACAAGGAAAGCCGCCACACGTTCCCCGAAAAGGTAGCGTAGCATCATTTTGCAATTCTTTCTTCGTTTCTCCGGCTTGCCTCTTTTCTTGGAAACCATCACGTCGTAGCCAGTCCCAGTGGTTTCCTGCTATCGTCTCATCCCCAGCCAAGTCCATACGCCATCCTTGGTCTGCTTAACTTCCTAACGGAAGCGGTCAAAAGAAGCATACAAAGCCCCCTTTTCCAAGCAAATAAAAAAACAATAACAATAAAACGATTTAAGATGGAACTGAAAAAATAAGAATAAAAATCGGTTCACCAAACTACGCAATTCCAAGGGGGAAAGGCCTCATATATACACCATCACAGCACATCATTTTGGTTTTCCGCCCGCATTTGGTGCTCTTGTCTGCCCCGTTGGCGGACGGGAGGCGGGTGGTTAGTCTGGCTATATACTTCGAGAATGCACGGGATCACAATCGCCATGCAGGTCGATAATAGATTTAGATTGAAGGATTCCCTTGTTTGGTTTGAAAGTATGTATGGCCCATACGGAGCGCGTCCCGGGTGGCTTGAGTCGTGCGTTGTTGCAATGTAGACGGGATGGGCAAGCAATTGCATCATTATAGAGGGAATGGCATCAACCGTGCATAAGAGCCCAGACTGAGCCCTTGATGGTACTAAACTGATTATACTGTACGGCGTACTCCGTACTTTGGATTCCAATGAATTTCAATTGAAAGAATGGTATAATTTGAAGAAGTGCCAACACTGACGTTAAAATATCAAATTATCAGAACGGGATGAACTCACTCACTCTTGGTCAAGTTAATTATGCTTATGCTTATGGTTATGCTTAAAAGAACTCCCTGGCAGCCAAGCCAAATGCAAAGGCACTCACTCTGTCTAACTAACAATCTATACGGCGAGCCTTGTAAATCCCAAGCTCTCAAATCAGTCTGGAGTCAACATCAAGAGAAGTTAATCTTGAGCCAAGCTAGACGTAACCAGAGCTAATGAATTGTGCCAAATTTCACAGCATTGCACCTTCAACGAGAAATCTCTCAGCTAATAGTTATCTTTATTCCGGCCCGAGAAGCAGCTCAAGCTCGATCTCAGGAGCAACCATTAGTCCGTGCCTCAGCCTTGAGACAACCACCAACCAAGCGTGATCTCGTTGGAAGGAAGTATCAGCTCTAGAAAATTCTCCGTTTGAACGATCTGGATCTGGAGAAACCATGGCATGAGTTTCACTTAGTCGGGTCGGCAGCCGGACCGAGATCAGGATCCCCTTCTTCGCGGAGATTTATCGCGCCAGAACTCCAAGGCTGTTCTCGTATGTCTTGACTAGTTAGATAGATCTAGTTCAATTTTTTTCTTGTCGTCGGCTACTCTAGACTAGTTTTCTTGTCTTTTCTTGTCCTGTCTTGTCCTAGTTATCGAGAAAAAATAATAAGAAAAAGTGGACGGAGGGTTCTTCTGGCATAACACCGCCTTGAAAATCCGAGGGCGATCACGCAATTTTGCCGTTGGCTGACGGGAGCATCTTGGCTTATGTAAGGTTATGCACGGCTATTGGCGCTGAGCCCCGCTTTTATGCAAGCCTTATGCGGTGCTAAGGTAAGCGCATGCAGCCCGCCCCTCGTTCCCAACAAGTCACCATGACGTCAACTGGGATGTCCCAGCCAGTACCAGTGACTTGGGCCTGACAGTGTGTTAGTATGGCAAGGTTAGGTAGCAGAGACTTCGGCCAGCATGTTCCTGGCCTGGAACAACTTGCGAATTATCTCAAGGGAAAATATCTCCTTTGGTCCTTTTTTTTTTTTCTTTTCAACTTATTTTTATTTTTCTGTTCCTTTTTTTTCTCTCTCCTAGAAACACGGCGATATCCCAAGCGACTAGGATTAGAATCTCGTGGCTCTTGATCGTGCAGACACGCAGCCTTTTCGGTTTCTGTTATTAGCTTCGGTATTTCTTCCAACTTATATCTTGCTTTCCTTCCCTTGTCTTTTTTACACTCTCAATCAAATCTCCTACTTGCTCCTGCATCTGCATTGTAATTCATATCCTCTGCTTGTCTTTGTTATCTCTACTCACACACATACACCCAATTCGACAGGCAACAAAAAGTATTCCCTCGCAATGGCCAACAAACCGCATGGCGGGGTCCTCAAGGATCTGCTCGCAAGAGATGCTCCACGACATGCCGAGCTCGAGGCTGAAGCCGAGTCCCTGCCTGCTATTGTCCTTACTGAACGACAGCTTTGCGATCTTGAATTGATCCTCAATGGCGGCTTCTCTCCTCTCGAAGGTACCCTTTTCCGTCTCAACCTAATTGACCCCGCAAGGCTCTAACCCCGCCGAATAGGTTTCATGAATGAGCAGGATTACAACGGGTAAGCCACCTTCCGCTATTTCGCTTCAATCTTGTAGCAGTTGTTTTCCCAAGGTGAATGCTGACATGGCTATCAACAAGTGTCGTATCCAACAACCGACTCGCAGACGGAAACCTCTTCAGTATCCCTATCACCCTCGATCTCACCAAAGAATCCATTGACAACTTGGGTGTGAAGTCCGGAGCTCGTCTCACCCTCAGAGATTTCCGTGACGACAGGAATCTGGCCATCATCACCGTAGACGATGTCTACCAGCCTGACAAGTACGTAAATTCCCGTGCTTGCAGCCTCAGCACAGTCCTAACATGACTTGTCCCATAGACAAAAGGAGGCACAGGAAGTCTTCGGTGGAGATGAAGAACATCCTGCCATTGTATACCTGAACACTAAGGTCCAGGATTATTATGTTGGCGGAAAGGTTGATGCAATTAACAAGCTGAACCACTATGACTATGTCGGACTTCGATGTAAGTCAATATCATGCCCACATAGGCTAGTCGCAATTATTAACGGTGTTATAGTCACACCTTCTGAACTTCGATCTCATTTTGACAAGCTTGGCTGGACCAGGGTTGTTGCTTTCCAAACAAGGTATGCAAACCTCAATCCGGATGCAGCTCTAAAACCGAAGCTTCAATGCTAACTTTGTATTTTCCGAATCTAGAAACCCAATGCACAGAGCCCACCGTGAACTGACAGTACGGGCTGCTCGTGCTCGTCAGGCCAACGTTCTCATCCACCCAGTCGTTGGGCTCACTAAGCCTGGTGATATCGACCATTTCACACGTGTCAGAGTCTATGAGGCTCTCCTGCCCCGATATCCCAATGGTATGGCCGTGCTCGGTCTCCTTCCACTTGCCATGCGCATGGGAGGTCCGCGAGAAGCTCTCTGGCACGCTATCATCCGCAAGAACCACGGCGCAACTCATTTCATCATCGGCCGTGATCATGCCGGCCCTGGCAAGAACTCCAAGGGTGTAGAATTCTATGGCCCATACGACGCCCAGCACATGGTCGAGAACTACAAGGAAGAACTTGGAATTGAGGTCGTTGAATTCCAGGCCCTCACATATCTCCCAGATACCGATGAGTATAAGCCACACAACGAAGTCGCCCCCGGCACCAAGACTCTCGATATCAGTGGAACCGAACTTAGAAAGCGCCTCCGCACCGGCGCCCATATTCCAGAATGGTTCTCTTATCCAGAGGTCGTCAAGGTCCTCCGTGAATCAAACCCTCCTCGATCTTCCCAGGGTTTCACAATCTTCCTCACTGGTTACCTGAACAGCGGCAAAGCCGCCATTGCCCGAGCCCTCCAGGTAACACTCAACCAACAAGGAGGCCGCCCAGTCTCGCTTCTCCTCGGTGACACTGTACGACACGAACTCTCCTCTGAACTAGGCTTCTCGCGTGAGGACCGCCACAAGAACATTCAACGCATTGCCTTTGTTGCCGCTGAGCTCACCAAGGCCGGAGCCGCAGTCATTGCTGCCCCCATCGCACCCTATGAACATAGCA
The DNA here is from genome assembly GCA_032988175.1 of Myotisia sp. PD_48. NCBI lineage: Eukaryota > Fungi > Ascomycota > Eurotiomycetes > Onygenales > Myotisia > Myotisia sp. PD_48. The sequence continues at coordinate 108,054 of JANTQB010000043.1, read as the reverse complement.
GAGAGCATGCGCGTGACACAATCCAATCTGCAGGAAGCTTCTTCTTAGTCCACGTTGCAACCCCTCTTGAGTATGCTGAGAAGAACGATAAGCGCGGTATCTACGCCAAGGCAAGACGAGGAGAGATCAAGGGCTTCACCGGAGTTGATGACCCATACGAGGCACCAAAGAAGGCCGATCTCACAGTTGATCTGGAGAAACAGACCGTTAGAAGCATTGTTCACGAAATCATTCTTCTCCTGGAGAGCCAGGGCTTCCTCGGCAAGCAGTAGATTGACTTTCCCCTTCACCTTATCCCTCATCCTCATCCTGAACCTCATCCTCACCAATACCATCACCATCCCCTCCTGTGATACCTCCAATCCCAATCACATCCTCTGATCACAAAATACTTAGTAATATATCTTTCATTTTTCCTTGCCCCTTTTGTGTATCTTCTAGGCCTCTTAGAATTTGTTTAGAGCTCAATCTAGTTGCTTCGAAAAAGAAAAATCATCTCCTCAGCCTGAATTTCCGTAACGTAAAAGTTTTCATCGTCAAACAAAATCCAGAAAAAGAAATCTGACATGTAATAACGTCAATGTTGTTACCATGTTGTGTGGGAAACAGTAGAAGTAGAGTAGGTCCTTGGTGGAGAGCTAATGTTAGGATGCAAACAGTGCAAAAAGCGGATTTGGTGATCTTTATTTCCAAACCTCAATCAACTTCGATGGCTATGGCTGAAAAGTAGAGATATTTAACAATGCTTTCCTCACAAGCCCATCTCAGGCGAATACCGCATCTGCTAAGACCCCTTCGGCCTCCGAGACCCCTCACAGATCATGGCCGAACACTTAGTCCTCGTCTTTTCACAAGCAACTCCCAATTACTTCTACTCACCTCCCCCATCAATCGCCCACAACTCCCTTTCCTCCACACCCCATCAGCCGCTAATTCGGGCCATCCGATATTTTCAAACCGTATTCTAAATGCAGTATCCCTCGGTGGACACCATGTACCGCGTCTAATAAGTACCGAACGCCGCAAAAAGATCACTAATGGCATAAAAATTGCCCTCACGGCGTACGCTGTTATCATCCTCTTCTACGTTGCCCAATTAGGCCTTTATCAAGAAGAAATTGAGCAGGTATTTCCAACCCCGCCCGATTGGACCTGGAAAAGCCGATGGTTTTTGCGTACTGCCAGAGCCCTCCAGACTCCCGAGAGACAAGGGAAGTCCAACACCAACTGGCCACTCGTGGGCAGCTATTACAGGGAACTTTTAGAGAGACTAGAAAACACTGAGGTGGATGGAAAGGGCCTCGTGGAGCAATCCGCCGCTGGAGATGAGGAAGAAGGTGCTATTTTGATCGATGGCGTCGGAAAAGCTGGTTACGACATTGAAGGGATGAGTGAATCCTGGAAGAAAGGTTACTTTGAGGCTTTGATGGGCGCAGGCGAAACCGCCGAGAAACTTGATGGATGGATGGACGACAAGAAGAAGGGAATTGCTTCGCCGCCGGAATACGTAGTTGGACCATCGAACCCGAACCCGAAGCCAGTGCCGAAGGGCATGATTGTACCCGACGAGGAGAATAGTGTTCCCGCATACGAAAGCCCGGAGGTATACTACATGAAGATTCTGACAACGAAAGGATTTCAAACCAATCAGAAGCTAGATGCTGCACTGGCATATGCCGACTGGCTTGACTTCAAGGGATTGAATGAAACCGCGGGAGAAGTCTACAATTGGGCCATGGACATCACCATTGCGGGGCTACCAGGCGTTGTCAATCTTGATGTCGACGCCGAGAAAATTGTTGACCGTAAGACCGGAGTTTTAAAGAAAGGGGGCTACGGTTCACTAACAGAAAATTTACTCCGGACCTCTACCGCCCTAGGGATTCACCAAGTCCGGATAGGGAATCTAACTTCCGCCCTATCTGTGTTTTTATCCGTCTTACAGGCTCGAAGGAATATTTCTACCTCTACCGATATCCCTTCTATCAAACCGCCTTCCAGTTTCCGCCCTCATTCAAAGGAAGAAAATGTTCTACAGTCTATATCCTATCTCTTCTCTCCCCCTCCTTACCCTCTTCCAACCCGCACTGGGAATGAACACCCTCTCCACTCTGAGTCTTCCGGATGCGAAGAAGCCGGACTAATGATCTACATTGGCGAAATCATCTTCGCCTCCTCGTCCCAAGAGAAGGGTCTAGCATGGACCCGGGATGCAGTAGACCATGCTGAAATATCCCTACTCCAACTCGACCCAGATCAAGAGTCAGGTCAGCCTCACAGCCACGCCATGGAATACTCTACCGCGGAAGAAAAATGCCGTGACTGTCTCCGCACCGGACTTGATAATTGGAAAAAGATGGTGCGGAAACTAGTAGTCCGTGCAGAAAATGAGGAGCTGCAAAGCATGGACCGTATGGATGAGGCGTGGTTTGGGCGTGGGCGGAAAAAGGTCCAAGAGAAACGCATGCAGCGACGAAGGTGGGAGGCAGAGGAATTGATTTTGAATGAGAGAGCGAAACGAGTACGGAACCTAATTGGAGATAGCGATGTTCCCACGCTGACTGCCGCTGGAGATTCGATATTTTTCTTTGCATAAAAGGGTAGGGGAGTTTCAATGGATATCTACTGTAATATTATATCATTTCAAATTCAATTTATATGCATCTAGCAGTTATCTCATAAGGATCATCACCAGCTACCCCCGCACTAGTCACCCCTCTTCCTTGCTCGAACTGGAAGGGAAAAACGGAGTACACCTATTTCTAAAACTGTCCCTTCCCACCCCATCGCAGCTCGACATCTGTTAAGGAGCCCAAATCCACTTTATCTTTATTTTGAACTTCAATGCTCCACTGCGTGAATGGAGTCGGTTCGGCATGGTGCTCAGAATCAAACGTCCCAGACACGGTGATGTCGCCTGTTTTTCCATCCGGCAGAAGCTCGTAGCCAAATACAACAGCACGAGGATTACCCGTAAAATGAAAACATTTCTTGCCTTCAATATCGGAAAATGTCCCCGAGGTCGTGATGCGTATACGAAGATCCACTGAGTCACGCCCCTTTGGGCGTGCGCCGTTCAGATAAATCTGCAATTCAAGGACGCGGAAATGAGACGCATTGATGAATGGGCCAGCGAGAGACTGCGGTGACGGCACCAGGGTGAAAGTCGCTTTAGACCCTTTCTTGAGATCGGATACAAGCCTTGAGGAGTAGTCCAACGGAAGCTAGTAAGTGAGAGATGTTAACTATTACACAAATGTTTAGATTTATTAAACTCATAACGTAGTTGCCTTACTTTGCGGGGGGGGAACTTGAAGTGGTATTCTGCCAGTGGTATGGACATTAGCACGAGCGAGGGAGAGAGCGGGAGGGAGGGAGAGATTAGGGGGTTTTACCTTCATAAACTCTGTCATATTTCTCTTCGGCCACCTGAATTTCTCGTTTGATAGTAAATATGTCACTCGAGAACTCCTCCAACCGCTTCTGAGAATCCAATTGCACAGAACTATCCGCTAGTGCGAAGTATTTATAGGCCCAGGTAACATTCTGCATCTCGATCACCACCCATGTTCTACAAGCTAGAAGACGGTCATATAGATGGACTTGTGCCTCATCAATCTCCTTTTCCTTCCCTGTAAATTTCTTGAGTAATTCTTGGAGAGTTTTGATATTCTTGTATGCCAAAGCATTCTCCAGCTGTGTCTGGATAAATTCCTGGCCAGCTTTGATTGCTGCTGCCTGGGTTTGGGCTAGCAGCTTGCCATTGATAGCATGTTTTTTAAGGGCAAGCTGATATTCCTGGGCTCCTGGGATCTCCTCAGAGATGGCAAATTGAAGTTGGTCCTCTGTCTCCAGCAGCCAGGTATCCCAAGCTGCAATAGATTCGGCGGATACAGCGTCTCCAGCAACGCCTGGGGTAGAGGATATTTCCATATCTGGGTCATCTTCAAGGCCCTTTAGCTCGTCAACAGCCTCTTTAATATCGGGATAAATCTGTTGAACTATTAGAGCGCATTCCAAGAGCTTTTCGAGCGTTTCGGAATTTAATTTTAGGAATTGATGGCCAGCAAGCTTTGTTGCTTCACCCGCCAACTTGACTCCTTTAGCGGCCTTTTCAGGGGCTTCTGCCCCGCCCATCCCTACAAACATCAGCCCGATTTCGAGGCTAAAGTCTTAATTTATCATTAAAAAAATCAAATCAGCCAGCTGTTTAACTTAACTTATTATTCTTTCTTTTTCAAACAAATGGAAAACAAAAAAACTTACCAAGAACAACCATGAAAATCTGGAAAATTGCTTCTAACTGTTTCTGTTTCTTCCACTCCCTGACACCATTCTCAAAGTCTACCTTGGCCAATTCAAGTATGCGTTTATCATCATCAAACTGCCCTAGAGCCCGCATGACAACATCCGAGGACTCCTTATACTTTTCTAGCGCAATGTTTCTCTGCTGCTTGCGCATACTGGCCGTGCTTGTTGTTTGGTCCAACATCGCCTTCCAGGCAAGTTTAAGCTCCTCGATACGTGATTTGTTATCTGCGTAACGGTCATATTGGTGTTGAAAGTCAAATGCTGCCTTGAGAGCCGCCTCTGTGCTTCCCAGGTATGAATCGATTGTCAACGGCGGAAAATAACTCGATTCAGAACCAGCGATGGATTGGGCCAAGAGCTGCTGCTTGAGAGCCACCGCCTGGCGATTCAGAAGAGCTTTTGCATGAGTAGCAACTGTTGCAATAGCTACAAACGAGCAGAGTGATACGGCCACATCCTCTCTCCGCCAGAACTGGATTAGAGCAATGCGAAGCTGGGTTTCTAGGAGCGCTCCGAACTGTGTGGGGAGTTCAAGCAGATCTGGATATTGCTTTGTGTATTTAACCTCAGCTGGACCCTTGAAGCTGATGATAACCCCGACATGCGGGAACTTTTCGCCCAACTCCAATGAATGCTTTTGGTCTGACCCAGGGTAGGAAAAGGTCATTGGTTGGTCAAGAACAGAAGCATAGATGGCCACTGCGCCAGCAGAGCCTGGAGGGTCCGACACAAAGCTCAAATGGGTTGGAGAATCAGACGTGAGAACTCTCGCGTAGATTTGCAGTATTCCATTTTTCGGTATTTTGAATGTCACCTCCGGTTTTTTGAATGCAATTACATCTGAAATAGCAACCTGTTCTCCTTTATCTGCTTCGAAAGTGTCGATATAGATTCTCCGTTGCATATAGTTCTAAGGATACCGATCAGCCCCTAGACTGATTTATTGGACTATCATTGTTTGGAAAGGTGATAGATGTTTCAACTAGTACTCACCTCCCCATCCTCAATAAAGGATGAGAGCGGGATGCGAACTAATGCTTCCTCTGTGGCATACTCGCGCCATGCTGCAGGGGTCCTTGGTCGATTTGCTAGTTTTGTCATGTTCGATGGTCTTTTTTACTCTTGAGATCAGTGAAACGAAACAAACAATGGTCTTCTTGCTCGCTTCCAAAGCTTAAGGCATGATCTAATTTTGTTGGCCGTCACCAAGCAGATATGTATCATATCAATCATGAATATCTAATGCTTCGGTCTGCAGACAAGGTCGTACAAAAGCTCAATCACCCCAGATACCACCCCTCCAAACATCCCGCTTTTCAGTTTAAACCTATCCTACCAATGATGGATCTCTGAGGGTTCAGTCCACAGAAGATTGCGCAAACCACCCATACAACCCCGCTCAGCATGCTTTAAATCTCATTCATACCCATCATGAATCTCTAAAAGTTTGCATAGAAGGTCACACAACCGCTCAAGCCTCCCACATACCAGCCCATCGAGCACCCCGCTTTGTAAATCGGATGCCTGCCAGTTCAACTACCATGCACGACAGTTTGGTTCTTAATGGTTCTACCCAATTGGGTATCATCATGCAGCATTTATGATGGAACCCTGCATTGACGATCATTTTCCCTGCAGGCTGCCTCGTTCTTATCGCTAGAGTTTGACTCAAAAATATTTTCCTGCGGTGTTACCTGAGATATAGTTGGAAATTCCGCTCAAAAAGTCAAAATATATCTTTTTTCACACCCACTAGGCAGCTCGCTCAATTTTGGGAACAAGCTGCACTGCCCTATTATTCTTTGCTTGATGCAATGAATCTAGCACATGCACTATAAAGATGGCATCATTCTATTCTTCCTGACCCGTGTTCTCCTTTCGGCCTACACCTTATTCAGAGAACCTTTCATTTTTGGCGTTAGATAATTCTATTCTCCACGAAAATGAATGATATCGATTCTGCTTTCTTTACCACCCGTGGTCTCCTGCAAGAGGGTAAGTATTGCATTAGTACGGAGAGCACCAACAAAATCTGTTCGTATAGCGAAGATGGTTTCGGGGTACCTTTGGATCATGGAAGCAAACGATTGGACCCAAAGCTGCTTTTCCCAATTTCAGACGAAGCCCGCAAAAAGGCAAGAATTTGGCACGTTCAAATCCTGATGCAAGCACGGTTTGAAGTTAACAAAGAGTTGCAAATATAGGTTGAGGATCTGATTACCCAACTCGAGAAACAAACCCAGGCAGTTTGTCAACCCAATCTCATCTAATCAGAAGCCATAACTAACTGAGCCCAGGTTTACAATAGTTCAGTACTTGTCTATGTAAGTGCAGATTCGCTATCAATGGCAGCGAAATTCCATATCGTATAGAATGTTCATATTCGGGTTCGAGTAGCAAGTATTTTTGAACCTTCTCCCAGCGTGCGAAAACATCTCAACCTACGCATCTGACACGGAGACTAAATTTAGTAAGTAATTATTATCTTAATCTCATCACCCATTACCTCTGACTTGTTCACTAGATGAAATTTTCGAGAAACTGGAAAAACTTTACACCCACCCTGACAAGGTACTCCAAAAGGAGGTGCAGCAACTGATCAAAACCCGTGCCGACTATGTCTCCGAGAATATCAATTCCAAAATTGAGAAGACCCAGAAACCATTGAGTGATGCTGTTCAGTTGTTGATGTCCACATACAAAGATATGGACGATACTTTTGCTGAGTTCAGACGAAGGTTTGAGAAAGACCCCCAGGTCATTGGTGAGCACGATTTGCTCCTCCTTTTTATTGCTTCCCTTGAAGGGGCCATTAATATTCAACCTCGGACAACCTTACCCTCCGGGTTGGTCGAAATCAATGTAAGAACTCTTGATAACCTGGAAGCCGTGTGATAATTGACTAACCAATGATAAATCCGATAGCGAGGGCTTGAGATACTTTCCAAACGTCAGGTTGAGACCATCCATGGCTTACAAATGTGTCAAGGTTCGTGGCCATAGTTTTTGCTACACTATAACTATAAACAATGATATTAAACGAAAAAATCGCAGGGGCCGTGGTTTCGATTCACGGTGACCTCGAGCGTGCAATCCAGCTCCTCGATAACCTGAAAACAGGGCCAGCTATGCTTCTTAAGCTGAAAAAGAATAAGCTGATTGAAGAATGGGGCCACTTGAAACTTGAAGGTATATACCGACTCTACACGTTCCACTCCTTTATCGCAGAATATTGACCTATCTATTAGTCGGTAACTTCAATTCGGGTACAAAGCGACAATTCAGTGAGCTAGAGTCTCACACATGGGGAGTGTGATTGGAGCAAATAGCACATCGTCCGTTGGCATCTCAGAAATGCATAATATTCGTGGCAGAGAAGGAGGTATTTCGTCTTTCCGGGGGGATTCATTGCCTCAATTCAAGAGATTTGAAATACTTAAGAGGTAGCTACCATGATAACCATGGCTTTTTTTCTTAATTAACGTTTTTGGTAACCCCATATTTTCAGTCAATTAAGATTTCAAAACGAGATGCCGTGTAACTCGTGTTTTCTTTTCTTTTGTTTTCTTTTCTTTTGTTTTCTTTTCTTTTGTTTTCTTTTCTTTTCTTTTCTTTAATATCCATGGTGTGTGGGGGATTGAAATGAACATCCGGGGCAATCCGTACTTGAAGATCAGTCAATACCCACCATCTTCCCGTTCCCTGTCCTATCTCTCTTATCTTTCTTTCAGCCAGCCATTGCACTGAAGGGTCAGTCCCAAATACAATGCTTCAAAGTATATATCTGTCACATGCATGGATGTTTTCATTTTCTGGTATCAGTTTTCCATTCGATTTAACCTGCGGCGTTGGGTTCAAAAACTTGTTTTTTGGATAATCATTTATACGTAGCCATCGAATTGCTCTTGTACAACCCATAGGAGCCCGATAGCTTCATCGATGACACCATGAAACTCATATCCAGCCAGCCCAACTTTGAGGATGCATTTGTTGCACACCATGACAGGATGGATAGCCAACCTCCTTCAGAACTTAAGCAATGGGTAGGTAGTGTTGATATATAGAGGCGATATCTTCCAAATCCCCAATTCTCCAAATTTCTATTCAATCCTTTGAGACTAGTCCAGTATAACCGCAAAGTTGCAATCATTGTTTTCAACCGAAATTTTGGTCGATAATTTGTTAAACTATCCAAGAACATGGCGACCATCCTGGTGGAGGAGCATGATGAGTTTGATCCTCTAAAGGCTGTCACGGACTATCAGTATTGGATGCCGAAGAATACTGAGACTCCTGAGAAAAAGTTTTTGTTCTCTACGGTCGAAACAATGGCTTTGATGAGATTTGTCTGGACAGGTTGCCTCCTACCTGAAGATCGCGATTCATACTGCCGCAGGTTGGCGATAGACAAAAGCCATATTGACCAGCTAAAAGTGTGGGAGCAAATTGATCAGCTACTCGTGACTTATAAACAGGTAATACAATGCATAGAGCGTTCAAAAAATTCTTTTCTTCTGTGAAATTTCCATTGTGCTCATGTTATCTAGGTCAAACACGACAACGTTATTTTCAACAAGGACTATGATCAAATGGTCCAGGTAGCCAAAGATGTTAACAACTACGCAAGCACAGCTGGGGGCACTGAGAAGTCATCTTATTATTATAAGATCCTGCAGTGGGTTGGCGAGTATAAGGACGCAACGGATCCAGCGGAGAAAAAGAAGTTGTCAGATGCTATTCTCGGTGGTGCCAAAGATATGCAAGGGTTTGCAGCAACCCTAATTGCACAAGCCGACAAGACGATCAAGATTTTACAAGACTTTGAAACTAAGACTACGAAAAACTCACAAGGGGTTACGGACGCCAAAAATAACTTGCACAAGCTGCTAGCTGACGAGAAGGGTGTCGAGCAGGAACTTAGTAAGGACATCCAGGACAAACTTAAAGAGCTGGCAGCCGCCTGGAAGGAATATGAGCGTGGTAAGGGCCTTCTAATTGTCCCAAGTCAATTCAGGTTGACTCCTTTTAGACTGCCTCCTAAACAGCTGATATTCATAGATTGTCTTATCGCGGAAACATCTCCGACCTATGCATGGTGGTAAGGGCTGCTCAATTCAATCACAAAATTCACCTTTCAACTGACTAATTGTACCATGATGAAATAGTGGCCCTATTGGTTTGATTGCTGCCATTACTACTTCAGCAATTTATGGGAAGAGAGCAGTAGAGCTCAAGGAAAAATGTGAAAGTCTGAAAAAGGCAATTGAAAAGGAAAAAAAACTCCTTGAGGCTGCATATACATTGGATGCCGATATCGGTCGCATGGTGGTGAGTTGATACTGCCAATATAAACACGGTCTATGAATATGTAGCTAACTGAGGGCCATTGGTTTTACAGCATGATGTTGAAAATCTTTCCAGTCTCATAGCCCCAGCACTTCATGCTGTTCAATTACTTAGGGGGGCTTGGGCGAAGATATCTAGCGACCTTACCGGAATCAGCCGATTGATCAAAGATGACGATAAGGTAATAAAGCAATATATGCTGGAAAAATTGCATCTAGCGAAAATCGCAGAGCGATGGGAAGTCGTGGACCAGGAGAGTAAGTTTTTCAACCAACTCTTTAACCTACAAACATACGCAATTATTCCTGGGTTATGGACTAATACTTATATATGATCTCTAGCGGCTCTATTTATTGAAAATGCCTATGTTTCTGGTTTGCCGAAGGATACCTCCATTGACGAGCTCATAAAGGAGTTGGAGAAGCGTTCACACCAGGATCCCCCCCCTATTTAAGAGCTATCGATGCCTCTAACTGGTGCTCTTGAATTCCGGTTCCTGCTCACAACAATTCATGCTCGGGTTTTTTTATTGTCGTATCAAGTATTTCGTGAATTACCTGAATAGTTATCTACATTGATTTGATACCATGGCTCTATAGCACTGCGTCTAGTCTCCAATCTAAATGTTCTCATCACGTAGAGGTCAACATCTGGGTACCGAAGGGCTCAAGCGGGAGAAGAATCACTCATGTTTAAACAAGTATAGTATACATCATCTTGAAAGGGATGGCCTAAAACTTGACTTCTTTCCTAGGCCTCAGTAGTTATAAGACCAGCAGAAAGGAGGAGGGACAAACCAATACTTCTGACCTCCATGCTACTCCTCTACTAATGCTGTAGCTTGATTGACCTAGCTCAAAAAAACGTAAGGAGTAAGAAGTAGCTAGTAAGTGGGCAGAATGTGCGCCAAATATTGGATATATAGCCTAGTCACTATGGATTGTTATAATTCAATTTAATTTAGGCTAGAGGTAGTGTGCTAAGTAATGTAGAATGTATCCGAAAAACTCTCATATCAGAAAGTCCTAAATTCTCCAAATTGCTGGTGGTGGCTCACCATCGTTTGATAGTTACATATATATTACCCGAAATGTCAAGTATCAAAGCCTCGCAAATGAGAGTAGTTAACTTAGAACTAAAATTTGAGAAAGGGTTTTCACTAGGCAAGCTAGCCTCTGGACGGTTGTTGTAACGCTTTCAAAAGATCCTTGATGTCTTCATCTTTAACCTCGCCGGTATTAAAAAGTTGTCCGCGATATTTATCATCTATTTATTCATACCGTTAGCGACATGTCCATCAATGTGGCGCTCGGAACATACCATAATCGCGTAGTTTATTCCATTCCTCCCTAATTGCCTGTATCTGCGTATCCGTCAATAAAAAGGGGGGAAGCTTGCTGCCTTTATTAATCACGTCACGGAGCCCTTGGATATCGTCAGATATCTTCTTCCACGTTTGTTCGAGTCTGTCGAACTTTCCGATGGCTTCAGGTATAGCGTTTAAAAGCTCATCCGTAATGTTCTATCATGATCAGTCCGATGCGCATAATGGAAGGGCTTGAATGCTTACTGTCATCTTCCCAACGTTAGTATCAAGAATCATAACACCTCGTAGCTTTTTATCAACTGAGTTAAACAAATCCAGGACTGTGCTGATGGATCTCCCGAGTAGAGCCCCAATAACCCCAAATTTGGAGCCCTCTGAACTCGCGGCTAAGATGCCAAAATTCAAACTTCCAATTGTTGTTAGCTGCCCGCTGGATTTACCTGAAGCACTCTGAGGATACTTACTACTGGGCCAGTTTAGGGCCTAAGCCAGTAATCAAATGGGCTTCAAAGTATTGTTTTTTAGCATGGGATGTAAATAGTACTGTTCAGGTCTCGTACATACCTGTTACAAACTCCTCCTGGATCAGTTGGATCTGACTCGTTGCTTTGGATGCTTCAGTTCTCAATGCTGCGATCTCTTTATGTTCCTTATCAATTTGACTTCGCAACTCCGTACCGCTCTTTGCCAAAGAAGATCGATTGTCCGCACAAAGCTGCTGAAAACTTTGCAGATTGGACCTTGATTTCTTACTATCAGACAATAGCTTGTCAATAATTGGAACTAGCTCTTCAACAACGCCTGCAACTAGCTCTCTTCCTTCCTGAAGTTTTTTTTTGTCTGGCAGCGGTTTATTCAGCTCAGCGATATATTCTTTGGTCGCTGTTAATAAGACCGCATAATAGGATGATTCTTTATCCCCACCAACTGTTTCGGCATAGTTAAATAAATCATTGACTGGTGCAACCGTGTCTGGCCATGTCTTGTCGTGGAAAATGGCGATATCCGACTTGATCTAAATGGAGTTAATGTCCGAGGTATCAAAACAACTAGATGTTTAGCCCATACCTTTTTGTTAATCACAAGCACCTTGTCAACCAGCGACCATATTTCAGTCGAGCTAATATCCCCTTCCTGAATATCATGCCTAGAGCAATACTCAGCCCTGGTCACGGGGAGAGCATTGTGAACATAAACTAGGGTATTGAAATGCACGAGACAGGGAATTGTAGAGATAAATTGGCCATTTTTCTGTTTGATGCCAGTAGCAGACCAGGCTGTTGGATCCTGTAGCAGCAGTTTAGGGTCGAAATTGGTCATTATCCGAAGATAGAGCGCGTAGAGCAGAAGATATACCAGAAAAGGCAGCTTTAATTCAAAAAATCAAAATTAAAAAGAGGTGGTTGCAAGCGGTATACCAGGCATTAATTGAACTCTTAAATATTCAGCTTCATCTTGAAACAAAGTTGAGGAATCGTATTCATGGAGTGATTGCACTTACAAATTTTGGCAAAGAGTATCAACCCCTCAGGGTGGTTACCTGTCGTGAAATCTAGGCAAGTGGCTGACTGAATACTCAGTTTTGGGGCGCATTGTCTCGCCGTCCCATTCGATCAAAATAGGTTGACACAATGCAAATCCAGAATGATGTCCAGCCCAGATTTCAATCGAGTGGCTACCTAACGGTCGAGTTTGATATCAAAATAGATGGATCTGGCCGCAAGTAGAATCTCGTGCGACGACGGGAGGGATTCCACCCTGATTGTTACACTGGAAAAGAAGATAAAAACAAGAAATGATTGCTCTAACCTCGCACTTGATTCGTATTGATGCCCCACAAAAGAGAGATAGAAAAAGTAGGGTTTTAGGGCATGTTACCCTTAGATTTGGAGGGTTCGATGAGACTTGAATAAGAGAACCCTCAGTTGGTATTTCGGTGGAAGAAGAAGAAAAGAAAAGACATTAACACTCGTGACAAAAAAAACCGTTTGAACGCACCATTTTACCTGCCAGTAACTGAAGTGACTGGCCCAGAATACACCCTTTTCCCACGCACAAAGTACATCACAAGACTCATAGTCAAGACACCCGTAAATATCACAACACTCCAGTTGAAATTAGTCGCATTGACTGGTGTTTCTTGGGGCCAGAATGACCAAAAGAAGGCAAATAAAGCGTAGAGCAACGCAATGCCGTTCAACACCGGCCCCACACGCTTCCCTAGACTCCAATATACTGGAGGTAAAAGTTGCGGGTAATAGACACGGCGATGGAGCACGCACGCAATCGAAACGGCATAAGAAAACATCAGAGCGCCGACATTGAGCGAAATAATGGCATTAAATGCCGTTGTAGAGCCCAGGTTTATCAATGCAAGCAGTCCGCTAATCAGACAAGATATCAAGACGGCATTAGCAGGAATGTGCTTCTTTGGGTGAACAGTGGATAACCATTTAGAGAATGGAAGCCCGTTATCACGGGCAAAAGAAAATGTTTGGCGAGACGCGGACGCATTGAAGGTAATGTTACTGGCGATTACCAGGATCAAGATAATTGAGGTGAGCGCGTTCACCCCCCGTGTAGATACCGCATTTGAGAAGACATACATAAATGGAAATCCAGTCGGGTGTTTGATTGCATCTTGAATGGATGGGAGGGCAAAAAGATAAGTGATAATGAGGACAAGTCCTAGGATTCCGTTCCCCAGATAGCCCCATGCAATCGCTCGAGGCACGTTCCGAGCTGCATCCTTAACTTCTTCCGCCATGTGAGCAGTTGCATCAACACCTAAAGAAATGCATCAGCAAACTGTAACGTATTTTTGTGAAACTATAGGACGATTCTTACTGAGAGATCCATATATTGCAGAGATCTGTCCGATCATTAACGATACTCCTAAAGTTGGCCACCCCCCACCATTCGAAAACTCGGTAAAAACCTTTTCGACCGAATTGCGAGGAGCCATCGTCCATAACACCAGGATCACGGCGAGAAAGCCAAAAACATGGATTACCAGAAGAATGTTCTGAATCATCGGTATTTCTTGAGCAACCCAGATGTTGAAGAAGTATATTAGCGCGACCATTGCAAAGACCAGAAGGGTGCCTTTCCAGTTTGTTGAAACATAGTTTGGGTAATTCAGGGTCACAAGGCCCTGGATGATAGTGCCGGTGAGAAAGGAGCCTGAAGCTGCTCCTGCTTGCCATGCTAAAACGGACATCCAGCCTATATATACACATATTAGCTAGGTCAGGCAGAAATGTTCAAAACTTTCCAAGGAAGAGTTTACCAGTAACATAGCTGAGAAACTTCTGATACTGTGGTGGGGCAAATTCGGATACCCAATGATATTGACCCCCTGAGATTGGAGCCCTTGGAACGCATTAGCACACATTCATATTTTTAGATCTGATCTAAGGGGAATTTCCTCACATTGAAGCCATTTCAGCTAAAGAGAATATCACAAAGGCAAACCCAATCAATGTCCAGACATATGACCAAAATAGGCCAGCATATCCACCATTTACCAGTCCTTGAGTATTTGATCTAGAATATAGAAGTTTAGATGGTGCATCTGGCTTAAACCTGGGGTATAACACGATCTACCAACATCAACATAAATTCCCATGTCGCCTGGAGTATAAGAGCAAAGCTCAATGCAGATAGCGGCCTAAAGTTCCTCTGCATGCAGACCGTCAGCATATAAATTTTGACGCGTAGAGTAAGCAATATATATGGATTGCTGTCTGGGAATAAGCTCTGGACAATAGATCTGTGCAACATGCAGTAAACAAAGGAATAAACATACAATAAAGGCTTGCTTTTTGCCCATGCGCAGCATATCCCTATTGTCATTGATAGTATGTCCATCAAAATGGCCCACATATGTGTTTAAGATCCCTAAATCACTTGCGTCTGGGAGTGCAGTCACTTCAGGATGAGGAGCTTTAGGTGCTGCATCCTCAATAAGCTGCCTAACGGGTGAGGCATCCATCAGCATCTTGAAGCAGTGTAGATTATACTGTCTCTAGCAGGTTGAAATGAAGCTTGAAGTTGTTGTAGTTGTTGTCCTTAAAGAAATCAGGAGGGAGAAAAAGTCAACAGCGCGACTAGCTGTGTAGAGAGGGAGACCGCGACCACCGTGTGTCTCAACACTTGATATAAACAACACCTGATATAAACAAAACCACTGACAACAATCAACAGAAAAGAAATGGGAAACAAAACAGAGCAAGAACAAGTTCAACAACAGCTAATTTAAACAAGGAAGAAGTGAAAATTTTGAAACACCAGAAAGGTGAACAGTGAGGTTTCCTCTGCATGCATGACAGTGATTAACATTGTTACACACTAGGTGAAGGCAAAATTCCAGCGAGAAGCCGTGCCTCAAACACGAGTATATTTCGCGATCAAGTCATACCAGCAGCGAAAAAAAACCAAGTTAATAAAGGACATTCTCTTTTCGAGAATCCCTAGAGAAGGCTTCCATGTTTCCTGCCCTAATCTCATCGCGTGTTTCAACCGACAAGCCACCCCGAAGATATCAGGTCATCTCCGCAACTCCAAAGCAAGAGACAAGGCATGTCGGAGGTGCAATGTATCACAAGACGCAACATCGTGTTCCACGGGGCAGAAAATCACCCAAGGAGACGTATCCGTACTCCGTACCTCTGCACAAGGGAATAGCGGTGTTGGGGAATAATTAACGGATTCGGGGGCTTTCTCGAAATAGTTATTTATTATGTGCCACAGTAACCTGCCCAGACAAGCCAAGGTTCCGTTTTCGCTAGCCAGACCATCCCCCTATTATTATTATTATTATTCAAATATTACTTGCTTCCTCATGCAGATCACCCACACATCTTGATTTAGTAACGAGTCCGGGGTAACTATTACGGTTTAAGTCTGTGCGACCACAAACAATACCTTGGGTACAAACAAACACCGCAGTTACTGGGGTGACTGCAGCACTGGATATGAACCGCTCACAACAGCAAGATCAATCGAAAAATATCACCAGGATGACTTGTGCGAAGCCGAAGCCATCCGCAAACATCAATCTTACATCCCCTGGCAGGATATATCCAGGCTTTAAGTGATGATACCGCATATATATGGTGTATATATCGTCCTTCCAGCCTTGATTCGTACAACCTCTGTCCTACCACGGATGTATGTTTAGTAATTCAGCTTCTTCACGCCTTACAGCTATATATACCCCTGGTTCTGCCTGCCCTCTGGGGAGCAATCGTCCTTTTTATGTCATATCATGAAAGATACGCATATAATAAGCGAGCTCGTCGATGATGACCCAGCTAGATTGACCTTTTCCCAGCGCTAGCATTTTCATGGCGGCTTTACCTGCCCAAACACCAGCAATAGGATTCACGAACGCTTTTCCGCCTGGAACATTCCGGCCTTTGGCCGTGGATACCGCAGATGATCATGCCGGATTCATAGTAGTAGTGACGGCAGCTTTTATGAGCTTTGCGCTTGTGTCTCTAATAATCAGGGCCTATATTCAGTATTCTAGAGGAATGATCAAGTTCGATGATACCTGCCTTTGTGTAGCAATGGTTCACTACCTCTTTTTTCCCTTATTTCTTTTTCTCGAGCACCGTATTCACAGTATGAACTGACAGGTTTATTAATTTTAGATTGCTCTATGCGTCCAATCGGCATTCGTTTTCATAGCTGTAGGCAAAGGCTGGGGTAAAACTAGCAGCCTAATACCATCCATGGATATACTACCAATACTCAAGGTTGGCCTCCCATTTGACTGCATTCAGGATTGACAAGTCTGGAGCATTCCTTTATACGTTGATCAATACGATGCTGATATGGAAGAGAAACCGTGCCTTTTCTTCTTCGCAGAACCTCTATATCGCCGATATCGTTTACATCGTGACCCTATTTTTTTCAAAATGCTCAGGAGCCCTGTTCTATTTGAGAATATCACCAGATCGCTCCCATATCTACGCAGTATGGGGGATTATTTTCGTAAGCATAATCTGGTTAATTTTCTCTACGATCATTCTCGGTGTGCGATGTAACACCACAAGCCCTTGGAGGGAAATCACCTCTCAATGTAATTCTCTTGTAAGTAATAGCTTCAACTTTCTATAGACTCATTTCTCCCCCTCACAATCTTTCCGGCAATTAACCGTACTTCAGCTTGTTTATTGGAGACTCATCTCCTCGGTCGATATTGCCATCGAACTTGGTATCTCGAGTGTCTCTATCCTCCTCCTGAATTCCATTCAATGCAGAGTAAGCCGCAAAATAATTGTTATCCTGGCCTTTAGTGCTCGTCTGCTGTACGTATGAGCGTATTACATTTTTTTTTTTGCAGTCAGAACCCAAATTATGAAGAGATGCTGAAAAGATTCCACTATAGAGCAGTTATCCCGATCTCGTTTCATCTCCACTTTCTTCAACGCATGCTTCACTCATCAGATCCAACATTGATAGGATCCTTTGTGACTATTCCCGCGCAAATTCACCTTGCATATTCGCTGATTGCAAATACTATTCCTTGCTTGAAGCCTTTTGTGGCAGCATACGAGGGTCAAGGTGAGAAATTGTCTTATCGTGCATATACCAGGGATTGTTCTAGCTCTGTGCAAGCGCAAGCACCGTCCCCATCGCAGCCTCCTCTCAACCGATAATCTGTATCATTTTCATTTTCTTATTGTGGCGGGCCTAAAATAGCAAAGGGGGTCAGAAAAATAAAGATCTGAAAGATGACCCCAATAATATTGATTTGTATTTAGCATATATCCTCGTTACATGAAATGGTAGCAATACCATGGAATGGGGCAGAAATTGACCACCAACAGCTGCCAGTATATTTTTAGATGGAACTCTAGGGTACAATTTGTTGGCAACAACTAAAATCTTTGCTAAATTTCAGTCTAATTTTCTAAACCGAGTATGGGGTATGAAACTAGACATATTTACAGGTACAACATTCAAAAATGGAGAACACTATTCAAATAAAGCACAACGAAGAAGAGATGACCTTACCTGCCAAGCAATAAGTTGAACAAAAAGATAATAAATTGACTCTTAAGACAAAGTCAAACTCGAAGAAGAAGAAAAGGAAGAAGAAGTGAAAGAACCAGATATCCCAATACCCTTTACCCCATTTCCCGCATAATCCAGCACACCATGCAAAAAATTTATTCTCACTTATAGAACTCATTTACCACCACCACCAATGACATTACCATCAGGCAATATTATCGATAATGCATCAAGTTCAAATAGGTACTTTTGATCATTGTATGTCAATTCCAATGAACCGTATCGCGAGACCGGATTATTTTCTTCAGGTGATCGTAGGGCATCTTGGATTGAATCATGTGCCGAAGAAGCCGAGCGAAATTTCTGGGTATGTTCGAGAATGAAAAGCACCGATATGCGAGCAAAGTCGGCGACATCGCTTGGTATTGGCGGAGGAGTTGACTTATTGTTAGATGGATCCGGGGAAGGCGCATTGCCTTTTATTTCGGTGCCGGTTGGCGTGGGATTGTTAGTATCTTCGTGGTTGCCGTCCCGGGCTACAACGTTTCTCCCATGACCATGATGCTTATGAAGGTATTGGGACGCAAGGTACGGGATATCAATATCCTCATTCAACGGAGTATCCCCACGTTTAGGAAGAGATACCGGTAGAAGATTGCGCTTTCTATTAGAGCCATTGAACGTAACTAGTGCATTGGCACTTGTACATGAAATGTTCTCGGAATTGAAAAGACCTAGGATTTTGGACGCGTTGAGAGGGATTCTAAACTCAGGTTCAGCAGCCTCAAGAAGTCGAGGTAATGCGCTGCCCAAGGTTGCATTTTCAATAGTCTGGGGGCTGGTATGGATGTCTTGGATAACACAGCTGCCATCTCCACCTACATCACATCTCGCGCCACTAAATCCATCGACACAAACGCAGCTGCAGGAATCAGGTCCTCCGATGCTGATACCTCCATTCATACAAGGGTTTGTGCTTTCACATATCCCTGATCCACCAACGGCATTCGATGGCTGTGGACCAGCTCCACGCTGGCGTGGTAAGACGATAAGTACCACAGGAATCGTAATGGCAGCGGCAATAAGGGCAACAAGCATCACACAAAGAAGTATGAATGTCCACTTGGGCATGCCACAACAGCTTGACCTAGACCTCCGCGTATTCTCTGCAGGGGCAGGTGGGAACACAACATCTGGGTGTGCACGGCCACGAAAATCAGGCCAAGGAGGATTGCTGCCTGTTGGTGTTGCGATGCCAGGCGGAGGAAACGAGGCGAGAATATCAGATAATGATCCCGAATTCCGATGCCTTCTCGTTTCGTCGTTTGCATTCAACATATCAAGAATTCCCAACCGACTTGCCGTCCTGCCGCGGTCTAGGTTCGAAGCTAACTTTGTTGCGCGTCGGATCAAATCCGGGAGGCTGGTTAGACTACCTCGAGCCTCTGCGTTTTTCACGGCATCGATATTCAGACGTGGGGGCAATTTCATGGCAGGCCTCGAGTCTGCAATTCCTCTACCAGAAGAGATCCCCAGTTCTTTCATTTCTGCTGTGTAACCCTCGTTGTCAGGGTACATTATAGGTAGCGGGTCTTTCTCAAACTCGGAATCGAAAGAATCGGCGGATGAAGACTCTGAGAAGGATCGTAACCGACTTGGCTGGCTGGGGGCGGTCGGGTTGCGATATTGAGGTCGGGTAACTCGCGAGGTTGGGTTACTCACTGCTAACCCAACTTCGTGTTTGGAGGCTAGGGTGTTGCCGTTATCTGCCTCGGGTTGATTTGGTAACTTCTCATTACTACTGTTGCTGCTTGAGGTTTCCGACCCTGGCTGTGGTCTGTTGATAGTGCGAAGCGATGGTTTTGCCCGCTTCCCGAGACTCGCCTGCCTAACTACACCGACCTCTTCATTACCAATACTAGCTTCTCCTTTGCTGATAGTCCGGAGTGCGGGTTTTGCCCGTTTCCCAATGCTGGCTTGTCTTACGAGGCCAACTTCATCGTCCAGGCCGGGTGACTTCCTGCCGGTGTCTTCATCTGGTGAATCGTCGCCAGAAACCAAATGGAAAGATTCAGGTGGGGCGGATCCCCAGCTTGAGGGGATAACTCTACTTGATGCAAATGATCCGACATGCCCTGGTATGTTTTCGGGGAATTCCTCGGGGATTGGTGAGACGTGTGAACCGGAAGGGTAAAAGGAAGGCGGTGCTCGTCTAGATGATGGAGGAAGTACTAATCCCGGTTGCCTTCGGTTAGACTGATTCGAATAATCGACTGACAATGAATTTTGATCATAAGTATCGCTGTTTTGATCTTGGGCACGGGGTAAAGCTTGCTCCTGGATTTGGTACGGCATATCAGGAGCATAATCTCGCTCCTTCGAGTCATCATATAAGGGTGAGACCTCATGCGGGCGTGGCGGACGTTGTGGTGCTCGGTTTCGTGTCATATCTTCTGGGGATATTTTGCCGCCCCCTTTCATGTCATCATGGTCTGGTGGTGACCATTGAGGGCTGGTAAGTGATCTCCCTTTTGATTCCTGGTCTACTGGTCTAAAGGCATTCGGCACAGGCGGGGGTTTTCGACCAGCCCCTAGAGGTGTGTGTCCTGAATCCAATCCATGATAGCCTGGGTCCATGTGTCCGTGAGAGACTTCGACTGGTAAGCCTGCTTGTGCCCTTTCCCTTGCACGGCGCACTGAGCCCTTTCTATCTTCGCTCATCGTCTTTAAGCTGAGTATCCTAGTAGTTGGAGGATAATATCAATGTGACTTGGAGTAAGTTTGCTGTACGTAGAGTACATAAGCGATGTAAGTTGGATAACAAGTAGCATGAACTTGCAAAAAAAAGAATGTAAAGTTGGAATAGAATAGTAGAGATGGTTTGTTGATCCTGAAAATTCGAGATGAGGGCAAATAAACGAATGAATAGAATAATATGTCGGGGTCCGTAGGAGCCGCAGAATGGAAACGAATATAAAACGAATGGCTGTTTTCAACGGAAAACTAAAAGCTTGTAAAGAGTGAAGGTTGAATTGATTGTCATATGGATGGGTTCGATGATCAAACTGGTGATATTTCGGTTGCCTTCCAAGGTGAAATCACGCGCAATCAGAAAGGAAGCGAAATAGGATGCCTTGCCAGCAGCTTGAATCGACGGTACAACCGTCGAATTCGAAAATGAAAAACGAAATTTTTTTTTTACCGACAGTCACCTCGAACCCGACTGAGCGAGCCGCAGATATGTCATGCAGAGCTTCAAGCCCGTTGCGTAGATGTATAGTAAACTAATGGGAGACTCGACAAAAAGAAAGGAAGTTGTACATCACACAACAGACGAGGAAAGAAGAGTAACGCCAAAAGGCGGCACAACCTCCTTAGTGTGGAAGTGGGTTCGAAGGCGTCGTGATCATCTTGCTTCATCGTTTCAAGCCGTCCATGGAGCGGTATATAATTTTGTTCTGAAACATGGACTCGACAAGGACCCATGCTATCGTTCGTAACAACTCCATCTGGTGTAGAGAAAGTTCGGCAGAGTGGTACCTGGATCTAACACTAATTTGGACAAGGAATCAGGCTAAGCAAGGTTTAAAGATTTCACTCACGTCCTCACTGGCTAGGAAGCTGAGCGAAGAACACGCCAAGTTCTTCGTTGACCCACGCCGGGCAGGGAAATAGCTAGTGACGTCTAGTTAAGTAGCCTGGAACTTGGAAGGTTTCTTCATGCGGTTCGGTTCAACTCTCAAGGGAAATGCAATGCATCACCGTTTAATAATCGTGAGAACGACTAGTTATGAATAGCCCGCATAAACTTGTACGGAGGGCTAATATCGGCTCGTTTCGGATCGAGTAAGTAAAATATGATGGACACAGTCTCACAAATGATTTGTCTCAGTGGTTGTTCCTTCAGTACGGAGTACCAGAACATGATGGAGCTAGGGACACTCATCACCATGGGACGTAAGATTAGAGGTGGGACCCTGAATGGCCCGGAGCGGCTTCGAGAAACCCTGCAGCTCCCAAGCTGGGCATGGTTTCGACCTCAAAGTCGTGGCTGGTTTGGATATCTCGAGCATGAGGCGTAAACTAGAGAGTTAGTTAATATTAGATATCTAAGGGTGATCTGCAGAAGGATGAGAGAGCAGCTATTAACGTATATGAAGCACTCTGTATCCGTCCATCCCTCCATACAGTGCTTCGGTGCCTGAAAAAAGAGATGGACAATTTAACCGGCGACCAGACGGATCTCTGCGGCTTGACCTAGCCAACTTGGAAAAGTGAGCCAGTATTTGCTCATAGCAACGCAAGCAGGCACGTTACACACGGTTGCTCCTTGCCGTCATGCCAACGAGTGAAGTGATCACGCAGGATGCCATTTTATCCTCGTTCACCTCTCTCACTTGGGAGTAACAAGACAGAGACACCGAAAAAATTGAGAAACCAGTGCTAGATGAAGGTATCGACCTGTGTACGGAGTACAGAGTACGTGTGTGTGTACAAACGGATTTCCCCCACCCTCCTGGCTCGTTGGCAACAGATGCGCCTCCTTCTCTTCACTGCTGTACAACTGAAGTGACAGGCTGATTCTCACGCTCAACCAAGACCCAGGAACACTCCCGTTATATACTAAACGGTTATACTCACGAGACGGTTAACTGAGGGGCCGTTTGGGGGGGGTACAAACGGGTGCTCGCGTGTCATTTCTTTTTCTGACCTACCGATCAGCACGTTGTGACAGGTTGCATATTGGATGTTTGCTAGCTGGCTGACGTGCATATCCAGCAGCGTGAAAGAACTCCTCAGCGTTGTTTAAAACCACGTTGTTTTGCACCTCGAATCTCTTCTCTCCTCCCTCTTCTGTTCTCCTCTTGTCCGACTTCTATCCTTCAACCGAATCTTCTACCTCACTTTTCTGCTCTACTTTTCCCTACTCTTTTCTACTGGTTATATCAAACAATGCAGGTTTGGCCACATCCCTCAAAAAGACAAACCCTCTTCCGCTATCTCCCAGGCCCTAAAAACGGGGTTTATGTTGGTCCAAGCCAACCTGTTTGTTCCACGGACGAGCGAATCCCGTTCGTGCTACTAGGACGTGAATTGGAAGCAAGAGTTCTTTCATGGCTTGAGGGAGTCGAAAAGGCAAGGGGAATACCCGACATCGCCGACTGTGCAGCTGAGATGAACTCGGTATATACTTTATTTAACACGTAATTATATATAAGATCAATCGGCAGCTAACGTGTCTCAAACACAGACTCAAGATCTACACGTTGATTCCCCCAACTACTTGAATCCGAAGCCTATTGAGCACGATTGGAACAAGGGGAACGATATAGGACCCAATGACTATTCTGATGACACAAGTTCGCAAATGTTCGTACTCTCGGGGAATGATATTTTTATTGAATACCGAGAAACCAGAACCTCATCTTCTCGAATGGAAAATGGTTCGGGCGACTGTGTTACTGGCCCTTATCTTCCCATACTATCCCCGAATCGAAATGCTGTATGCTCTTTTGCACCGATCTCCCCTTACAACGGGGTTGCTGGTAAGTCATTTTATCGCGATTAGATGGTAACTATCAAATCCGCATCAGTAGAATGAAGGACTTATATGGAATGTTTAACCGGAATTAATAATTGGAAAAAGTAGGATCTGTCGAAAACATAGCAGTGCCTAAACTCAGTGCAGTACATCGCGTTTTAGGAGGAACCCCTATCCAAATATGCGAAACCAATGCAGTCTCCAAAAAAGCACCAACAATAAGCAACATGTTAATGGACCCTGATATTTCTGATCTAAGCCCTAACGTAACGCCGTTTCGAAAAGGCCGTGGTTTGAAGCGAGCCAGATGCCGAAGCTATTATGACGAGGATATAGTTTCAGATACCTGGAGCCCAAGGCGCGCATAAGACGGAATCACGAGCAGTTTATTGTGTTCTGGAGTAATTGGGCGAAAATCATGAACCTCTTGGAATGTATTTCCGGGATTGCATCAATTTCTTGGTGGGATGGGATGGGATGGGGAATATGGGGCATAATTATAGGAAATTGGGTGGAATGAGTTGTTTTTTTTCCCATTCACTTCATATCGTTTCAAAACATGCATAGTACATTAGCATCCACATTTGTATTGTATTTGATTTCTATTTGTTCTCATGTGATAATGCCCTTAATTTGTCCACTTTGGACTCTATATCTCGCATCTCAGCTATGACGGATGCAAGCCTAGGGAGAGGGCCATCCACGGCAGCAGAGAATGATTCCTGCGCCCTGCGAAGCGCTGGTGGGACGAGAATCCCAAACCACTGCAACGGGTTGGAAGCATTATTAGCTTTTATCTGCTTAGGATCTGGCTTGGTTACGGACGTCGTAGAAACAATCCTGATTTTCTCTTCTTCGTGGCCTGGCTTGGTTGATGTTGTAGAAGCATTATTGGCTATCTCTTGTTCAAGGCCTGGCTTGGTTGACGAGGCCTTGGAAGTGGATGATTTCTCCTCCTCTTCGGCGCTGTTTTGATCATTCGGGATCGGGTCATCAGGACGAATCAACGGGGATATGTCAAAATTGGGTATATGCGAATCTGGCTCTTGAGTAGGGGAAGCAAGCGAAGCGTATCGCGCAGTTGATTGCATTGTGATATTTCTATACATAACTTAGCAACCTAATTTTCCTTCCAACGGGATTAATCTGAAAAATTACAATTTCTTGATTGCTTTCATCCTTTCATCGTAATAGTCTTCTCCGAAGTGCCGCCCTGGGGGACAGGATTGGTTTGCACGCGCAACTGAGAAGAAGCCCTACTATTGTTTCAGGATGGATTGTGTCTATAGCGAGAGAAATAGCTTGATCACGAGGATTCTCTTACATCTGAAAAAAGACGGCCAATGTTCTTCTGGAGGGTTTGCTGTTCGTCGAGAAGATGGAGATATCGTTCTAAGAGGTCGTCGATTGCTTGAAGGGAATCAGGGGTGGTCGCTAAGGGTGGTGGTTCGTCCATTGCATTGTCAAGAGTAGAAACAAGTTGAACTGAACAAACAGTTCTGGTTCTGAATAAATTCAAGAATCAAAAGGCGTCTTAAAGTCTGGTTGAAGATGAAGAGAAAGGACGACAATAAAGAGTCCATATTTCAATTCAAATCAAGCCATGACGAGCTCCGACTTGGCGTTTGGTTGAACATTCCCGCTTCTTCCCCAGATCCAGCAAAGAGATTTTATTCTAAAATATATCAAATATCTACATTTATCGCGCTAACCGCCCAGGGAATTCATCCAGGTACATAAATATCTCCGTCTCTTTATTGAATTTGTTTGATCTGTATCTGAATTGCTCTCTGCTTGGCCGATCGCTAATACTAAGCTTGGAATTTAAATATTTATTAGTTCGCTGAATCTGTTCCCGCCACAACCCGCAAATTCACCATTGCGAATACCGGCCTAGATCTAGGCGTCGCTGTTGGGTTTGCTATTACAATAGATATTGCGTCCGATAACATTGGAAGCCTAGGATCCAAATAGTTACTGGTAGCTATTCGGCGTCCAACCACTCTCGAATCTCCACCTACTCTCCCGTCCCTCAACTGGTCTCTGCCTTATCTATTTATCGACTTCCAGTTTACGAACTTGGAGAAAGCTTCAGTCAAATCACTTTCCACCAATTTATCGGTCCAGAATGTCTGTCCAATCACTACATAAAAATTCGGCTTTCCAAGTGCGATCATTGGTACGTTTGACCCATTTCGGCTCCAGAGAAGAGAATAGATACCCTGCTCTCTTATTCTCATTTCAATCACCGGAGAACTTCATAACGAATACGCTTGATTCTACAGACTTGAGGCTAACGGTACCGCTACGTACCCCTTTCCTTGTAGTTCCGATCACTGCTGCGCGAATCCAAAAACTTTTCCGATTATAATTTCCGAGAATATGCCCGAAGGCGTACGATAGATGGATTCAAAGAGCATCAACATGAATCGGAGGAACGAAAGATACAGGAGTTCATCCAAAGAGGCCTAAAGGACCTCCGGAGCATGAAGGTAGGCCCTTTGGAATATCCTTCTTCTCACCCCTCGCCCTCTATAAAGTATAAACGTATGTCTAATTCGACTTTTCTATTGGGCAGAGACAAACCGTTATCAGCCAGTTTTACCAGTCAGATCGGCTGGTTGTAGAAGGACAGGAAGCTGTACGTTTGCCATCCTCGTTCTCGAGATAATAACGAGAAACTGGAATTGCTAATCTATGGATCATCTCGACAGGGAAAGGAAACTGGAAATGAGGGAGGTATAGTGCGACAACTTGATTCAGGGTAAGCATGGCATCCTATCTTCCTTTTCTTTCTCCTATTACAATATGGTTGGCTAATGCGATGATGCCGCACACCAGGTCGAATTAAAAAAAATGTTATATTCTTCGCACGACTTACTGTTACGACCAAACAGCTTGTAGATTATAGATTTCATAATGTACTTTATTATTATTATCACCTAGTTACCCGATTGATGCCTTTGCACACTTTTCTCCTCTTTCTGCTCCTTTGCCGCCTCTTTCTTCTTACCTTTGCTTTACCTCTTTCTGTATTTATTAGTTAAATTATTGCTTGATCAACTTTTGCTAATTCAGGGCCCCGGAATCACGTGGGAGCCTTAAAACAGGATGAACTAAAGAGAGCAAACCTTATTTTCATGTCTAATGTTAGATGAGTAAGCAGAACGGTGGGCAGATCTCGGTGCGGAATAACGTGGTTGGTTTGCGAAGAGAAACATCACTGAGTACAGAGTAAATAGGTAACGCCTGGGCAGCATTATTGAAGATCAAGAACGAGCAGGAAAGAGAAGAAAGAGGAGAAGAAGAACGACCAGAGCTTACCTGAAGCTTGACGGCGCGTCGATCCGCGTAGCAAAGCATTATGCCTCCTGTAAGTGCAAGTTCTTGCTTTGATGGAACCAGGCATGAGTGACAACCATCATCTGAGCCTTAGTCGCGGCCATTTCTTGAATACTAGATAGGAGATTAATTATTCTTGGGTTTTAGCTACGTTCTACTCGCTCTACCCGCTCACAAACTGCAGCTGCATATGACACTACAAGTCGCCGATCCCACCAAGTTGACCACGATGTGTTTGAAGGCTTGCCGGTTCGGCGCTGGGCTAGACAGGCCACCACATACTCCCAAGTCCCCAAGGTTGAAGAAACGAAAACTAATTTAACGGGGCCAAATAATCTCCCGGAACTCCCAATGCCCAGAGAAAGCAATCTTCTTACCCCAATGAGCCGAGCTTTGCTACGTGCTGCTCGAGCTGGATGCACCTATATTCGACGCGTTAATAAGGAACCCACCGAGACAGAGGATGCGGAGCGCGGGGAGGACGAGGCTGCTGAACCAGTAGTTTATGAGCGCACGTTCTCAGCAACCAAATGGGCAGTCATACCAAGAAATACTGAACCTCCAGAGCCAGAGTTTTTGGCGAAGCGAAGGCCTGGTTTATCTACTCTATATGGGACCGGTGCTGCTGCTATTGCCGCTGCAACTAATGTTTCGGTTGCTATTCCTGCTAGACCGCCGATGAGGAAAACGAAGTTCAAGAGGGTTGACTCAGAGACGGGCGAAATCACCATATATAAAGCTTTAGTTCCAGAGGGGTATAAAGTGGATGGGGAACTGAGTGAAGACACCGATATCAACGCGGAGAATCCTGAGACTAAGATTGTAAATGCCGCACCGGCCCCTGGAACCATGATCGAAGGTGTTGGGCTAGTCGATGCTGAGGGAAATGTTGTTGCTGAACGACAAGGAAACCAAGTTTCCGTGATACGGAAAAAATATGTGCCTCCAAAAAGAAAGGCAAAAGGTAATCCTAAAGGAAGGAAAAAGAAGGTGATGTTTGCACCTACCGATGGAACTACCGAACCAATTGCTCCTGGCACATATGTCCCGTCTGATTTTGGGAACATTGCGCCCGAACCGCCTCTACCTGATGAGGGTAGTGTTACTGTCGTGCAGACTCCTGAGACCCAGAAAGCTGAAAACGATGTTAAGCAATCCAATGACGGCGATCCTGTGGTTGAACCTAAACCTACTCCTGATATCGAAATGGGAGACGAGAAGGTAGTTGTTGCCGATGAGGATGTTGTCATGGCAGATGCAGCTCAGCCACTTCCGCCTATCCCAGCTTCCGGTGAACAAGAACGTCCTGAGCTGGAACATATCCCTACATCTATTCCGCCTCGAGACATATCCAGCTCTCCAGATCTTCCACTTGCCGCAATCGCTGCAGCTTCCCAATCCCGAAGTAGATCAGCTTCTGACAAACCTCGAGCGGGTTCACCACAAGCACAAGAAACCGTACGCCACGATCCGATTATTTCACCACCTGTTAAATTAGGCGAATCCTCCCAAGAAAACAACCCTGACTCGATTCCCCAATCACACTCACCAAACCACCCAACCCTAAAATCGCCTACAGCAAAATCACAGACAGGATCCATGAAACTAAGCTCGGACCAGTCCAATGACGAAGGAATTGATCTCTTAGGTAGACTTGAGGCTACTTTGGACAAGAAGCCTGGACTCAAGCGCGGATCGAGGGCTAAATCTGCTGCCGCAAAGAGACGGGATGGCCCAGTTGAACCAGATGCCAGCCAAAACCCAGACGATGACGAGTAGTACCCACCCATAAGTTGATACCAAGATACCCAGGAAGACGCCGATACTCGAGATTCCGAAATTATTGTTTAGAGAATCCTGTTTTCGTATATTGCCTTTTATTTACCTGTATTTTAAGCCTAGGAGTACTTTACAATTGGTTGGCACATTGGATACTTCAAGCTGGAAGTTGATAGTTAATAAGTTTATTATTGTGCTTTGACCCGGAATAATGCTTCTTTCTATTGCCTACAAATCAAAATAAAATAAAATTAAAAGGACGGTCTTGTGGAATAAATTCTGGTGTATCTGCCATGATACGTAAATTGCAGAGTCCTTAGGCCATGCGGGGCGAGAACCGGGCAACAGACACCCAAATTACCCTCTCCCATGTTGTCTAATTCGAGATCGAGTACCACCAGAAGACCCAGCTGATTTACCTCCAGCCGTTCCCTTGCTCTTGCCGGTGCTCCCGCCCTTGATGGTCGGGAATTTAACGGCCGCTTTTTTCCTAAACACCTTAATCTTTTTGGTCTTCAAGGTCTGGGCTGTCTTGGATGCAACGCGTTTCAGCTTCGCTTTTATAGATACCGACCTGGTCATTTTTGACTTTTTCGACTGTGAACCCGGCTCATCTAGTTCCGCATCTGATTTGCGTTTGGTCCTCGTAGTGGTCTGCTTCCTCTTTTTATATTTTCGCCGGACAATTTTCTGTTCCTTGGGTTCATTGGATTTAGCCGGGGCTTTTGGTCTGGGCCCTAGAATGCCACGGCATGAGGGGGTGCCGCAGAAGCATTGTTGGACGTTTTTTTGGGAATAAGGGCTGAGTTTGGTCAGAAACATGTGTGACGAATTCGAGGTAGTAGATAGGGGGGAGAGATAAATATAAATACGCACTCAAAATTATAGTCATATGACAGCTCTTCGCCAGTCATGATTCCGTTTTCACCTGCAAAGAGTGCAATCCGCGGCTTGCCTGCCACTGTCCACTTTTCCATCTTGCAGTTTGGTTCGCATGAATGGTTGACAAACCGGGCGATCGAGCCACGAGTCGCATCGATAACCATGTTTTGGTCAAAATACATAAGGTAGTAACACTGTTTGACAAGTTAATGATTTCATTCTCCACACTTAACATGTTAGGCATAACAGACCTCGCTTTTCTTATATATAGTCCTCATCCGACGCTCGCACTCTTCCTGAGTAAGGATTTCTCCCGTATACTCCAGGATTATCTGGTTTGGTTCAAAGGAGCGGCTGCTTCGAACCCCGTAGCCTCGATTCTCAGTCTTGATAACCTCAACTCCAATGTCATACTTACCCCCTGCTTTAGTACGACGGCGAAGTTCGGCAAAGTTGCGGTTTCCACAGAGTTCTGCGTCTAGTCTGCAATTCGAATCATCACACTCATAAAGCATGTATCGATTTTGACAGTTCTCGCCACAGCCGGACTGTGCAGTGCAAAGACAAGTAGATGTCTCGTTTAGCATGGTCGCTTTCCAAATGCTAGCAGCATCTCCGACAAAAATGTCTGTCCTCTCGAATTAGAAACTCGAATGATGCTGTGCATGCGTTATATAGCTCGATCTCACTCACTCTTGTTTATTTTCCGCCACTCATCTGGCTTCGGCTGCCCCCTGGGCAAAGGCGAAAATATGTCGTAAGGCAGCCTAAAATCCCTGCCTTCTTCAAGCAACCTTGCGCCAGAAAACCGCGGCAGTGGTAATATGGCTGACTCCTGAGCGTTTCTTGTGGATGATCCTGTTCTCCTGGTCTTCTTAATTGGCAGCTTGAAGTCGGCATATGCATTTTCTGCGGCGTACAACCCGTGGGTCAACCATCTCTTTCTTTTGTAAGGTACTGATGCCGATACAGTGTCTTCGGTGTCATCTTTGACGCGTGAAGCTACACTATCCGATATCCGTCTCTTTTTCTTAGCCTGATCGGTAGGTTCCGTCTGTAGCGCGGAAGTAGCTTGCGGGGTATTTCGTGCTCGTAGGCTAGCTCTCCTCTCATTGACCGTAGATGCAGGTTTATCCATCTCGTTAGCCTCTCTAACTCGCTTTCCTAATACTGAGGATACTTTATTGAGAACGAATTTCGTCTTCTCCAGCATGCTTATCCTCGTAGATCTCCGCCTGGATTTCATGCCCAATGGCTCCGCCGAAGTATTTAGTTGGATTTCATCGCCTCCAGTGGTGCTTATCTCATTATTGTCCTTGTTGTCCACCGTCTCCTGTATTTCTGTGTTGCGTAAGACACGGCGACCGCTGGAGGCACGAAGTAGTTGTCGTGAAGCGAGCCCACGTGTAACATCAGATTGGCCCTTTTCAACACTCAAAGAAGCAGAAATACCTTGTCCTGAGGCTACATCCTGCTTATGGGCAGTATCAATCGCGCTTCGAGCGTCATAGTCGATACTGCGGTTCAGAGATGCCCGAGTGACGCGACGCGTTGTTGGGGCCACTGGCGCGGGCTTTACAGTGGAAGTGCTATCAGGAGTAGTAGAGGATTCGGAGAAGCTGGTGAGAGGTGTGAGGGACTGTCTAGTAGAGTTGAAAGCTATTGCATCGCTGTGGATTGTATCTGAAGGGCTTGTCTCCCTCGCGACGCGAGCCATTAGAACCCGGGGTATTCAACGTTCTAGTAGAGTTGCGGAGTTGCGGAGTCGAGATTTTGAGAGATGGTTTAATTTGATACAAACCGCTTTATCCGTACAGTCAGGATAAATAATTAAAAAACAAGGAAGGATTGTGAATGGATGGGAGCAGAAAGTTGTGTTGGTCGCGTTGAGTTGAGGAAGTGGAAGAGGGTTGCAACCAAGACACGCCATGTTTGTTTTTAATAAATACATGTCTACATCCTGCGAGGGGACAGCAGGGGCCTTTGTTGGCAATCGAACAATAACTCATATATGTAATTTATTATTCCTTACAACTGGGATACAAAGAGAGGCATGCTTGTTTCCGACGTGTTTCAAATGTTAGTTAGATTGGTTTTATATTGATACCGCATGTATGTTCGAGGTAATAATAAGTACAGCCAACAAATAGATACGCCTCTTTAGACAGCTTCCGATTAGCCATTAAGAAATAGGGTTCATAAGTTAAAGACAGACAGGAAAACACCGTAAGGAAATCGGAATCGTGGGATATATACAAAGAGAAATTTCGATGCATCAGAGCAAGCGAGCATCAACATGAGCGGCCATTGTATTCCGTGGGGGAATAGACGGGTAAAAAAAGAGGGTTAGATTGAGAACAAGCCGTGAAGGAGGGAGGCATAAGTAGGATAAATAAAAGGAAAGAGAGCAGAAAATAATAAATTACATGTCCATAGCAGAAAAGGAGTTAAAAGGGGGTATGGCAGAGATGTCGTTTTAAGATCCATTCTGTGGTAAGGTAGGTGGAGTGGGTAGAGCGCCCCTAGCAGCTGGTCCTTCAAAGCGAGGTAGTCCAGTCTGCTTGCCTGGGCTTAGTTCAAGATCTCCTTCTTGGGCTTCGAGATCGTGACGTCGTCTATTCACTTTGTGTGTGGCAAACCGCTGGTCGCCAACGTAGTGATTATTCTTAAATTGGAGATAAGTGGGCGGGCGCGGTCTGCCGAGAGCCACGACGAGATTTTTGAAGAAGCTGCCCTGGTTGAAGGCGCGATGTCTGTCGGGTTTGTTCATTTTGCGCGCACTGAGGTATTCACGGGTTGTTTGACCGCGGCCGACCAGGAAGAGGTGATAGCACCACAGCGCCGTGGGATAGGGCGTTGCAATAGCCCCGTAAAGAACCATGGCGAACGGCACCCGCCATTTATCTATGGACTGGGCGAAACTAATCCCTTCGCGGGACTGGTAGAGAAGGATATGGGCAAGGCTAGCGCCAAAGAGTAATAGGCCCAAGATCACGGCCGACCCAATGAAGCCAAAGAAGTAGCGATAATTGCGTCTGCCAACACAATTATTGAGCCAGACACAATGGTGGTCAAGATTTTCAACGCAATTGTTGCAGACTCGACAGTGGTAGCAACGTGGTGGCCGCCATATGTTACAGGTGTCGCAGAATTTCACAAGAATAGCCATGGCTGCAACATCTGAAGCTCCCGGTTTGGGTTTGGTCATCACCCAGTCGGTCTTTGGAGGGCCTAGTGTTAATGGGTCCTCATCGGGATCTGCTGGGGGCATGATGTGTAGATTACGGGGGAGGATCTGCATTGTTCGATGTTAGAGAGGATCAGGGATAAAAGAAAAAGTAAGTGTATCTATGCATGCTTACACCAGGATCAACCGCTGACGCATGGACGAATGACGAAAAGCAGATAAGAAAAAGATAACCAAAGACGATTGGTAGCGCTGGGGACACATTGTGCCAGAGCCAAGGGCCACTATAATGATGAACAGGAAAAATCAGCATTTGAAAAGGTATCCAGCTACACGGGACGAGACAAGACTCACGAATAGGCAAGAAAGAGTGCCCCGGGAACTACCACAGTAATGCCGGTGGCAATGTTGGCAGGTCGATCGCGGGAATTCTGAAGTCTACCACCAGCAAAAAAAGCCGTGTTTCCAGTGAAATATTCGTAATTTTTCCCATCAGTCGGCATTGGCTTAGGGGGTTTGATTGTCTTAGACGTCTCCTCGCTCTGGGAAGCGGATGCTGGAGAGGGTGAAAGCCTGGCATGAGAATCGCGGCCACTTGGTTGTTCTGATCTTGATCCCCTGAGAAACCCAGATCGGAACGAAAGCGGGGATTTCTGAGGGGGTTCATGAGTTCCGTTTTGGTTTCCCAAGGGCATATGAGAGGGTGCCACTGGCTTTGGAGTTCGGTCATGAAGAAGCCTAACACTGTCCCCCAAACTACGAATAGTGGTATTTCCGGTAGGGCTAGCGTTGGATGTTCCCCTATCTGGCATGACGGGATCTGTGAACTCTGTTCCTCTTGATGGAGGAGGAAGCTCATGCTCCTGAGAATTGCCAAGTGGCGCAGTTGTGGATGAGATGATGCTTCTCCGTCGCTGGCTTTCTTCATCATTAGGGACGTCTTCGATCGATGCCACGGTTGTTGCATTGGTTGTAGGCCTGCCAGCACGTTGTGCCTGGAGCCTCTGCGAGCTCATTGGGCGAAAGAAGCCATGTGCGGTCAGCGAAGGGATATGGGTTCTGCTGACTCTGCCACCGGAGTTGGGCCGTCGACCATGCTGATTTGGAGCTTCCAGAAAGACATTTCTTGAGGGAGGAGGGGCGGCCCGACGAGATGGAGAAGAGGTCGCTGTAGGAGGGTTTGATTCACCATCTTCCGAAACGATGTCTGTGATACGGGAGGAAATATAGGAAATAGGGCGGATATTCGCAGAGCTGGACCGCGGAGGATAGGGGGCGCTGGTTGGCTCGCGCTGTTCTAGAGACGAAGACGACGCCATTGCACAAACATGCAGATTGGTAAGATAATCAATGGCGCACAAACATCGCCGGTTTATATTTCAGCGGCGTAGGCGAGAGGGAATAATGGGTTGCTTTTACTGGTTGAGCTAACCACTAAGTTATAATCCAGGATGAAAGAAACATTAAATGAAGTAAAAAAGAAAAGACGCGCCACAAAAAAATAAAAAAGAAGAAGGAAGCAGAATAAATAGATATAGAGAGCGATTAGAAGAGAGTTAAAAGAAAAGCAATTCTAGCATCATCTTCGTTTCCACCCGACCCCTTGGTTGGATTGAAGGGAATGATTGAATCTTGTTCGCGATGTTTCCATCTCTATTTCCATTTCTATTTCGGGCAACCAGGGGGAAGCCACAATAGGGATTAGGTAATCGGGGGGCGAGGATAACATCACGTGAGTGGCAGTGCTGATATAAGCCATTCCTCATCATGTGATGCCGGAACGAAAAAGATCATTCGATGCAAACAAACCGAACTTGGCAGGCCTGACTTCCCTCGTCTGTGTAGTTATCTCATCTCATTCCTTGTTGACGGAGTGCGTTTTTTTAACTCTTTTTACTCGGAACCATTCCCTCCCCCTCCTCCTAATCAATCCAATTGAACGGTAGTTCGCTTTCACAATGTCCTCCATCGCCGCAAATCTAGCCCGCCGCGCTGTCATCAGACAACCCATCCGAAGACTTGCCGCACAACCACCTCGCCGATTCTCCTCAACCAAGACTGAAGCTGGCCTCGACAAAGCTCAGCGCGATCCCGAGCTCTATGTGGGTTTCCTTATTTCCACGTTCTTCTAGGATGTGCTATTCAATTTGGGCAGTGGATCTAATTCGGTTATTGTGACAGGTCCTCCTCGGTGTTATGGCCGGTGCCTTTGGGCTCGTCGGTTGGTATCTAGGCAGCTCGCCCACCACAATTACTTCTGAGAGCAACATCCGAATTGGCGAGGCATCTATGCCATGGCAGGTGGATGAGAAGGAGAGCGAGAAGGGCTTTTACAAGTACAAGTATCATCCTCATGGAGACAGCAACAAGCCCCTCAAGGATGCCCCGGGTGCGTTGAACGAAGTCGTCATTCCCAATGTGACATTACCAAAGGTATGGGGTTCTTCAGTTAGTCGTTTTCGTATACATGTCACTAGGCTGGCATCGCTAATTTGGTCTTGTCATTGTTTTAAGGATCTGCATGACCGATTCAACAAATACGGAAAGGACTTATAAACAGAAAAAGGCCCATACTATCAGATATGTATTATTTTTTGAAGTAGAAAAAGAAAGAAAAAAATCGAACCTTCCTCTCAGCCGCGAAGTTGGGATTGCCTGTAAATAACTCTTTAATTGTGTATCGTTAAGTGGTGATCTTCAAGTTGGTTGCAGCTCTTTCCCATCTCATATTATCAGATCAGACAATAGGTAACTTGGAAACTAATTTTTGTTAAGGAAAAAATGTTTTAGATAACTACTATCTGATCAGGTTTGTTTAATAAAAAGTACGAAGTAAGTAATTAAAAGCAGACTTCCTGAGCATCAGAAATTAATAGAAAAAGGAAAATCCGCAAAGCTCCAAAGGATTCAAGAAATAATTTACAAAGAAAACAATAGAAATGACAGGAGATGTTCATCCATTACAAATCATCACGGCCCAACGTAGCATCCTTGACCTCGCTGGCCGGCTTCGGCTTTCCTTGCTCCTTTTCCACTGATTTTTCTTCGCCAGGTACATTGGCAGGTTTGTTACCCGCCGCTTCAGGATTCTCCTTCCCAACGGTTTCTGGGTTGGACCCCTCGGCGTCAGGATGATCTGGTGCAAGGGCTTCTTGGTTAATAGGTCGACCCTCGCTGTCTACCATTCTAGTTCGTGTCTCATAACGTGTCTCAAAAGAGACATTGCCTTCCTTTTGCAAGGCTGCAACTTGTTCATCGTCCAGCATATTACCTTCCTGATCACGATATTCCACCTTCTGGATGACCTCTCCAGGAATCTGCTGGTCTTTAGGAATAGGGGTCGTATCAGAAGATACATCTTTGGCATTTTGTTCGCCTTGTGGAGCTTGTTCCTGTTTCTGCTGTGGTGGCGGCTGATTTCGTTTGGGCTGGACGGATGAGGATGCCGCTGGTGCATTGGATTCATCATCGGCATGCAAGGAATACTGGGAGAACTGTTCGGGCTTTCAGTAAATATACCTATCCACGACCACGTTCGGGAGCCCTCCACGTTGGAACACTTACCTCGTTATAAAAGGTATTGCAGTCATAATCCCAGCCCTTAAGCAGCTTCGTTTGTTGACAAAGATCCTTTGTCCAAGGGTTGCCATATGCTAGAGGGGAAAGCATTGCGAAAGCAACAATACTCAGGGCCACGAAAATAACGATAAAGGCCTTGCCGAGAATAGATGGCTTGTTGGTAATTCGGTTTGCCGCAAATTCATAGATCTGACAGAATGCTAGGATGGCAAAATATAAAGCCGGGAAATAATGATGCAAGAATAGTTGACGAGCCATGAGATAAAAGGGGAAATAATGTAGAGCCCATCCCAACACGGTAGTACCGATCTCGTAGTCGAATCGCTTGAAGGTCACATTTGAATAGTCTTTGAAGCCTCGCTGCCATCGAAGAATCGAAAACCCTTTGAAAACCACATAAATGAAAATGGCCACTGTTGAGGACCACCAAATTACCGGATTTCCAATTAAATAAATTTGTCGGTGATTTCGACCCCAGAAATTTATACCGCGCAGCAGAACAGGCCAAGACGGGGGCCGAGAATCCCAGGCGTGAGAGTCGAGCAAGCCAGCATTAGTCCTCCACATCACCTGCTGAAGCTCCCAGAATTTGGCGAAAAAGCCTGGACGCTTATAGTTCACCTTCTCTGCATCAGGAGGGAGAGAGACCCGGATGTTCTGTTCAACATACCAGATGCTATTCGGTAGTGATCCGCTCTTTGCGCACGTCACCTCTTGTTGCTCAAACCCCCATTCTGGCAGTTTAACCTTGTGGGAAAATAAAGCGCAACCAGTCATTACATGGATGAGCCTAAACTTGGTCTGAATCGTCCGCAACCGCTTCTTAGCAACCTCTCCTTCGGACAAGGATTTGACAATTTCCACGCGGAATAGATCGTTAGCATCGCCCTCAAACCCTTCGTACCCATACGCCGAAACCTCATTTTGCCAATCAGCCTCAGTAACTGGCGGGCGAACATCATGAGAGTGAAGGCGTCTATCTGTAGCTACGTGATAGAGCTTAAGGGTGGCTCCATCTTCAATGAATTCGGCGGTAAGATTATCCCAAGCCGTGGGCCCTTGAATTTGTCCGTAAGGCCCCAGTGGCTGGGTTTGATTCTCAAGAACCCATATGTTATTCTCGTCCTTGTGCGGGTAGAGAGTAATTTGCTGTTGCTTACTGCCAGTCGGATACATGTGACTGTGGGAATGAAGATAGCCGCCTTGAGTGTTGTGATGTCGGAGAGAAACTTTTGAACCGAATACGATATCAGCTGGAACATCCTGCATTCCCTTCGAGTTGAGAGTCGATTGGAACTCAGAGGACATGAAACCATCACCTTCGCCAGGGTTCACTAGGCACAAAAAGTGAATGGCAAACATTCCCACGTAAAATCCAACCGGGATGACGATCAGGCAAAAAAATCGAGCACAGAAATGCTTAAACCAAAGTCGCTATTCAAAGGTGGGAATGTCAATTGATAGTCCAAAATGGACGGAGGGAAGGGGGTGGAGGATGAGCAACTAACAGGTGTAACAGTTTTCGGGTCGCCGAGAAGAACCCATAGTTGAAGGACAGTTAAAGAGCCAATCCAAGCAATAGTAAACAAGCCCACCCATTTTATGCTAACCGTTGCGCCTAAAGACACACCAGTAGCAACCAACCAGAACCACCACGAGGGGCCAAATGCCTTTGGAGGTCCTTGTTCGTGTTGGTTTGTGAAGGAGATAAAAGAAAGCGCTGTCACGGCAGTGGCTATAATCAAAGGAGAATCCAGAAGAATGAAGCGAGACTGTGTTACAAGTCCATTTTCTAGATAGGAGGAGGAAAGCGTAAGTATGATTTGGACATTCACCGCGGTTTGTATTTTTAAGGATATAGATCGTGTTTGGTGAGCTTACCAAAGGTTACTAGCAACGAGCCTAGGGTTGCAGTCGAGGTCCGACAGCCAGTCGCTTTAAGCGTTAAAAACATCGTGGGAATCGTTAATATCCCCAGAACAGCCGGCAACATGCGCATGGCAACATACGGAACGCCTGGTTCCAGATAATCCTTGCCAATCTCCT
The DNA here is from genome assembly GCA_032988175.1 of Myotisia sp. PD_48. Classification (NCBI taxonomy): domain Eukaryota; kingdom Fungi; phylum Ascomycota; class Eurotiomycetes; order Onygenales; genus Myotisia; species Myotisia sp. PD_48. Next base: position 69,687 of record JANTQB010000043.1, on the reverse strand, counting down.
TGAAATCGAAATTTCCTCGGAACCCAGCGAGATAACCAGCAAGAGTTATAAGTAGCTTTGCCAATGGGGGGTGAACGTCCATGAAGAACTTCCCCTTGATATATTTGGTAGCGAAACCTCCAAAACTAAATTATAAGAAAGCACAGGTTAATATGAATGAATATTGCACGAGTAAAGAACCACCAATTGAAAAGTATGGACTCACTGGACTTCGTCAAAGACGACACTTGTTGGTTGGTATATCCTGAACAAGCGCACCACGGTAGCAATTGCAGTTAATATTAACATTATCTTGTAATCCGATATGGGCAACTGAAGGACATCGTAGTCTTTGACACCATCTGATCTGTAGTCTCTCACTTTCGACTCTCTGGAAACCCGACCTTTGGGACCAGGGGAACGACTCTTGGAACGGCTCTTCCGGGGCGATTTGGAAGCCGGCCCCAAATGGGCGGTCTTCGACACCATAATTAAAAGGTAGTATTATAGGAGTCAAATGTTGAGAAGTGAGAAACCGGGCTGAAACATTTGAAGCGTTGAACACGTAACTGGGAAGTATATGGGACTAACGAGCGTCGAGAAGGATAACAATGAATTAAGAAAAGGGAAAGAGAGCGAGGGAAGGCGACAGAAACAAAGGGGATAAAAAAGAAGAAGAAGTAGAAGAAGAAGAAGCCACAGTAAGAAGAGAGCGAGAAGTTGCGCTGTTTAGCGAAACACGAAAGAAAGAAAGCGGGAGAGAGAGACAGAGAGCGAGACATCTAGTCAATCCCAGAAAGGGGCATGGGCCGCGCTTATGTCAGCATCGCCAGATCTTTCTCTGTTCGCTCTCTGATTCTTGCGGAGCTTCAACTCGAGTATCAAGCTCCAACAGTGGAAGTATATAGTGTGATCTGGTTGTCGGGAAAGCACTCAACCCTCCAGTTCTACTTAATACAATGGCTCCTTCTGCTGTAGATGGCCCTGTGGCAGCTACCCCAGACCTTCCAGAGGAGGTGAGCAAGCCGCCAGAGGGCGTTATCTTGCCACCCCGGGATATCAAAGGTACGATCCTGCTCATGCTACTAAGATTATGTATTTCTCTACGAGTGATAGCTCTCTAATGTGTCTTATAGTTATTGTCGAGAAAACGGCCGGTTTTGTTGCGCGAAATGGACCAGTGTTTGAAGGTGAGTCGGCCCCGTTCAATGTCAACATAGCAACACCCAATTGATTAATATTATCTATTCTAGACCGAGTTAGGGAAAAGGAACGGAATAACCCGAAGTTTTGCTTTTTAAATCCAACCGATGCATATGCCGCGTTTTACACCTGGAGACTGGGCGAGATCAAGGCAGGTAGAGGAACAGATGTATCTGCTGGTCGCGTAGGGGAGCCCGCCGCTGCAGCCGAGACAGAAATAGCGAAGGGTCCAGAAGCTCCGCCTGAATTCCAGTTCGCTGCTCGCATGCCCAATATCAATGCGCTGGATCTGGAAGTCGTAAAGTTGACCGCGTTATTCGTTGCCAAGAGAGGGAAATCTTTCATGACAGCATTATCCCAACGAGAAACAAGAAATTTCCAGTTCGATTTCCTCAGACCGCAACACAGTTTATATCAGTTTTTCACGCGGCTTGTAGACCAATACAAACAGCTTCTACAAATCGATGCCGCAGATAGTGCAAAGGCGAAAGAGCGTCTAACGGAATTAGATAAAAACATCAAAAACAAGTACCACGTCCTTGACAGGGCTAAGCAGCGGGCCGAGTGGGTGAAATACCAAGAACAACAGCAACAGAAGAAGGAAGAAGCTGAAGAGGAGGAAAAATTGGCTTATGCTCAGGTCGACTGGCATGATTTCGTGGTCGTCGAGACAGTCCTCTTCACTGAGGCAGACGACCAGGTAGAGCTCCCTCCCCCAACATCCCTTAACGATCTTCAAACCGCATCCCTGGAGCAGAAGGCCATGATGTCCCTACAACCTCACGACCGACGCATAGAAGAAGCCATGCCCACAGACGAAGACACCTACTACAATGCCGAACCACCAACGTCAGAAACCCCCCAATATGGTACAGCTTCCCTGCCCATCATCCTCCAACAGCACCCCGAATTTTCCCAACAACCATCTCCAATCCCCTCCCAGGCCGTCACATCCACAGATGCCTCTCTCTCACCAAGCATCGGAGCAGACCATCCCGTCCCCTCCCCCTCTCCAACACCCCACCAGCCTCCTGCCATGCGCATTCGATCCGATTACGTTCCCCGAGCACAAGCCAAACGGCTTAATACCACCTCCCAACCCACCACCCTGTGTCCCAACTGCCGTCAGCAAATTCCTATCGCAGAAATCGAAAACCACATGCGCATCGAACTGCTCGACCCACGTTGGAAGGAACAACGCGCCAAAGCAGAAGCTCGCTTTGCAACTACTAACCTGTCCACTGTCGACGTCGCGAATAATCTCAAACGCCTTGCTAGTCAGCGAAGCGATGTGTTTGACGCTGTGCCGGCTGGGAATGGAGATAACCCCGAAGACCTGCATGCACAGGATGCATCTCGCCGGAAACGCGTAGCAGGGATAGGTCCTGGTGGTGTGCCCTTACATATGCCAGCGGAAAACCCCGTTTCTCCTCCTGTTCCAGTTCCTGCACCTGCTCATCCTGTCATGCAGGTATATGATCCAAATAGTCAGGCGCCTGGTGTTGGACCGGGGCCACCACCAGATCCACCGAGGATGCATCGTCCCGTACCCTACCCAGCCCAACCCGCTCCTCCTCCAATCGATATTAAGGAGCAGATTCGGAAAATCCATGAGAAAATGCGGCAATAGCCGAGGTTCATGTTGTACTCTTTATAATTACCGTGATATAATGATTTTTTTTCTTCGTATGCTTTTACTTGGACTGGGATGGAGATGGGCGCAAGAGGGACGTGCAGATTCTTTTTTTCAAGAAAAAAAAAGCATGCTGATATGAAGCGGTTTAATATCCATTTCTTCCATAAATTGATTTGCTCATGTAGATTAGTTCCTATTCGACTCATTCATTAGACGAATTTTGGGCTTGATTACAGATTCAGAATTCATTCAAACAATTCATTACATTGTTCTAGGACGGAAATGTGATATAAGTATTCAAAACCATAGATATAAAAAATTAATAATCCCTGACCAAAACCAAGTGCAATCCCCCTCTATCCGAAGCTGCAAGCATGCAGCCATTATATAGAAAATTAGAAATTAACCCAACTCGGAACACAATATTCAACAATGAAAATAGAGCTGGTAACTGTCCCACCTGGTAGACAATATATCATCCTCGCGAATGCATACGAGGAAGTATAAACTCAGTAAAAATATATATATAGAACGACAAAACCGCGTAAGAGAAAGAAAAAACATAAGGCTCTTGCCGAATTAAAAATTAACGAAATTTAGACTGGGGAGCAGGTTTGGCGGGATATAAAGCTCGAGGAAAAGAAAAAAATAAGAGTTAAATGTTTAAAAGGTGGCCCAGCCGTGAATGAATAAAAAGAACAGGAACTGGCAGAACATGCACCGCATGTCGTGCACGGGATTGGCGTCAGGGTGGCGTAAGAAAATGCTGGTGGAAAAACGTCTATGAATCGTGAAGAAACGCAGCAGGTATTGTGACTTTTAACCTTGGTTCAGGTGTGTTCCCAGACTTCGAGAGTGGTGATGCAACCGGGCTCCTAGGAGTTGGGGGAGTAGATGTGGAGAAAATCGGAGAAAGCTGGATAGTGGAACTGGCCATTGGAGTACTGGGACCAACAGTCTCGGTTTCTTTTAGTACAAGTACAGGTCTAGGTTCCAATCCGTCTTGCTTCTCAAGTTCCTTGGGGCCTTCCACGGTGATCTCGGTGGAGGCAGTGGTATCATGAGTGATTGGAGACGCGTTCTCAGTCGGTAACGAGGTGGTTGGTTCAGTTGGTTCCCCGGATATCACCTTCTCGTCGTCAAAGGCGGGTGATGATGATGTTTCTATTGTTGTTGATGATGTATTCGGGAGTTGCTCATCCGGAGCAGGGCTGTTTAGGGCAAGGTTCGATATAGGAGATTTCAGATTTGAAGGTAGTGCATGTTTCTCAGGCTGGGTATCGATGTTGATAAACGCAGGTATGACTCCACCGCCCATTCGCGACCAGAAGATTCGCTCCCTTAACCGAATAGTTTCTTCCCAAGCTTCTTTCTCTTCCTCTTCATCGCCGGTTCTAACATGTCCGTCAACAATAAGTCTAAGGTAGCCCACAAAATCACAGCAGGCTCTCATCTTCTCAAGACAAAGAACACATAGTGGATGGCGCTGGGCTGATTCGTTGTCTGAGGTACGGAAACGGTGTGTTCGCGCATTTTCATCCCCATTCCTTCGCTCGCCACAGAGCGAGCAGGGAAGTGAGTATTTTATAGTGATAGTGGGTACAGGTTCAATCACCAACCCTCCATCACAGATACTGCTAAGCACAGACCGTCGAGTTAACCAGGATATTCCCGGCGCAGTGTCAAGCCTTAATGTTGGTTCGATATCTTCTGTGAGAACTCGCTTGTAAAACCGCGTTTCCTTTAGTTGTATGTAGTCCCGTGGTGGAGGTGATAGGCCATTTAGGGGCGATGATTGTGTTCCACCATGCGAGTTCGAAGGGGTATGACCGTTCGATTGCTGCTGACGTTGCTGGGATTGGCTTTGGCCCGTAAAATTTGCGAGTGCCATGACGTTTAATCCACCATAAGAGCCACTTCCAACCCTACTTGGAGGCTTTGAGGTTCTCGAAACGTGCAATAAATTGTGGAAGTCATCATATGCAAGTATATCCGTCCGACAGACCGACTTAATCAGCTGCGCAAAGCTAGTCGGGGGAGCAGGAGAGATCTCGACTGATCCAGGAGAGATGGGGGAGAGATTCATGGCTTCGAGCAGCCGGTTAATGTTGTTGGGTGGGGATTGGTCGGCGGAAGGGGATGAGGGAGAGGTTGAGGGGTTGGTAAAGAGTTCGCTGTCATCGCGTTGACTATTCATTTGTTGCATGACAGCTTTTAGCTCCGCCAATTGTTCCTGCTGTGAATTGAGTAGCTGTTCCGTGTCAGTAATTTGTGCCCGTAATTGTTCGTTTCGCCGTTCCACAGCCTCTCGTTCTTTCTGGGCGGCAGCAACCATCTAAAACCCGTAGTTAGCTTAAGGAGTAGATATATATATATATGTACGGTAGAGGATCCCAACTCACCTTGTTAGCTTCTTCAAAGAGGGCAGCTGTTAGATTCTCCAGTTCTTGTTCAATATTCTTCTTTTCCTTCTCTACCACCACTCGCCTGTTCCTCTCTTCTTCCAATGCAGCCCTTAGCTGCGATGTTTCTGCCATCACATCGTCACGTTTTAATAATTTCCCACTTGAACAATCCTCGATATATTCCGTTACCTGGCTCTCCAATTCACGGACCCTTGCTCGAGACGAATCAAGTTCTTGTCTGGTAACGCCTAATGTATCGTCCAAATATGTTTGGTGGTTGATTGCCTGTATTAGCTTATCGCTCAGTGAGGCCACTTCGTTACTCAAGTCTGGATGTCTGGGCGATGAGGAGGCAGTGGCGGAGAGATCTGAGGTACTGGCAACACGAGGGTCTCGAAGAGTGCTTAGGGAATGATCCGAAAGGCCATCTTGATGCGATAGGTTCATGGAGAGCGGGGCCGCAACAGCAGCCATGTCGGCAATGGCGTTGGAAGATTTTGCGCGAGAAACGAATTTTCCAGATAATCGGGGTCGATTGGTGGGGATTGACTGATCGGAGGGAGATCTGGAGTGGAAGTCGGGATAAAGGCCGTGTATGCTCACCAACCTAGAATATATGTGTTAGGTGATTATAACATATGATGGGTGAGATATGGCCAACAACTCCAGAGCCGTGATTAAGTAACTCTCGGCGGGTAGCAGATTCTTCACACTACATACAGAAAGAAACGATTGAGGGATGACTTACTCGGCCATGATGTCTTAAGGTGGCTCAACACGAAGGCAAGTGGGCAGGGGTTCAGGCCGACAACTCCGAGAAGACGGACAAAGAAAGGGAAGGGAATCTCTCAGGCAAATGAAGCCCGAAAGACAGAGAGAACGAGGTGGCTAGTGCTCGTGGGAATTAATGACAGCCAGCAGCAGCATGATTAATTAGCTAGTTGTTCTGGTTGAGGGGATGCTGTTCTTGTTCTTTCGTTGCTGGTTGTTCAATGAGGATTAGTTAGCAAGGAACGAGAAGAGAAGAGAAAGGGCGTTGAGAGGCAGCAGAACAAGCATTTTCTGGTTAGCTTACTTACTTAGAAGTGTAAAATACGGGTGCTCTCCATACAGAGTACAACCTCACCAAAACGAGAAATAGAAAGCGACAAGCGACTCTAGTTTCTTAGCGAATTTTCTAGAGTTGAAGGTGAGATGAGACATCCAGAGATAACTATTGATCTAGAAGCTGGTCATAAGACAGATAACTACTACTAACTTAGTTAGATTGTTGGTTGGCAATCCTAGTTTGTTAGCTGGTAAACGGGTTGGTTTCTGTATGGATGACGAAAAAGCAAAGCAGCCAACCAAAAATTTCATGCCCGCCCCAGGAGGAGAACAGCACGGGAAGGCAAAAAGTACCCGCGGATTGGCTGGGAAGGAACCAAGCCCGGTTTTTTAATCAGAGATACCTCGTGGTTGGCGGCGGACTTGGCCGGGGACCAAGTACCGGGCGTCCTGGCCATACTTGGGGGCTGGTGCGAAGTGACCTGCCAAGCCCAAGACAGGGCAAACCTAGAGCCGTGGCTGGTCTGGACACAATGCGTGGCAAAAAGAAAGTGCCTTAGTAAGACCTTGCCTCTTTACTAGACGGCGCCTGAAAAGAGGCACACCAACGAAGCAGTTCATCCAGCATAAGTCAATCAACACACTTGCTTATTCTACCGTAAAATAATAACTAACTGTAGATTACAGAAGAAAGAACAAATTGGGGCTTTTCTTAAGCACAGTAGGCAGAAGAAAGCTTCCATAAGTGGAGGTTAGTTAGTTAACTACCTAGGTACCTAAGTTAGCCAAAGCAGCCAGGCTTGCGAAACATTCTAAACTATGAATTCCCCTCCATATTCAACAACCTTTAGTAGCTACTTGATCAATAATTCTTTGCTCTCAGCGGACCTTACGCAAACCATTGCTAGACGGATATCAACCGTATCGTATCGTTGGACAAACAGCCAATCCGGGTCACTTCTCCACCCAAACAGTTTTCTGAAATAGATAATACCTTACCCCGCGCATGAGCCGTTTGCTCCCAAATAGAAACACCACCCCGACAACAAAAAAGTAGCACCACGATGGCTGATTCCGAGCTTGAGGAGGTATAATGATTCAGCTTGTCCCTGTTGTATTCGATTCCCGCTCGACTAACTAGCCTGTCTTCGCCACCATCACCAGATTCGACGGGCACGCCTGGCCCAGCTCCAACAGCAACAAGGAGGCCTCCCTTCTGGGGCCCGGGACGACCAGGAACAGCAAAGGTAAGCTAAATAACATCTATCCTTCTTCTCTCCAATCAAGGCTAATTAAAGTGTATGTACAGAAAACAAGAAGGTAAAAAAAAATAGCAACCATTCTTCTTCATTCCAGACGCATCTAACTTCATCCAAGCGGACGCGCGACAAACAATCCTATCCCAGATTCTCCTCCCCGAAGCAGCGGACAGATTAGGCCGTATTCGACTGGTTAAAGAATCCAGAGCTCTAGATATCGAAAATAGGCTGATTATGCTTGCCCGTTCCGGCCAGCTGAGGCAAAAGGTCACCGAGGACCAGCTCAAAGATTTGTTGAATGCCGTGGCCGAAAATAAGGAGGAGGAAAAGATTGTGATAACCCGTAGGAAAGGCGGATGGGATGATGATGATGACCTGTTGGATTTATAGTACATGCTTTTTTTTCATTCACTTGATATCCAGTTTTTTTTCCCGCATTTTGTTCCTCTTCTGTATAACTGCAGCCAATCAAACGATGATACGATGCTCTCTGCTTTGATCCCCGAACCAATAAAGACGAAAGTATATGGTAATAAGAACAAATGGTATTTATACAAACTAGATGTAACGATAATATCCCTAATCATACATTGAAGATCCTGACCTTCCCTGCTCCTTCAAAGAGCAGCCTTTTTCTTCCGCTCCTCTCTCGCTCGCCGCCGTATATCTCTCAAATCTGGCGGCTTTTCTATCCCAAGCTCTTCCCTCAATTCATTCACGTCCTTCTCCAAGACCTCTTCCCAGTAAACATTAATTAGTTCCTTGCTGGCCAACCCACTCCTCACCGCCCACGGGAGATGAATGCTCCAAAACCTCTCTCTTTCCGCCGGTTTCAAACGCATCACCGCAAACGCACTCAGCCCTGTCATTGGTAGCAGCGTGTTCATAAACTCAAACACCTTGAGGGCAATCTCTCCCTCCACCACGACGGGGAGCCCTGTCACAGCATGGTAGAAGTCATGACACTCACGGTAACGCTGCATCACATATGCACATTCCTCATCGTCAATATAGCGGACTGTGCTCCGGGTATCTGGGCTGACGCCCTCTCGATCTAGCCACGACACGTAGCTCCCGCCAACGGTATGTGCGGGTAAAGTGCGGAGGTAGTCAAGGGACAATGTGGTAGAACTGATTCGTGGGCGATCACGAAGGATGCGCCGCCCTGTAGCATCAGAAAGCATGGCATCGCGAAGACGGTAGATGAAGTATGGTGTAGCTGAAGTTTCTCCGAGAGTCGCGATTAGATCTAGAATTGATGGACTGGGTTAGCTGGCGGCCTGCTTGATGGGCCTTTTTGTTTACTTGGAGAATCCGAGAGCTTGCAGAGAAGATACCGTGTCGTCGGGGGTTTAAAAGCGACCCAGTTGCTGAGCCAATTGCTAGAACTGCTCGCTCAATGGTTGTAAGAGGAACATGTCCGGGATAGTTAGGCGGAGGTCGACTAAAGACGGAAAACTCGTGTATATGCTGTGATCGCAGCGACCGGAGCGGTCGAGCTGCTAAAAGTCCCGCTCTAGCTACAGGACGCATTTTATGGCCTGTGGTAATCTCTAGCACCACCGCAATGCAGCTGCTTTGGTTTCTTCTTGTTTGTTCTTCTTCTTCCTTGCTCGATTTAAGCTTCAACATGAAGGTACGATATCCCAGGCTTAGTCATGGCTTTTTATGCGGCTCGGCGGGGTAAAGAGAGTGCTTGTTCTACAGGCTCACTCTTCTTCCCTTTACTACTTGGACAGGTTCAGGTTTCGAGCCAGGTCAAGGTTCTCCTGAGTAGACAACTCTTTCTACGCACACCGCTGGCTGTTGGCTGTGGTGTTATCGAGAAGTATGGACAATACTCGCCGTCCAAACGGGGCACCGCCTGCTTATACCCCAATGATCCATCCATCAGACTTGGATCACACACGATTTACAGCGCATGTACAAACTGAAGGCATTAGAGTTAATGGAGTTGCTCCCTTCAGATTCCCTAGTCGAGGTGTCGGTGTCGTTGCCCAGAGAAACCTTCAAGTATTTATCTCTCCCTCGTATTCTCCTCGTGGTTCATTGAATGGCATATAGTTAGCTGACAAAGTCTATACTCTAGCCGGGCGAAGTCATTGTAGCTGTTCCATATAACAACATGGTTACTATCGACCATATTCCCGAATCATTTCGAGAGAAGTTTCGGAATGAAACCATCTCTAAGCATGGTCTTTTTGCCGCATTCTTCTGCTGTGGTGAACAAGACGACCTTGAAAAATATGCCATCTGGAAATCAGTTTGGCCTGAGCTCCAGGATTTTGAAAGCTCTATGCCAATTATTTGGTCTTCAGAAATGACAGGACGCAGAGGGCTTGCGTCGTACCTCTCTGGCCCCGAAGAAAATGACAATAATCTTGAGAGAAGTCAGTCAGGGCTACCCCCATGTATAACTGGAACTTGGAACTCTCTCTTACGAGAGGGCAAAAAGAAACAACTTGTCCGTGGGTATGTTTTAGAAAATCAAGATATGCTCACCGCACAGATAAAACGCCTACGAGCTGCTTTTCGGGCCACCAGACATATTTTCCCAACAGCAAATCGATGGGACTATATATATTACTGGCTGATCATAAACACACGATGCTTCTATTATTTGCCAGATGGCGCACCTCAACCTGAAGATCGAAATGATGCGATGGCTTTGTGTCCTTTCGCTGATTATTTCAATCATTCTGATACTCCTGGCGTTAGTTTGCTATGACATAACCTCCTAATTTTGTTGCCAGGTGGAAGCCTGATTTTCTTGACTAGTGCAGGGCCTCATTTGTAGACGGCGAATATAGATTCGAGACCACCAGATATCATGGTAGGCAGATCAATATTTTCCAGTCGGAACTAAAACAGGAAAAAAGAACAAGAAAAATATTAACTTATTCTACAGATATAGGCGAGGAAATTTTAGTCTCTTATGGCACCCATACAACAGATACTCTTTTCGTTGAATGTAGGAGATTGTCATGCGTCTGGATATTTTATACCTTGCAAACATCTAACACAACTCACTATGGTAGATGGCTTCGTTCCCGAAAGGAACAAATGGGATTGTCTATACTTGGACAATATTATATTCGATGACCTCACGACCCAACAGCGGAATCTTCTTCGTTCCGAGAATTATCTTGGGTAAGTTCATACATGAAGTTGCCCTCTCACGATTTCCGGAAGCCGAAAATAACAAGGCTAGTAACTACCATATGACTGCGGATGTCACATCTTATCGAACTGAAGTTGCAGCCTGCGCCAAATACATGAATGGAAATGACTTCCGCCGAATGGTTGCTGGCGTGCAACCTCCAATCTTCCATCGAAGGATTATGAACACAGTAATCAGAAGCTGGATCTCCAGGCTCGAGTCCGAGGCGAACGATATGCTCGACACAATGAGTACCTTGTCCGTCGCGCAATCCGACGAACAAGGTCAACAGAGAGTTCGGTTACTACGTCTGAGATGGACTCAGATAAGAGACACATGTATTTCTGCGATGAATAGTCTGGAAAATGCATAAAATAAATAAAAACGCGGGCTGTTATACATTTGGTATCGCAAATTGGATGGTAGGATTTTCCATCAATACAAAGAATAAAATAAAAATGATGGATGGTTGGAAATAGAGTTATCATTGCGTTCGACATAGAATGCGTGGCTCCATGGCCTTTCTTTTTCTTTAAAAAAAATGTATGCAACCAGCCTTAGCACTAGCAATTTTCCTATAATCCAGACCCGTGTAACGGTATTTCGGCATCTACTGGAATCTCGGTTTCCGTTCTCTTGCGAAGGAGTACTGATTTTGCCTGTGCAAGACACGCAAGCATATAATTCAGAGCGCATTTAATTCCCAGCTCCTCTCCCCTTCGTACAACATATCCGTTCATGTAATCAATCTCCAACCGCCTGCCGGCATTCATATCCTGTAGCATCGAGCTTTGATTTTCTGCGGTTTTCTTCATCACTCCCACAGCAATCGTTCGTAGTCGCTCTGGGGCAAACCTCGCGTGAATCCCGGGGATCCCTTGTAGCTCCGGCAGTGCGCAGATAACAGCAGATATTTCGATGAGTAGCAGCCTCTGAACACGCGACAAGTTGAAATTATACAACATCTCGCCGTTTTGGCATTCAATGAGAGCTGTCAGTGGATTCAAGACACAGTTGATAGCTAGTTTTTCAAGTTGGAATTGTAGGAATTCGACACTATTGACGGTATTGGCCACTAGTTCCGGGGCTTGAGTCATAGTGTTAAGCAGGTAGGTCGTTGACGGGGCAAAAGTTGAGTTTTCATGACAGTGGAACTTCGGGTTGGTAAAGAGGACACCCAGGTTGGTGACGCCCACGCCAGCATGGGTAGCATTAAAGTATCCTGATCGATAGATACCATGCGATATGATCCCACCTATGTAATTAGGCCTTGTAGCTTCGTCCGGGAAGATTTTTTCGTTGACATCCTCGATCATTCCCATGCCATTACATAGGAACAGGATTGTCGAATCGGTTGTCAGGCGATGCTGCACTGACTGTAATGCCTTTGTGATTTTTGTAGCTTTGAGAGTAAGAACCAAGTTATCAATCACGTCTTCATCGGCGGGAATAGATCCGGACTCCTGGTTCTGATGGGCTCGTTCCTCCGCTATCGCTTCAGGCGGCGACCCAGCAATTTCAGATGGATGAAGCCAGGCTCCGTCCTGCAGCGTGTTTACGGCGAATCCGGTTCGAGAATCCTCTAAGCCGTGCCGTCTAATCGTGATCCTCTGGCCGAATTTGAGCCAGGTCTCGTACATTCCTGGGTGGTGGAGGAGTAAAGTCACTGGTGGCCTCTGGGGTGCACCAGCAAGGGAATGGGCCACGAAAGATCCAATGTTTCCGATCCCCATGACATGAATCCGCTTCTTGGACTCAAGAACATTTGCACTGTCATCATTGAAGTCGTTGGATTGACTTGAATTGGTTGAAGGTTCAGCCCGGGAGTGTTTCCCTGTGCTTGAACAGGAGAACGGACGCATGTTTTCGCATCGCTTTATGATGGATTGGCCAACATAGAAGAGGGCTGGCGTTGGATGGAAGCCACTCAAGCTCGCCAGTGCGCTTTTTGACGACAGCGAGAACATTCAGGCAGACTGAATTCAACTGGGTGTCCAAGGATTTCCTTCCCCAGGTCGAATGAATCAATCATCTGACTATTGAATAATTCTAAGTTCAACCCCAAATCCCAATTTGAAATATGAAAGAGAAAACGTCGACTAGTTAACTATTTAAGCCAAGCAAGTTGCCCTCGGATGTTTTTCAAAAAATTATAATTTGCACGTAACTAACTAACCGACTAACAGAACAAGTACCTATTTTTATTTATTTGGTTATTTAACCATCCCAGGCTTTTGATAGGTATGGATATGGTGAATAGTACAGAATTTTCCAACCAGGTCTTTATTTCATTTCTATCCGCCCTGGTGGGCTTGCCACTTGCTTAAACGTGAAACGGCGCGCAACTTTCGGTTCTTCGACTCCGTACAAGTTCTCATGCTGAGTGAGAGCTTGACCAGAGAGATCTTTTCTATCCTTTGAAAAAGTTGCTTGGCTCTATCCCATTCTACCTTGAACAAATTTTGATAGCGTGTTTTACTTGCACAACTCGCTAAAATGAATATCACGGAGAGGAAATTGGGATGCGATGTTAACTAGGTACTTGTTGAGAAAAGGCTGTAAGGTAAAAGGTCGATAAAGGATGGATCTATCACTGAATTCACAACCATCGTACGGAGTACACGGGCCAATATATCACGTTATTAAATAACTTTACTCATCTTCTCCTTCCTCGCCCTCGCTGTTATCTTCGTCCTCAGCATCTGGAAGCGTGAAATACGGTTCTATCTCTCGTTACAAATGTGAAATTTAAATACTCCGAAGTAGCATATGATAAACTCACCTAGAACACTACCCCTGTTATCTTCAGCTTTGGCGATTGACTTTGCTGCTCTGACACGGGAATTACCAAGGTTGAACATCTAACTAGTTATAAGATATCAACTTAAGTAATATAGAATAAACTATTAGGGAAACTCACTTTTTTCATCGAAAATGGGACAAAAAATTCTCAAACATCCTCATAATATGGTAGCGATGTTTACCAAGTGTCTTTGGTGGCACAAAGACCTTCGTATTCTCCCGCTTGTCCTTTATCATTGGAATAATAGTCTAGATTCATTGTTAGAAATGACGAAAGTGAAGATACATAGAAAACCCGAGGAATATAACCTGAACAGTCATACAGTAAAGATTCCTTTTTAACTAGGAACTGCTCTATCATTGCTAGCTATAATGGAGATATATCATGATTAGCATTGGTTTCCATAGTAATAGTGTAGAAAGCCAACTAACTTCATATTCGCACCCACATGGTAGTAATTCTGGGTCCTCAGAACCATCTGGGCATTTGATACCAACAGGCATCCTCTATTATCATGGCTAGTTAATATATTCCTTGACAAAAGTGAGAAAAATGTAACAAAGTATATACTTACAGCATTTGTTTTCCTACATGTATAACACCGAGGTAACGAGTCCTTCTGAGCCCAGAAGGTTTTCCTAATTCAAATCAATTCAACTCGTAAGGATTTCTCTATCTTCCATAACTAGGTAGTTATAACAAGTTGATCATAGTTATAACTAATGTATCTCACTAGCTCACCTCAGCCTTTCCTCCATACCCGAGATCTGAAATTCCGAGAAGTTAGTACAAATCCCTTGCTAAATCTCGGAAACAGCCTTACATTTCTCGGTGGCCCCGAAAGCCATCTCTGCTTGTACTCAGGAGTCGGCTGGCTTGCGCCTTTAGCAAGTGGCTTCCGAACTGGCACCTGTTTTCTATATTAGCTGTCTTTTGAGGCTGGGCCAGTTTTTTTGATGGCCTTTTAGTTCGTGAGGGAGCCATTTGATCGGAATTTTCGAGAAATCTTAATAGACTTCACGGTAATACCGGGGACATGGTCCAGAAAATGATCAGGAAAACAAAAACACTTTGAGAAAATGGGGATTTTCATTTCTTTTTGTTTTTAATACTGACTACTTGATACACAACTATATCGTACCCCACTCCATCAGGAACTCTCCACTAAACTAAATAAGACCCGAACCATCTTTATTTACGTTATTCCTAATGAGGCCTAACCCCACCTGTCCTTGCGCTATACTTAATCTGGCCTAGCCTCTATTTTCTAATAAAGAGTTAAGGTTTTTCTTTTGGGAAATGTTGGTTTATCACGTGATACACATGTTATCTTTCCAGTTGAGTTGAGAATGTTTGAAGAATGAACTAATACAGCCTGCAGCACAGGAGGATCGTATTGTTCGAAAGATTTATATTTGACGCAATGGATACCTCCAATCTGGTTTCGCTTCTGGAGCAGCTGGACGATGACATAGATGATATCGAAGATGTTTTAGAGCCGTTACTCAAGCAGAGCTTGTCTCTCACAGCTCAGAACTTACCTTTGATGGAGAAGGCAAAACTGCATGTGCTAATTGCCTACGCAATCGAATCCTTGATTTTCTGTAGGTTTTTTTTGGACACGTACTCTAATGCCGCGATAAACTGCTAATATGTTGGGATTTCCTTGTGCAGCATTTTTACGTATTAACGGCACAGATGCGAAGGCCCATCCCGTGTTCACCGAGTTGACACGGGTCAAGGGGTATTTTGACAAAATAAAAAAAATAGAAACCCCTCCAGAGAAACAGAACATGACACTTGATAAAAAGGCGGCGGCTAGGTTTATAAAACACGGACTTGTAAGTGCATTCTTTTCGAGAATGTAAATTTTTGCAAATCTAATCAGGGCTGGTATCTTAGGCTGGTAATGATAAATACGATCTGGAACGCGCCGAAAAACAGGCAAAAGAAAGAGCTATGGCTCAATTGAAAGCTGTTCAAATGGCAAGGAAGAAGCAGGTGCCTGCAAGCGAAGCAGTCCCGGTAGAAGAGCAAGAAGAATCTTCTAGTGAGGACGAAGCCGAGTATATCCACGCCCCAGTAGCAAGAGGTGGGAAAGAGGAGGAGGAGCACATTAGCGAATCCAACTCTGAGAGTGGGGACGTGGCTAGTCCGCCAGCGAAGATGGAGGTTGACAAGAACGAGATAGAGAAGAGTGGTACTCAGAGCGATAAGGAGAAAGA
Organism: Myotisia sp. PD_48; assembly: GCA_032988175.1. Classification (NCBI taxonomy): domain Eukaryota; kingdom Fungi; phylum Ascomycota; class Eurotiomycetes; order Onygenales; genus Myotisia; species Myotisia sp. PD_48. Next base: position 53,970 of record JANTQB010000043.1, on the reverse strand, counting down.
GCAGAAAAAACTTGAATCGGAGCAGAAAAGGTTGAAGCAAGAAGATAAAATGAGACGAAGAGAGAAGAGGAAAATAAAAAAAATGAAGAAAGTGAAAAGGAAGGCGAAGAAGGCCGAAAAGGCAAAGCAAAGCAAATTGGGGTTAGAGGCCAACGGTTGATACAAGGTCATCGTGATGTTCAAAGCCATTGACCCACTGATCAAGCAACATGAACTTGCCAATTTTGGAGTTGAATCGTCCCGACTTCTATATCCCTTGGAAAAAGAATGGTTTGATTCTTAACCAGGCTCTCAAGATAGGATCATGATTTGCTTTGCTTCTTCGCATCACTGCTGATGTAGAGGAATTTCGGGTTGTTGCCTCGCAATGCAGGCATCGAGTGCATCGAGTGCATCAAGTGCTAAGTCCAGCCCGAAGAAACCAAACGAAATAGCGCTAGGATCATAAGAAAGAACCTCGTTATATTAATCGAATGGACTGGTTTAAAATACATATATCTCTCTTTTTGATGCTTGTACAACATTGGATGTATCACGTATTACAGCTCATTGATACCATTTTACCAGAAATCGATTAGTCATCAGCTCTAGTATCCAATCAACGTTAGTTTATTTTGCATGCCGTGTATTTTCCTGTCACAATGCCGTATTTATCGGCATCACGTGGCATTTTCTTTTTCTTTCGATCTCGAATTTCTATTATCTCCATCTTGCTTTCCCCGGAATTTGAATTTAGACCTCTCTCTTTCTCTTACCAACCACCGCTAGCAATACCGCAGTACCATTATCACATCCATCAAAATGCCTCGCCAACGCCGTGCCGCCGCTACCCCAGCTCGAAGCGCCCCATCGCGCCCCCAGGCTGCCCCAGCAAGACCTGCACCTCAGCAGCAACGTTCCTCATCCACCGCCGCTCCCCAACAGGCCGCTCCACCAGCTGCTGCTGCCCCCCAGGCCAGCGCCGGTTCAGGTCTTTTCGGCCAGATGGCCGCTACTGCAGCGTAAGTCACGCTCGCCTTTCCTTCTGGATTTGGATTTGTTTAACCTTGGCTTTTTTTTCTTTTATAGTGGTGTTGCCGTTGGATCGTCAATCGGACATGCCGTCGGTAATTTCTTCAGCGGCGGCTCCAGCTCTGCGCCAGTCGAGACGGCACAGGCCCAACCTGCGGATTCCCAGGCCATGGATAGTGGAATGTACCAGAGCAACGCCAGCAGTGGGTGGGCCGAGAACTCAGCTTGTGAGACAGATGTGAAGGCCTTCAGACGCTGTATGGATGATAACCGAGGAGATATGTCCATTTGTGGATGGTATTTGGATCAGTTGGTACGTATCCCCTTCATATTGTGGCCAATCGAGAACATGTGTTAGGATGTGATACTAATAATCGTTCCTTCGTGTATAGAAAGCATGCCAGCAAGCTTCCAAACAATATTAGTTCAAGTCGAGATGAATGAATGTGCTTGGTTATAGCCCCTATATCGTGATCCGATGATCGGGTTAGGCCTAATTGACTTCCAGATCATCGCGGCTATTGCACTCTATATACCAGAAACCCATAGATTACGAATATGCCATGTCTTTGTATTATAGAATTCGTATAGTAATAAATCCACATATACCACGAGCGTTGCTGTCACGCCACCCAATCCATCATATAGAAGCCGCGATCGGTCTAATAAGTGCATTTTGAATTTCTATGTATACAGTTGCGACTAGCGTAGACCACTAGAACAGGATAAAAATGACCCAAAATAAAATATCATAGAGGTATCAGTCATTAAAATGAAGAATTTGGTTGTTATTTGTTATTTTCATAACTTGGTCAGCTATCCCCGTCGTCAGGGTTTCTTGGTTCGAAGTTAAGCTGTTTCAATTTGATCAGAAATGGGAAGTTGTTGGAGTTTAATCGAATCAGTAGCGTACCTGGTTTCCATTATAAAATTGCTGGTTCTGGTCTTGTTGGTTAGTGTCTTGAAGAGTCCGGATATTGCTCCGTCCATATCTCCTTCGAGGTGTCGTCTCAGTCGCATCTCCTGAAGTTGATGGATCTACGTGAGGTGTTGGTGCAGGCGGTGCGAAAGCGGCTGGATTTTGTCCGATTCCCAAAATGGAACCAAGACCGCCAGCGACAGCTGTAACAGCCGAGGCAGCAAGATTATATCCACCGGAAATGACACGGTATGGCAACGAAGCCGCGTCTGAATTTGCGTTGTCTGAATATGCACTGGTATATGATTTTATAGGAACCATTACTAGGGTTGCAGTCGGCCCCATGCCCAAATCTGCTAGCGATTGCTCCTCTTCCGGATCAGATATCGTCCTATTTGGTATGGGAATTAATATATGTTTCAAGATATAAGGTGAGTCTCCATCCGATCGTTCGCTATCAATCCAGCTTCGAACATCGTGCCGTATATTTTGAGTCGGTAGGAACGTGTTACGTATCGAGCTGCCATCCAAAAGCCTGACCTGCAAGCGGAATTGATTACTAGAAGCTCTCGGTGTACCCTTCGAGGTACTTGGGGTGACTTCCGACGGGGACATTATCTGGGTAATACTTTTGCGTAATTCGTCCTTCGCCTTTCGCACCTCGGCATCATGTCGGATCCTACCCAATATCCGTTCTCTTTCCTGTCGCTGTTGTTGCTCCTGTTTACGTTGTCGTTGTTGTTCTCTCCACACGGCTTGACTAGCAGCTGTGTTAGTTTGTGGGTCTTGTTGGGTTGGTTCAGCAACAGTTTCTTGTGTAGAATTCACTTCGCGTCTCGGTGTCTCAGGTTCGGGGATATGCGTAGGTGGAGGTGGCAGTGAAGTCGTGGGCGACGGGGTATGTTGAGCTTGGGGTCCGACTTCGAGTACATTTTCTGCCCCAGCACGGGCTTCAGGGTCATCTGGAGTGTCAGGGTTTGGAGGTGGTTGCGTTACCACGGGCAATGACGCGCTCGGTGAGGTTGGTTGTCCTGGATTTGTTGGTCCTGGGTCTTCAAGAGCTGCTTTTAGTCTCCTTTTGAACATGTATTCTTCCGTTCCTGCGGCAATATACTCGCGGACGGTTTGGTTCCTGTTTTGACCAAGTTAACAAGTGAGGTCGTATGATTAACTGTGCTTGAATGAACTCGGGATCTCACTGAATTAGAATTAGGAGCGGTGCTTCCGAGATTGGGCAGAAATAAGCTAGATCAGCAGCGCCTTGTGAGCCCAGCCTAAGCTTGAGTGTAATGCCTCTTGATTCTAGTAATGGTCGAATCTTTTGCAAGAGCAATTGCTAAAATTAGCTAACTACTAGCATTTTAAGTGGCTGTTTGGGGAGATTGAGAAGTGTTTACCTCTTCGCTGGGAAGATATTCATTCTCCCACTTAAGACATTCCTCCGAGTCATCTAGGAGTCCAGCGTATTAGGGCGCCATCAACTGTATCACGATATCTGGCTTCACCTGCCTGTAATGAAACAAACGACCTTCTTGGAGTGCTGCACGGCATGTTCGATGCCGCTGCGAAAATCACCTTCCCAGAACAACATTCTGCGAGTAGGATCAGAGCCAAGAAGCGTATTCTTTGGATAGATTTTACCGGATTCAATTCGTTAATCCATTCATATATATATTAAAAGTTGAAGTTGATTCTATCAACCAAATGGTGATTCAATGGGTTACTTAAACTGGTTAGTTCATTTGTGGCTGAAAGGGGAAAGGACAGTGGGTAAAAGCACAGACCACTCTGCGCGTGATTAAGCCTCAGTTGTTGCGAATTATAACTTACTCTGCTTACTCATCGACCAATATCGGATTCTCTGCTTCTTGCCTTCTTCATCATTGCTCTCTTTGCGTTATCAGGAGATACAGGAGATAGTATTGGGCCAATTAACCGAGCTATTGGCAGTATTGATTTCTCAACTCCGCAAAGACACACCGATCATGGCGTTACCAGCGCGGTGGCTGCGACTAAAGTCAATTGCGGGCTGGGAGCGACGCCCATTCCCAAGCCGATTCCAAGGAACCTGTTTACGGTGCTGGAAGCGCCAGGTGAGGTCTGCTCACACACCGGCAGAAGATCCTAGCTGGTCATCGATAGCAGACAATCCCGCAAAGCTAGTGCGGACAGGAGGGAAACATGGCCCCGGATTGATCATATTAGGTTTGTAAAATATAAATACATTGTTGCGGATATATCAATACTAATAATTATTTCTGAACATAGCTCTCATCCCAATCACTGCATTTGCCCTAGGAACATGGCAGGTCCAGCGTCTAGATTGGAAGAGTAAATTATTAGCGAAGTTAGAAGATCGACTCATCAAGCCTCCACTTCCTTTGCCCCCTGCCCTAGATCCTGATGCTGTACCTGACTTCGACTATCGGCGTGTTCAAGCCACAGGACGACTACGGCATGACCAAGAGATGTTGATAGGCCCCCGTACGCACGAAGGAAAAGATGGATATTTGGTCGTTACACCATTGGAGCGGGAAGGTGCAAGCACTGTATTAGTCAACCGAGGCTGGATCCCTAGGCAGCTTGCGAATCATGCATCGCGTAAAGAGGGACTTCCAGAGGGAGAAATCACAGTGGAAGGCCTGCTCCGGATGCCGTGGAAAAAAAATATGTTCACCCCAGACAACAAACCGGAGGAAGGGAAATTCTACTTCCCAGATGTCAAACAGATGGCTGAGTTGACTGGTAGCCAACCGATATGGATAGAAGAGACCATGGGTGAGTGAGCATTTATGCATGGAATTGGCGCCGTTAAATGTCATAACTAACGTTTCCGCAGTACAGGAGCTCTTGGAGATGTATAACAGGGAAGACAAAGGTATCCCTATAGCCCGAGCTGCAACCGTGAACCTACGGAATAACCATGCCCAGTATATTTTTACGTGGTAAGTGGTACTCTCAATTAAGAATGGCTCGACGGAATGCTGCAAGATTCTAAGCTCACATCTTACGCAGGTACGGCCTTTCGCTTGCAACGGCGATCATGCTAGTAATGGTTCTGCGCAGGAAACCGAACGAAGCAGCTCGACGTGTTCGGCAGAATAAAAGCTGGTAATTGGCTTCACAGCCAAGTTCCACTCCGTGTCTCTGCTCGAGAGTTTTGCACGGATAGCCGGTGCGTGAGTAGAGCACCTTCTACTTTTTCGGAAGGCGAATATCCTGCAATAACTCCTTGGGGAGATACTTGTGAGCCAGAGCGAATACGGATGAGCCTTTGCCCACATGTCGCTGCCTGTTCATACGTTAGCTCCGGCTATTATTTACGAAGATGGGTTCAATGCCTCGCTCGCCTACCTCGTCATAAGTGCCACTACGTCACTTTCGTCAATAGTTTTCCTCCCAGAATGCTTAGAATATGTCGATAAATCTTCGCTTGCTTGCTCGAAAAACCAGTCCGTCGCCTGTTCGATAGCTGCCAAGGTGTCTTTGTTGATCCTAGCCTTATTCTTCCCTCCGGTCTTCGCAAATCGCATTGCTAGCTTCTTCACAACCCCTGAGGGTATTCTCGGAACTGGGACCCCATGTTTGGATACCTTTTGTATTTTCCGTGGTTCAGGCGTCTTCTCCTCTTCAAATGTTCTCTTTGTTGAGGGTAGTTCGGGTGTCGCTGACTCGAAGCCCACAGCGCCGATGTCGCTATCTGATGTCGGCACACCAGGGCCAAAATCCTGGGGAATAGTTTCAAGCACGAAATCATCATTCTCTATATCTATGATGGTTTCCGTCACAGGTGGCCTCTCGGGCGTTGGAAAAGCAAATTCGAGGTTGAAGCGGCGTAAATCTTCGGTTTCACCACTTTTGTAATATTAGCTGTACAGTACATTCCCGCATAGAAAATAGAGAGCGATGATACCACATACCCAGCATCAAAGATGGGCTGTCCGGTAGTATGATCCAATTGATCATCGATACCGTCATCGTCCTGGGCAACTGCCAATTCCAAAGCATCCTCTGGATCGATGTTGGTAGTATCTCCATAATAGTCACTGAAACGGTTGCTCCCGAAGCTAACCCGCGATAACGTCACCCTATCCCGCATTGATCGCTCCCGGCGCGGTAGTTCAATCGACCGCTGAGTTATATCCTCGTCAAAGGGAAGGATAGACATCCTTGGAGGCGGGCTGCCATCATCTTCCTGGACAACCATCTCATTCATAGGCAGCGATAATCTTGGGCGAGGGATTGGCGGCTCATGGTCCAATTCATCCAATTCATCTGGTGACGGCGGCGAGGGTTCCGGCAATTTTTCCTCTGGTGAAGACGATATTGGATTAGTCGTCGGCGCAAGAGCTATACCATACATTAGCACCAAGGCATAATTTTTACCCAATATCGCACGCTCCATCTAACCTCTGCCCAAGTTCCTTAGTATATCCATCGGAGTCTCGCGTATAAATCGTTGGCTTTTCCTTCTATCCCTACCCGGAGTATACGCGGCAGCCCGCCTTTGCAATGCTCGAAGTGCATGGGGCGTGGCGGGAGCGACGATACCCCCGAAATACGAATTCGATGGTGTCGCTGCCGATGTTCGTTGAGACGATCGTCTGGAGGAAGTCGCATGGCGGCCAGCAGGAGTGACTGGTTGCTCAGGCATTGCTGATATTTTGTGTCACTAGACGATATGATACGTAGTTATATGTTCGCATAATCAATGACAAACCCTCGAATCCTAGCGGAATTGAATCGATCTTCATTCTAATAGTTAACAAGGTTCCCAAACAAACAAGAACGCGATTCTCCATGCAACCCGATAAGAAGATAATGGTGATGACTAAGCGTATCTCGAACTTGCAATGATTTTTTGGATATTTTTAAATTTTTTTTTTGCCTACACACTACTTACTTACATAGAATCAATCAGGGCGAAGATTTGGTCGAATAGCATCATGGCAACATCTATATCTACGCAGGATGCATCGTTGCACTCAAAGAAAAGAAAGCGGGAGGAAGATGTGGAAGTTGCTCGGGACCAGAAGCAGCCAGCTCTAAGCAAAACTGAGAAACGAAAACGTGCAAGAGCTGCAAAGGCTGCGAAACTAGGCGGCAGAGAACATGGAAAAATGGTTAGCGAGGACGGCGGTATCGACGAGGCCATTGGAAACATGGACGGACAACTACTGGCTGATTTTTTTGTTCAAAAGGCCAAACGCCATAATAAAGAGCTCTCGGCTGTCGAACTCAATGATCTATACATTCCTGGTATGTTGTATAGAATATTTAGCTTATGCTTGTATTGGAATACTGATTTATGCGAAAAATAGTCCACGCCTTTCGAGATACATCCTCCTGGAAGTCCAAACGTAAACTTGAAAATATGCCCGATTTTTTGAAAACCTTTAGCTCTGATCACGGCGCATCATTGTCGCAAGCTTCCGAGATCAACGGGGACCCGCACACTCTGGTGATTACACTTGCAGGCCTTCGAGCAGCAGAAATAACACGGTCAGTACGCCCAGGGTTGGGATCTAAGATTTCTAGCAGTATACTGACAAGAACAACTTTTTGAAGCGCCTTGCGTCAATTCCAAAACCAGGAGTGTGCTGTCGCTAAACTTTTTGCGAAACATATCAAGTTAAAAGAGGCTCAGGAATCCGTGGAGAAGACTAGGTATGATAGGATTCCGTTGCGGATTGGTGATCGAATTTTTGGCTAACATCATGACAATAGGATTGGCATTGGCATTGGAACACCTGTGCGATTAAACGATCTCGTTAAATCAAGTAAGTTGAAACCATTACAACAAGCCTAATCGCAGAATTTACTAACTGCCATCGATAGAAGCTTTAAAGCTGGATTCCTTGAAGCGGATAGTCATCGATGGCTCGTTCATTGACCAGAAGAAACGCGGGATATTCGATATGAAAGATCTACATTTCCCTCTTCTAGAGTTTCTCAATCTGCCGGAACTTTGCGAACGATATACTTCGGAAGAGCAGCAAGTGCAATTGCTTGTATTCTAAGGCATGATGGTGCATGATATTATATATATAGAACTACAATTTAATCTGTTATCGATAACCAAGATAAGAATATGACTAAGCGAACCTTAAGCTGAAGAAAATCTCGAGATTGTAAATAGAAAAAATTCAAGGTTCAAGCAGGCACTTGTATAGCAAGTTAAATTAACAATATCCATTTAGGATATTCCCTTCTTCTCAGTTTTATCTATCAATTGGTGGCCCTGAAATCGGAATTATACGGGTTTAAACCGAAAGAAAGAAAAAAAAACAACCGTCTACGCTCGACATACCTAACAGATCCTCAATCACGAAACTCCAGAATGGGCGACAAGCGGAAAAGAGACCAGGCTATAGCCGAGGAGAACGATGGAGCAGTAGTCGAAATTACCAAGAGCAAGAAGGTGAAGCATAGCGACAAAGAATCGCCTAAAAAGAAGGAAAAGAAGGATAAGAAGGACAAGAAAGAGAAGCGGGACAAGAAAGAGAGGAAGAGGGATAAGTCCGATGAAGGCACTCCGATAACGAACGGTGAAAAATATGAGACCGCTCCAGAACTTATGGATGTGACAGAACCAGAGACAATACAAAATGGCATTCACAAGACACCAGCTCCAACAGAGCAAGAGCCAGCAGTCGAACAAAATGGAGATAGCTCGATAGGAAAGAAACCTAAGAAGGAAAATAAAGACAAGAAAGAGAAGAAGGAAAAGAAGGAAGAAGAAACAGTAGACGAAAAGAAGAAAAGCAAGCGTGACAGGAAGAAAGCGAAGAAGAACCAAACCGAGATCGAAACTAGCGCCGATAGTAAGACTGGAAACCCAGAAAGCGAAACCGCAAACGGTGATGCTGTCGAAGATACTCCAAACGGCGGGGAGCCAGTTGTTGATGGCGAGAAGCTAGAGGAAGCCCGACGAAATCAGAGATTTATTGTCTTCATAAGTAGGTCCCCCTCCACTTTGGTACCATTTCTAACAACAATCTAACCATGAATAATCAATAGGCAACCTACCCTATTCTGCCGACCAGGAATCTGTTATGAAACACTTTGCCAAACTCGAACCAATGTCCATTCGTGTCCCGCTCGAAAAAAACGGCAAGAAAGGTCGAGGGTTTGCTTTCGTTGAATTCAGCTCTTTCGACCGCATGAAAACGTGCTTGAAATTATACCATGGTGCTTCCTTCGATGATGGCAAGTCACCGGCCCGCAAGATTAAAGTTGAATTAACGTGAGTAAACCCGTCCCCTAACGTCCGAGGAGGTACGTTGATATAGCGAATAAATTCTGATTTTTGTGAAAAACAGAGCTGGAGGCGGTGGTTCGTCGGAGAACCGCAAGGCAAAGATCCTAGAGAAGAACCAGAAACTGAACTTAGAGAGGGCCCGTGATGCGGAGAATGCCAAGCGGAAGGCCAACGGGGAGAAGAAGGCCGAGACTGGCGAAGATGCTGCACCGGCTGGAGATGCATATGCTGATATTCACCCAAGTCGGAGAACGAGATTGCAGTTTTAGTGGCTCGTGTTGATTCTCATAAAAAGCTGGAGTTGGTTATTTTTTTTTTCTTCCTTTCCGTAGATCTAGCGGTGATTTAAAAAAGATATCATTTGAATTCGTATCGACTAAAGTCCTTTAAATTAGACTATGAATAAATACGCAGGGGAACCAATTATCAGCGCGCAAAGCACATTTCAGGAGGGAGGATGAGATATGAGGAGTTGATAGATTGCGACAATTACTCTTTGAATCAAACCAAAACATCATGGAAAACATCAAATACAGAACTAAAAAACCAGGAAAAAAAGGACATCACAAGTCAGGAGATATAGATCAGATTGGCTAGCAGACGAATTCAGAAGAGGAAATATAGGGCATAACATCTCCTTTCGATCAAGGTATTATTGACGCAGGAAGAATTAATCACTTGTATTGGGGGGTATTCCAGCGCCATTTTTTACTGAAGGTAAAAGGATTGATGTGTGAAGAGTATAAATAGAGAACATGTGCCATTGCGGGTATGTCGGGATAGAAAAACGAGCAATAGCAATAACAGGGTTTCCCTTTGCAACAGAAGCAGGTTGCACCGTCTTAATGCGGGTTTATAAAACGAGAGAAACAGAATAACGCCCGTCGTTAAAACACTAGAAAATCAGCACCAATGTATATTAGATATAGGTCCTGCAGAGAGGATAAATTGGCCACTGCTCGAGCTTCCTTTGGGGGAGGGTATCGCCTTGTGGAAATGCAACTCCAGAGACATCCTGAGGGGAACTTAGAGGATTAAACATTTCCTCTTTGGTTTTGGGACCGGACGGGGGTTAAGTACAGCACTAAGAAGAACAGGTTAGTTTTCTAAAGGATCTGGGCAAAATGATTATAATAGAAGAGCCGAGTTGGGCTTACCGGATGGCTTCGTCGAAAACGCTTTTAAGATTGCGCTGTGTAAGGGCGGAGCATTCGAGATATTTTTGGGCCTTGATTTCTCTGGCGACAGCAAGGGCCTCTTCATAGGTAACTGGCTCCATCTTCTTCACACGAAGCTGTTCTATCACAGTATCATCTTCTCTCAAGTCCAACTTTGTGCCAACAAGGATGATTGGGACGTTTGGTGCATGGTGTTCAATTTCAGGGTACCACTAGCAGATACAAAGTCAGTACGCAATCAAAAAAGTAAACAAAGAATAGAATGAGGCAAACATCTTGGTGGAGATTCATTTGGAGGGAGGATAATTGTCTCACCTTGGTTCTAACATTGTCGAAAGATGAGGGGCTGACAACAGAAAAACATATCAAGAAGACATCTGTCTGTGGGTAAGACAAAGGCCGGAGTCGATCATAATCTTCTTGACCTGCAGTATCCCACAACCCAAGACTGATAGGCCTTCCATCTACCATGACACTTGCCGCATAGTTATCAAACCTGAATTGAGTAGAAATATTTATTAGCTATTTTAGCCATTGAGATGAAAGAAAGAAACCTGGTATAGGGCATATACATACACTGTGGGAATATATTCTCCAGGGAAGGCATTTGTAGTATAGGAGATGAGGAGGCAAGTCTACAAATGATGTATTAGTTTTATACCACGATATTAAGCTAGAGACAGAGATTGCTATCCTCTTACCTTGCCTACAGCACCATCACCAGTGACAACACACTATAACATTGTAAGTATGACTTCATCTCTCAACTGAAACTGATCGGAGCTAACCTTCAGAGACTGAGTTGCTGGTCCAGAAGCCATGACCAAGATATATCCGCAGCCTTAGTGGCTATATTAGGCAATTAGAGAGTTGTGAGGAGGGAACTAGAAATGCAGCCTGATTAGTATTACAATCCAATGCCATGGACAAGTGGATGAAATATGGGGAGAGAACTGACCTTCTGAAGTGCACAACAGAGTGTTTCAGGTTGGTTTGAGTGGTGAAGAAGGATGTGCCGAGTGACAGGAGGCGTGAAGCTCTCAACAGTCACTAAGGAGAATCCCGTCTCACGTCTCACGCCTTCTTGTTGTTTTGTTCTAGGTTCTAAGCCCTGATTATAGTCACAACTACAGAAAAGTACTGTCCGACTTTTACTATCTGAAGGTCACCAACGAAAAAGAAAAGAAAGTATCTGATGTCGGGTTTAGGAGAGGTGCTCGATCAGATGGTTCGCGGTTTAGAGCTCGCTCGCAAGGGGGGCAGGGGGTTCGGTTAACGGAAGTGCTATCCAAAAGCAAGTACGTTTTCGCTCCGTTCCGTAAAAGCGCAGGCGAACGAGGTCGACTTGGATGGGGACGATGGTTAAATTTCGAAATCAGGCGAAAGAGACAGGTAGGTTGGGGGTCACGGACAAAAAGTACTATATATATAATAGATAGAATAAAATAAAAATAAAAATAAAAATGAAAACGAGCAAAAATAAAGGGGAGATTTTTATCCTGCTCGCGCCAGCCTGCAGACTCTCAGGAATATGCAATGGGAGATGGATGGATGGGATGGCATGGCTTGCTGCGAACCTCCTCGTCGCTTCTTTCTGACGGCCTCCCACTGCCCCCTTGGCGGCAGGGTGCAGTCAACTCAGGGTGCAGCGAACTGGAGACAGGGGAAGCTTGGCAGCCTGTCTCATCTACAAATAGCGTTGGGGGCAAGCTTCTCGGATATCTTACCATGGTTGGCGAGAAGGCATCCTCGCGGCCCTTTGACTGGGATTTTACTTTTGTTTTATTTGGCGGCTAAATACTGGTTCACAATGCTGGTTTGCGCTGCATGTTACGATTCGCTCCCCGGTCGAGATTGGCATCCACCATCCGCGACAAATGATATTGCGCCGACGGGAAGCCGCACAACTATTCCCTTTTTTGTATAATAGCCCCCTAAAATAGTGTCTTGTCTGGCTGACATCTGGCATGCTGCATCGGTCGTGGCATACGGATCGAGAGATCAGCTAACCTGCGGGGTATAATCGACGTACGAATACGGATACAAGGATATGCAGAGGCACATTGAAGGCTGAAATACTCCATACTAGAAACGCCTGAGGCCGCAATATTCAAAATGGCTTGATCACAGATGTCTCATATTGTCTATTATCTGTTACGTTATCTAAACAACCGATTCAAGGAACAGGCCGATAGATAAAATTCATCATTCTCAGCTACCTCCCTCCCCTAAAGCTTGGAGTCGAAACCTGCTACCTTATCGCCGAATTTCAACACAGATGGACCTTCAACAAGATCCTTCACACCTACAGACCAAGCCTTGAAGTGTGCTGAGCTGGCATGGGCACCTAGAGCATCCTTATCTTGGTATCTAGATTGGGACACAAAAGACCTGTTAGACGGTGATGAAGCACGAATCAATAGCTGGTTAGAATGTTTACTGACTTCTCGACAATAATGATTTCATTGGCTTTCTTGTTCTTTAGGCCATAATAAAAATAGTTGCCCGGTTCGTTGGCCTTGACCTGCTCGGCGGCTTGATTGAGGAGTTTGATCACCTGTGTTGCACAGAGCAAGTCGGGATAAGTTAGCCTAATAGCGCTAAAACAATTCAACCCTTCCTACAATGCCATGGAAGAAAGACGAGTGTAATAAAACGGAGCGGAACTGACCTCATCCGCCTTGCCTGGCTTTGGGGTGATGGTTGCGATGATATGGATTTCCTTTCCCATTGTGGCGGTTAATATGTTTTGATTTTTGAAGCGGCTAAATTGAAGGATATGGTGGAATAGGATATAGTTAAATAGTTATATACCTGAATGTGAAGAAGGCGGATCTCATCTCTGCATTTAAGTCTTTAAATAATTCAATATTCGGGCCTTTCTGGGAAACAACCTCGGCATCCCGGATTGCGTGGAAAGAGAGAGAGGGAGGGAGGGAGAGAGCAACAGAACAAATGAGAAGAAGCTGCAGATTGTTATTCCGACTATTTTAAGAACCACTTAGTTGCTTTTTATATCGATTCAGTATGAATATAGCCAAGTTGAAACCATGTCATAGCATGCTGTTAGCTGTATCCTCTACGCCTCTACAAGGTTTATCCAGGTTCACGTTGAATACCAGCACGGAATAATGAATTTTCTCATCACTTAAATACTCCCTTACACTCAATGCGTGCCTTATCAGCATATCTCAATTGCGAGCTGCTCTCGTCTAACGGGACCAAATAACGTAGATATCTGTCAAGGTGGCGCACAAGGCACGTTAAGCAAACGTAAAACGTTGGTAAATGGGGGCCTAAATCCAAGGTGCGTCCAAACTCTCCCCAAGATCGAAACTCATAGCAACCACTGGTAAGGTCTCGGGTGGCTATAAGGCGAATAAGAGGTGCACGGTTGATGGTTCTAACAAAGCTTCGTATGAGTTGTTTGTTGGGTGAGGAATCAACACCTGGGCTTGAGTTATAGTAATTATTAGTTAGTTAAATGAACGGCTGGGAGTAAGTGAGTTAGGAGAGTGATAGATTGGTCGAGAGGAAGAGGGAGACTTGTTCTCTAATTAATTTCTCACGGAAATCTAGCTTGGTTGAAGGAGAATACCGAGTTGTTTGTCCCTTTCGTGAAGCTTCGAGATTGAGATACAAACATTTAAAAGAGGCGACACAGGATGGATGGACAGGTACCGGTTGGCGGAGATCCGGTACCTGCTGCATCAGCAAAGTTTATATGGCAAGTCTTGTACAGCCGACTCCACATCGAAGTACCGCCAGCATTTCTGATGTCAGTTTTAGGGTGGCTAAAAGCGCTCTTTTTTTCTTGTAGAAAAAATAACCCATTTTAAACATTTAGAATATGAAACATCCATCTTTATTGTTAGCTATTTACTAAAACTGCTCATCAAAAGAACATATTAACAAGTCAATCGACCAGGATTTGTTGCTAGCTAAAATACTTATTTCTTCTTTGCTGCTAAACAGAAAAATACCAAACAATCTAATTTACCCAACCCAACCCCGTTGCCCCGGTCTTGCGGCGAGGATCCCATGCGAGCGATGCGTTGATTCTGTCGGTTCAATTACTATTATACCTTTCTTGACTCCCGCGATTGCCATTCTTCCTTCGGGTATCATTCATATCGCAAGTTAGCACAAGAACGAAACCATGGCTGAGCAAGCCGTGAACGAACCAACCTCCGCAGGCGCCGCTTCTCCGTTGCCCATCCATGACCTGCCTAGCCCGCGATCTGATCCAGGCACTCCTAAGGATCCAGAAATCGCAGAAGTCCAGAGGATCCTCCAGTCGGATGTACGCCATATCCCTGTTTTCATTATCTGAGACCCATTTTTTTCCAGTGCCGTGCCATGATAACTAATTGAGATATACTGGTTGCAGATCGGAGTTGTCACTTTGCTGACCCGCCTTAAGCAAAGCCTTGCCTCAGTCAAAGTACGTGCGAATAAATATTGCTCTTTACCGTAGCTATTATTCCAATTTACTAACCTGTGCCTGAATCGGTGGTGGGGTAATCTAGGAATTCTCTACCTTCCTGCGCAAACGCGCCTCCATTGAAGATGATCATGCACAAGGCCTTAAAAAGCTTGCGCGCTCCATGCACGAATCCGCTACCCGTACCGATAGCAGACAAGGGACCTATTCCCGCAGCTACGATTCAGTCAATAATATCCACGAGCGCATGGCAGAGCATGGAGTCCAATTCTCGCAGGCCCTCGTGCAGATGGCTGAAGAACTCAACGATTTAGTGTTGAATATGGAGCGTGGCCGCAAAACATGGAAAAATAATGGATTGGCTGCCGAAAAAAGAGTGACTGACGCAGAAGCGCTTGCGGAGAAAGCTAAGGCCAAGTACGATTCATGTGCGGAACAATATGATCGCGCCAGAACCGGGGAACGACACGCAGGCAAATTCGGTTTGAAGGGGCCAAAATCGGCTGCCCAGCAAGAAGAGGATATGCTTCGAAAAGTCCAGCATGCTGATACGGATTATTCGAATAAAGTGCAGGCTGCACAAATGCAGAGACAAGAGCTAGTCGCTACGCTAAGACCGAGTGCTATTACGTCGCTGCAAGACTTGATCAAAGAATGTGATGAAGCTCTCACGCTGCAAATGCAGAAGCTGTGTATGTATTGATATCCGGTGTTGCATTTCAAGAGGGACCTGCACTAACTATACTATCTGATATTTTAGCCGTCTTGACTGAGAAGCTAGTATTAGGAAGCGGATTATCCATTAGCCCAATGAAGGACGAAGATAACAACAGTGGCAGCACTAATACGATAGAAAGCCTCCGAGATGCTGCCGCCGGTGTTGATAACGACCGCGACTTCAAAGATTTTGTCCTGAGCCATTCTTCCAGAGTGCCTCCTACTAAACCAACTCTCAGATATGAGCGCCATCCGGTATGAACATTATTATTTTTGAATATCCTCTGTATACATTGATTAGTTTGATGTTAATATTTTATCAGATTTTTATGCCATCGATAGACCCGGCTGCACACCCCAAGCGTCAGAGCTTGAGTATACACACGAATCCCATCCCCCCGCCCCAATCGGCCGCGGAAGTTTTCAACACCATGACTGTCTCGCCTCGAGACTCAAATCCACCTGCACAAGGTCCGCTAACTCTCCAACAGCGCCGTAACTCTTGGACATCTCAGCCACCGTTCCCTGTAGCGCAGCCGCAATACATCCATCCGACTTCGATGCACCCGACCTATGTCCAACCTACATATCAAGCCCAGCTTCCACATATCCAGCATGCTCCTCATGCCCAACCCCGCCCGTCCATCAGCAATGAGCGACTTAAGCCACAATCTGTCGCTCACCCAGATCTTCCGCCTCTCAACCCCGTGTTCGGAGTGAGCCTAGAAGATCTCTATCGCCGTGATGGAACCGCTATCCCAATGATTGTGTATCAATGCATCCAGGCAATAGAACTCTTTGGGTTAAATGTTGAAGGGATTTTCCGATTGTCTGGAAACGCCGCCCACATAACCCACATGAAGAGCCAGTTTGATAATGGTATCTATGAACACCCCTTTTTTTTAAAGCTATATCGCTTTATATATATTTTTTTCGAGCCCCTTTTCTAACATTGAATTTAGATTCGAGTAGAGTCGATTTCACAAACCCTGAAAACTTCTATCATGATGTCAATAGTGTTGCAGGCATTTTGAAGTTGTTTTTCAGGGAACTTCCGGATCCATTATTCACCAATGAACGATATTCCGCATTTATTGAAGCAGCTCGTAAGTATTCTTATTTGAAATACCGAAGCGATATACGGTTCCCAAAATCGAGTTTACTAAATATTATTTTTGTGAAATAGGCAAAACCGACGAGATACAGCGCCGGGATGCTCTACATGCATTGATTAACAGCCTTCCCGATCCAAATTATGCCACCCTTCGAGCATTGATCTTGGTATGCTACTCGCTTCATATCCACTAGTGTTGTACTTGATACTAATCACGGCTCTCCATCAGCACCTTAATCATATCCAAGAAAACGCTTCAGAAAACCGGATGAACGCAGGGAATATTGCGATTAGCTTTGGGTGAGTCCTACCAGCAATAGCATGGTATGCGTGCATTTTTCCCCCTTCAGCTGCTAACAATAGCCCAAGTCTTACCCTGATGGGTTCCAACGCTGGCCATAGCATCGCAGATTCCGGATGGCAAGCTCGAGTGATTGAAACGATTCTTCAAAATACCTTCCAGATCTTCGATGACGACTGATCCAGATTAGCGATTCGCGACGTGAAAAGTTTTTATACAAAACAGGGCGATTTGTTCATAATATCTACACACAGGAATTCGATCAGAATGGAACGAAAGAAATATCTTGTCTTATCTTGGTACATGCAAAAGAAGAGATCTGATTTTTCTTTTTTGGCTTCTTGTCCCAAACAGGATAAGGATTTCGGTAAGAGGAAGGTATCTTGGAAAGCGGGAACCCGACAGGGAGTGCATATTTTTATTTTTTTCTCTCCTTCGTCCTTATTTCTTCTCATTTTACTACGATTTAATCAATGCTTGTACATACAATATCCATCTGGTCGAATTGCTTGTCTCTTATCCCCCATGGTTCTATACCTTTCTACTTGTCGTTTCCCCCGTCACCGTGGCATTTCTCTGCACGATATCGATTTTGTATAATAAGGTTCACTACCATGTGCAATATCCTCTTCAAATTGAACTTCTGTTCGCATCTCGTGGCCTCCCGCATTAGCCTATTAATGTTCCCTTGCCGGATTATCGAATTAGAGGTCAATATCCACCAAAACCTCCACGATGGTAGAGCCAAAAAAGTGGAGAGAACGAAAAAAAGTAAAAAAACGTCGAAAGGAAAAAGAAAAAGGAAAGAAAAGTAGAAATATAAGAAGCGAAAGGTGGGATTCCTTCTCTCGCTTGATTTGGTACGAATTCTTTTTTGTTCTGGTATTATTTTTGAGTCGCATTCTTCCCTGATATTTCTGTTCATTCCAAGTGAATCGAGCTCTACAACTGTATAACCGCCAGGAAGACTGCAACATATTGTTAAATAGCCATGGGCATTCCGTCGTTTGAGGCTTCGAACGCCCTAATATACCTGACATACGGCGTCTTTCTGTACGTTATCTTCGTTTCTCAGTCCCATCATAGACGCAATTCCTCCCCCGCCATTTTTGTACGAGCTGTAGCGATCCTCAAGCCTTGTCCCAGCTAACCACAATGAATTGCTCCAGGACCATCGGTGTTTATATCGCCTACCGTCTGCGAAACCAGACAAAAGGCGAATTTTTGTCCAGCAATGGGACGCAGAAGGGTTAGCACAGTGGAATCTTAAACCAATCCCTCATCTAGCTTGTCGCTGTTCTACGTTGTGCCTGCATTTATTTTATGCTATTACTTGGGATGAAACTAATCTATTCCCCGCTGCTGCTTCTCTCTGTTCCTTCAGCGCTCCCACTTGCTTTGAACTTCATTGCTTCGGGTGAGTCGCATACATGGAACAGCAGGTTTCTATGATCATCTTCTCCGTGAGGAGCGGCAGCCAGTTAGTTACATCCAGCTCGAAAGGGAATCAAACCAAAGTGCCTTCCCATAAGACCTGGAGAACACGACGGTTGAGCAGAACAGCCAAGAGAAAAAACCTGCAAGCCATTGGGAGCAGGCGCAGAGCATTGAAAGAGAAATAGGTTCGTATCAGAGAGTTCCAGTTCGGTGGATGCTCGTTCCTGGGCGTGTTTCGGAGAAAGAGAGGACGGAATTGTATTCCTCCTTTTCTTCCTCTTAAGCTTGCCCAGAGTGAGCATCTGCTGCGGCAACACTACGGGCGCTGAATGTTGCGCTGGAAGAAGAGGGTGTGCTCCAGCGGTTTGATCCAACTTCAATATGTAATTCCTTTTCCAAGGGGCTATCGAGGAGATCGTCGACTGTCCCTCTTCTATTCCAGTGCAAACATGAGGCTGAGATTGTACCGTTGAAAACTCGATCAAGTTAATGCTTGCGTGGGAAACGTGCTGCCGCTTCTCCCCTATCCCCTCCACCCCCATTTTCTCAGTCAGGACATGAGATGTGCTAATCGCAGGCTTCAATCGCATTTACGGGTGGATATAGCTCTTGGCTCTGGGATTCTCTTCACGTATCCAGAAATCGCTACGATCGCGGGTGTTCAGGGGTTGATCGTGTATGGATTAGCCTCATCGCTACCATTATTGGTATTTGGCTTTATTGGACCCATTATCAGAAAGAAATGTCCCGAAGGCTTCGTCCTTACCGAATGGACCAGACAGCGTTATGGACCAATCGCAGGAATCTACCTCAGTATCTTGACGTTAGTACCGCCTCTTTATTATTAATATATATCAAGTGTAGTTTGACTGACAAATTCATAGGTTGGTAACTCTCTTTCTCTACATGGTAGCTGAACTCTCGGCCTTGCAACAAATCGTCACGGCCCTTACTGGCCTCAATGGCCTACCTGCTGTCATCGTCCAAGTCGTTGTGACCACGATCTACACCTCTCTAGGTGGCTTCCAAGTATCTTTCATGACCGATAACGTCCAGGGGGCAATGGTTGTTGGCCTTATCATCATCGCCGTCATCACGGTTGGAACTCGAACCGAAATCGACAGATCCTTAATCGATTCATCCGGCTACTTAAACGCCTCTCTTCTCGGCTGGCAACTGCTCTACATCCTTCCAGTTGCCATTCTGACCAACGACTTCTTCCTCTCTAACTTCTGGCTGCGCACCTTCGCCTCCAAGACTGATCGCGACCTACGAATTGGCGTCTCAATCGCTAGTTTTACCGTGTTCTGCATCTTAATTCTCGTTGGTGCAACAGGTCTCCTAGCAGCATGGTCGGGTGCATGGCCCGGCGACCCACCACAGGCAGGCTCAATTGCATTCTTCATCTTGCTTGAAAGACTCCCTAGCTGGGTTGTCGCCATTGTGCTAGTTATGACCGTTGTTCTTAGCACAGCAGCGTTCGACAGTCTCCAATCTGCCATGGTGAGTACAGGTAGCAATGATATGTTCCGCAACAAACTCCCACTGCTCTATGTACGTGTGTTAGTGGTTCTATGCATCATCCCTGTTATCGTTGTTGCACTCAAATCGCCCAGTGTGCTGCAGATCTTCCTCATCTCAGATCTTGTCTCCGCCTCAGCAATTCCAGTACTGGTGCTTGGCTTGTGGGATAAAGTGTATTGGTGGTCAGGCTTCGAGGTGGTGGCAGGTGGCCTAGGAGGGATTCTCTCGATTTTCATATTCGGAACTATCTATTACGGTAGCGCGTATGAGGGGGGGAAGTTGATTCTTTTGGAAAACGGGTTATATGCTCAGGACTGGAGCGTATTCGGTGCCTTTGTTGCTGCGCCAGTTGGTGGCTTCATTTTCTCGTTGATTGCCTTGGGCTTGCGCTTAGGGTTCTTATTTGCCTACGCAAAATATCGCGGCCATCGATTCGATGCGTTTGATCGTCCGCCACCACGTCAGTTCATTCCGGATGGGGACGATGGTGCCACTGAGACTGTTACTGTTGGACAAGGTGACGAAGAAGATGGTTCCAAGCCTCAGTCTACCAACAAGGGGTTTAAATCCATCGTTTCGAAATTCAAAGCGTGAACGGAGAGCATTGGGCTGCTTTAGGGGATGGGGGATGGATGAGAAATTGAAATGGTTGTGAGGTGTAGGCTGGGTTGGAAAAGTGAGGATATAAGAAGTTTGAGTATATAGTTCGTAATGTTGGAAATAATTTTGGAATATAATATAAATATCTGCGAGAGATTAAATACGCGCTGCTCAAAAAACATCAAACTTAGGCTATATATACAATGGGCCGTTCTATTCTATCTTACACGCAAGCTTTAAATTTACCTCTGGGCCATCATCTGAATGCGATCTTTCAACGACAAACCAGTCGCAAACGCCGGATTTGTATCTAAATCCTGAAAGGTGGTCTCCTCTACCAATCCCCATACTTTCCAATCACCTTCCACACCACCGAACATGAAGCGTTGCAACACCACATACTCGGTGCAATCCTTTTGTTTCTCGCGCTGCTGGATTTCGATGTCCTCGCTACGCTTCTGTTCTATCGTGGCTTGTGCCTGTGTGGTTGATCTGGCCGTAACGTCGGGGGCGGGAAGTGGAGAAACGAGGGATTGTCGACTCTGTATCCGTACGACAACCTGTCTTATTCCTAGACCTGAAGCACCAGGTAGGGCGGCGGCCCGATCGGACAAGACCTTTGCGCCATTTAGGGTTAACGAGCGAGGAAATTTGAGGTACTGGTGTAAAGTCCAGATAGGGTTGGGTGAGTTGGGTGATCGGCGTGAGATGCGCGATGCAAAGGTTTGAGAAAGCCCGGCACAACATATCGACTGTAAACTTGTAAGGTTGCCGCTGAATAGTTGAAACATTAGCAATCTTAAGTGGAAATGGCAAGGAAAGGAGGGGCATTCGTACTTTGCAAAAGCCTTATACATATCCTGATGGAGGTCTTTGGCTTTCTGTTTGCGCTCTCGCAGTCGTAGGGGCACTTTTTTATTGAGATATTTACAATATGCTAGCAAACTATTCATGATTGAAAGTCAGCACTGTTTCCTAGTGAACAGCTGCTGAGAAGATGGAGGATCAGGAAGGAAAAGAATCAACAACTAACCTGATAAAGTTTTGCACATTCATTTTGATCGTCATCCACTCCATCTGCCATCTCCGCCTGGGCTCGCTGAATAGAGATGGCAGGTTGCCCCATACAGGCCGAACAAAAGTACCCGGCAAGAGGCCAATATCATCGGGAATAGCGTCCCGATTGGCACCCGACATGGCATCGTTCATTCGGTTCTTCATACTCATCTCGGTTGGAATCCTGGGTTTGACCATCTTAGGCGTACGCAATGCACCCTCGCGGGCCGTGCATTGGGAGAATTGGCGGGAAGAGCATTGTGCGGAGGTCTGGATGAGAACGGTCCGACTGAGAGGATGATAGAGTGTGAGGGCGGGCGGAAGAGCCCTTTGGAGACAGGATTTCATTGTGCCGGATTCTTCTCCTTTCCTTCTTCCTCCTGAAACTTCCTCTTTAAACCCCCGAGAGAATATCTAGTAATTACGGAGTACTCTCTGGTTATCTTCAACAAGCAAGTGATTCTTTTTTTTTGAGCTCCCGATGCGGTTAGACTTGTTGGAGGGTTAAGGATTAGTCAGGTATTACTTAATCCTCCCTCCCTAACTAACTAGTTAACTAGCTTGATTAGGAAGTTGGTTCTTTTCTATCCGAGAGAAGAAGAAGAAGCGAATAGTTAAATAATACAGATTAATTAATAGAAAAAGGGAAAATAATTAAGAAGAAAGGAAGTGAAGAAAGAACCAGTACCAGCCTAGTTGATAGATAGTGATTAGAATTGCATCAGTGCATCGATCCATGTGCAAATCTCCTCTGATCCAATAACAAGCACGCCAGCCAAACCAGGCCCAGGGGACTCGAGCTAAGCATTTGCGACAGGGAAGTCCATACAAAAAAGCCAACCTGGGATTATCTGCAACCATTCGCTCATCATAAATTAAAATAATTATTACTCTGGGTCTCCAATTGACTCAACTGGCATTAACACCAATAACCGAGATCCTTACCTCATCTCTCCTCTCACCCTGACTCGCTGGACTCGACATATCACATCATAGCTTCTTGTACCAAGAACTCATTTCACATATTCGACAGTCCAATCGTGGTTCATGCTTCCATAGGAAAAGTCCTTCTCCCTCCCCTGCACAGAATCAAAAGCATACCCGCTATCGGCTTCACGGCCGTTAAACCATCAATCAAGACTGGCGTCCTCTCTCCAAGTTCCCCCCTTCTCCTCCCCTCGCCGTCGTACCACCAACCGTTCCCATCCCAATCCCACCCATGGCGCCCTGAACACAACCGCCACCACCCCACGGCCTTTCTCCCGCCTACACCAGCAGACAACCCATCTCTACGACTCACCACCACCGCTTCCCCAAGATTTGATCAATCCAATCCATTCCCCGCCAGTTCCTTCGACACACTCCGCCCTTGCGCCACCATACATTCCTCCCCCATCCCCTTCGGACGATGAGATCTCCATCTCGACTTCTATGTCTGCAGATGCTGGGAACCGTTTGCACCCGCGTGTCGCTGTGATTTTAGGGGTAGATCGGTGTTGGTATATCCCGCTCCTGGTGAGTAGGGCACTTAGTATAGCGCCGGCCGCCTGGTGGGGGTTTCGGTGCGCGTTTACATTTCTGGCCGAGTTATTGCGCATTAGCCCACATTTGTGGCAGGAAGGGTGGACGGCGGCCATTGTGCGAGGGGCTAACGTCGAGTGGAATGTTGATCGGAGGTTTCGCGTGACGGAGGTTGCGTTGGCTATTATTTGGGTGTGTAGCCTTTCGTTCCAATGAACGATTAATTCATATGATTGAACAAAAAGAAGCTGATAGAAGGAATAAATAGTGTTCTGCATCGGCTTATTTATCCTACTTCTTCACGGATTGTGTCATGTCGAGATGGTATGTTTGCTCCTATCCCCGTTGTCAATTAAGACATATCATTCGATGACTTCTTCTAACGATTCTAGGCTTGTGAACTACACCCCTCCCGCGGTGATAATCCGGCTGCTCACCACCAACTGTCTACTCGCATATCTCACGTCCTGGATTCTGCATCTCTCAGGCGCCTCTTCTGACCCTCGTCTCCTTCTCCCGGCCTGGATCTCGATCGCTTCAGTCAGACCTCTTATTCCATCCTCATCTATCGTTTTGCATATGTCCTCCTACTTACTCTTTTGCTAGATCCTCACGTTTCTTTATCACATCACGCAACGCAAAATTAACATCAAGAAAGAAACTGCGGCTTCACTTTCGGTATTTTCGATTGCAAGCTTTATAAGCATGTGTCTGTTACTGCTTCAGTTAAATTTGTCCCGTGAGAATGAGCCCGAAGTGCCCATCTTGAACATGCTGAAAAGATTCTGGAATCTGAGCATGCAGTGGATGATCAAGTTTAGAATTGGTATATGAAAGAGCGTTATTTTATTTCTCCCTGTTCTGCATGTTTTCCTCAAATTTTCGTTTCATTCCAACTCTTTTAGTTTTTTGGGGGTTTTTCGTAATTACCCTCACTCTCTGATGTTTATTTATGCATACTCCGTACATACGTAATATTTTTCTCAATTTACCCTTCAAAATGAACTTCATTTCGCCAGGTGTGCATATTTACGGGAGGGAATACATAATTTAGTGGGCAAGCTGCCGAACAATGATAATAAAGCCATGTTTATATTGAAGCTAGAAACTAACGACGAAATTTAGGTAGGCCTTAAATGATGTATCACCAAAGCCAAAAGAGAAAGGAACGTAGCTAGCCACTAAGTGATGTCAGTCAATAGATAAAGGAAAAACACCAAAGGACAAAAACAAAAGTAAGCAAAAGATCGCAATATAGCATATGCTGCCGTTAACCATGGGGTATCTAAATAGCCCAACGCCTCATCCCATCGTCATCTTTTAAAATATAGGTCGTCAATAGGTCGATCTCGAACATGAAATCTTCAGCACGCCTTTTGCTTTCCTGATCGTGATGAATAGCCCAAGAGAGGAGGGCTCAAGAGCGACGATTCGATGTGATCGAAGGAAGCGCCCGAAGATCGTCTCTCTCTACCCAACAAGTAGCAGGGTCAAATGGAAAGATCAAAGGAGCGAAGCGAAGATTTAGTGAAAATAGAAGAAGTGCCCGAAATTTCACCAACACTGAAGCTGTATCATGGCCGGGTCAAGTGCGAGTTGGCGGCATTTCACCCTGGAGGTTGCATGGACGGGAGATGACAACAGAATGAGGAGGCAGCGTTGCTGTTTAGAAGCCGTGGACCTGAATTGACATGGTTTAGCCGGTGAAGAAACAAAAAAGGGGGGGCTGAGTAGAGAAGGGCTTGAGAATTGTAAAAAAAAAAACATACCTTGATGATTTTGGTGTCCAAATCAAGACCCCCTTTGTCGACTAAAAATTCCTGGACATCTTTACGTTGATCTCCTTGCAACTGGATCACCTCGCCCATCTCAGTGTCGCGTACGATAGTTCCATTGCAGGCGAACTTCTTCTTGATAACCTTGAGAATTTTCTTCTGGTCAAACTTGGTTGGAATGCCCTGGACAGTGGTCAAGGTCTTACGACCATTGCGTTCTGATCGGATGCAAAGTCAGCAGCTCGATCGATGACGGGTTGGGTGGAAGTAGTAGAAGTGGGTTTGGAACTTACGCTGAAGGCGGATATGGATGTAATTATTAGTACCATTAGTACCACCTTGTTCGCCTTCTTCAGCTTCGGCGAAGGGATCTAGCAAGGGAGATGGTTAGTGAGGAAGTGTTGTGGTGAAGGTTTAACCAGCCACCTAAGTGACCAACCCAGCTACCCCGCCCGAAGCCAACCCAGTCACAGGGCTGTGCAACACACGACCACAAGTGATAAAATCAACAACCAACAGGAGCTGGAAGGGTGCTGCAGAGCACCAGACAGTCACAGGGGTGTCTGCTATCATCGAGCAGGTTCTGGCTCGTGTAGAGCAGTGGGTAAACGAGGTACAGAGAATGGGAGAGAGATGGCTTACCAAAAGACTTGAGGTTTTCGATCGTGGACATAAACCTAGCTGTGGATGGAAACCCGCTTAAAAATGGTTTTAGGTAGAGTGTATATGAGGAAGTAACCAGATTACTGATTTGTATCTGATGGACGAAGAGGGGAGAGTTTAAGTATTGCGAGATGATGAAGAAGAGAAAGAGGAAGAAGAAGAAGAAGAAGAAGAAAGGGAGAGGAAGAAGAATAAGAAAGCTGCTCCCTTTTTCGCCTTAGCCTGTTTTGGGTGTGCCAGGGAAGGCGGTGCCAAGTGGCAAATCGGGCGGCTGACTCAGCCGCGGCCCTTGTCCCAATTGCCACCCTCGCGCCAGCTAAAACACACTAGAAACAAGGGGTTGATAGGATGTGGATGATTATTGTAGACTCACAATATAGATGTGGTTCTTATTCATTGGTTATGGATGATTATAGTAGACTCACAATATGGATGTGGCTCTTATTTATTGGATATGGATGATTATAATAGTTAATTATGGCAACTAAGAAACTGCTAGAAACCTCCCTGCTGTTACACGGCGTTTTACATCAAGGTACTTGGCCGCAAAGTCATTGGCAAGATCGGCCTCCTCAAACTGGTACAGTAACATCGACTTCTTCGCCAGCATCTCACACTGGCCCTGGACATCTTCCATGGCGGCATACTCCTCATATGCACAGTCTATAAATCCAGACGCCCGAACTAGGAGCATATGTCGCTGTGTTTCGACTTGCTTCCCGCGTACCTGGCCTGCTAGCCCTACATTCGCATCCACTAGATACGAATAGGTTTGCGCCGCTAGGATCCGGCTTTCGCACTCTAGAACATGCGGCACGATACTTTCTAGTATATCTGACGCGGCTTTGAATTCGCGAAAACTCATAAGGATCGCGGATAGGCCACCCATAGCTTCCCACAGGCATGGGAGCACGCGGGCTCGGTGGGCGATGCCGGCCGCTCGAATGATGAGCGAGAACCCGCGCTCCGGCTGACCTGTTTTTTCGAAAATCCGTGCCTTAAGCATTAGCAGCTTGATTTGCGTACCCACGTCTAGGTTCTCTTGCGTTATCGATCGCGCAAGTTGTTCGATTCGACTAAGCGCCTCTCCATAGTTCCCGTCACGCATGTACAGATCAACTCGCATTAAGGAGAGAAATAACCATATTTCGGAGTCCGAAGGCGCGAATCCTTCTAGTTTAACTAACAGCTGCTCGGCAGCTGCCTTATCATCACTATTTTGAGTCAATCTTGTCAGCGACTACCCCGTAAAATGACACCTATACGTGTACTTGAAGTCGGAAGGATAGATTCATACTGATGTAGTTGTAGCCGTAATTTGAGTAACCCCATGTAAAACGACCAATTTTGTTGGTTCTTCAACGTTTGGAGCATTTCCGGTCGTACCCCATTCATTAGGTTTACTGCATCAGTATATCTTCCGTTTAATGAATACTAGGCCGCCAACGAAGTCAGCATCGAACTGATGAAGTTAGTCAACTAATTAGAGGGATACATAGCATACCAGCTGGGATCTCCGACATATTGCTCTGAGCTCGTCCTCAAGCGGAGAGATGTGAGAGTAGCATTCTTGAAGGATCTCGCAACTTGATAAGGTCAGATGTGAAATACCTTTTTTGTACAACAAAGCTAGTTAGTAAGAAGAACCAAAACGTAATAGTTTGATAACAGTGATATAAAATTTTTTACCTAGCCTTCCGAAGATTGAAGATTGTAGGATCAGTAGCGGGCTCATAGAGCTGCATCTGTCTTTCGTGACCGTGACATTGAACGCTTTGACGAGATATTCAAACGCCGAAGCAATACTCCCTCCCTGTCAGTTACGTGGCTTGTTAGCTTTTTCCTATCAATCCATAGTTTTTGGGAAAGGGATCAGCCGTACATTAAGCAATTCAAGCTTCCCTTCACTCAACAACGATGTACTGAGAAGGTTCCACATTTCCGTCTCCTTGGCTTTCGCCTGTAGGAAAGCTAGGGCTTCCTTTTCGCTTCCCAACATCCCCGTATTCTGAATCTCTTGGAGTTCTTCAGGGAAGGATTTGCCAAAATGATACAGCCAGCTCATGCAAAAGTTCAGACAGTTCATATCTTGAGTCTCCCGTGCAATTGCGATAGCCTCTTGGATGGCCGACACAGCTTCCCCATGACACCCGAAGTCTGCTTGGAGAATTGCCAGGTTGAGGAGGGCATATTGATAGAAGGTTCGATCCCTATTTTGGATCGTGTAGTCAAAGTATCGATGCAAATGGTCGAATGATGAAGGGTAGTCTCCGGCTCTCCATGAATCAAGGAACCTATAATAGAATGAATAAAAATACAAATAAATCAACTGTTCAGATTGAGTGTTATATCTTACCTTAGGTAGTGAGATAGGCTAGGCACTGTGATACCGGATCTGATTAACTTTTCCAATTTGTCCCTCATTTCAGGAGAAACTCTGGTTCCCTTATCTATAAATTTATGCCATTTGAGTCAGATGGAGGACAAGATAGATATCCCAAATGATGGGCAAAACAAGACTCACTCTGCATCTCTCCAACCTGAAACTCCAGAAGCCTTTCGACATCTTTGGAGCTCATGTCTTTTCCCTCACCCTCCTTACTATCAAGATCGAGATCTCCATATACGACCTGAGCCAATGTACTTCCCATTTCGGTTACTCCTAATTCTACTAGGTTGGCATCAACTGGGGTATATATCTGAAACCTCTTCGCCCAGACGGTATAAGTGGGCATTCTATATTTGACAAAAGCCTTCCATAGAGCTACCGAATCATGGAATTGCAGCTTGGTATACTCTAGGTGAAATCTCCGCACAAAAGCACCCAGCGGTGAGGTGCGTGAGAGCAGGATCCTATGGGAATTGTCTTCTACGATCCCGCGCTTTTGCTCATAGATCCTGCGTCTGCGTGATTTGACTAATATTTCTGGAATGGTGGATATGAACCGATCCAGGGTATTGTAACAATCGAACCGCCATAATCTTGCCAAGATTAGATCCCAGATCGTCCTACCTGGGACGGATGAGAGCACTTTCTGGGTAGCATTCTCGAAGTCTTTGATAGCTGGCGATATAGCAAAAGAGCTCGAGGGGGACTGTGTGACTTCGGGACGGGACGTATGGTCGATACTGGAGGAGTGTCGTCTATGGGATGAGACTAGAGGAGGATTTGAGGGGGAGTTCTGGTTATCCAATGGCAGCAGACACGAAACCACGAACGAGAGGATAGGTACAATGTCGCCGTTAGGTACCACGCCATCGGAGTACAATGAGATGAGGGCCAGGAGCGTGATTTTTGACGGAGTCAAGTACCTCGCCATGTTCTTTGCTACCTTTAGCTTTGCATGTTCCAATGAGAGACAGTACTACTCCGTCCTACTAGATAGTTCTCCTGTCGCCTCCATGATCCATGAATCAGCAGTCATCCAAAACAACACGACAACTACCACCGTGTCTGGGGAACACAATTGGACAAAACAGACGGGGACCAACGAGGGAGCAAAACCAACCGGTTCGTTCCAGAGCAAGCCGTGGAGGTGGCAGTGGCGGGGGGCATTTCGTCACTTCAATACGAGAGATGTTTGGTTTGATTGGTTTCTTCCTGCACCTTTGTTATGAAAGTGAATGTTTTTTTTTTGTATGAGGGAAAAAAGAAGCAAGTTCGCCTCCTCCACGCGGACTCAAAGTTTGCGGCCAAGGCCCTAGCTAGGTGGCTTCCCCCGAGGGCTTAACTAGTCTTAACTAGCCTTAACTAGCTAACTTTAACTAACTTGAACTAGCTTCTAACTAGCCTTGCCTAGCTTGCATTCACTAAAAACCATCACGCACTCACTAATTTTTAGTTAACACCGCTAGGCCCGCCTACTTCCCCCCCACCGCCCCGTTATAAATATGCATTTTCCTTCCCCCTCGCCAGCACCAACTTTCCTTCTCCCGCAACTTCTCGAACTTTTTTCTTTCTTCTTTTTCTCTTCATCCTCACTTTATTTTCTACAGCACACGGAGAGCAAAACTAAACAACGAGAACCACTATGAGCACGCCACAGCCTCTTGCCGACCTCCAGGATCCCTACAAGCTCAAAATGCTAGTCACCGAGCCCATCCTAGAATCCGATGTGCGGGGCAGCCTGCCATTGTTATCGAGGGGCAAGGTGCGCGATCTGTACGAGATAGATGAGAATACTCTTCTCTTCGTTACCACCGACCGTATATCTGCCTACGATGTCATACTAGACAATGTAAGTATTGCTCCTGCGGCTAGAACCAGGATCACCTAGGCCGAATTGGAAAACTTATTTCTTTTCTTTTTCCATGTACAGGGAGTTCCTCACAAAGGCCATCTTCTCACCCTCCTCACGTCATATTGGTTTAAATACTTGAAATCTAAGTTTCCCACATTACGCACTCATCTGGTTTCTGTCGGGGCCCCCGATTCCGTTCCTGAAGATGTTCGATACCGTCTCGAAAACCGAAGCATGATCGTGCGCAAGTTCAAGGTATTCCCCATTGAGGCCATCGTGCGAGGTTACCTAGCTGGCTCGGCTTGGAAGGAATATAAGAAATTTGGGACCGTACACGGCATTACCTTGCCAGAGGGCTTGAAGGAGAGTGATAAGATCCCTGGAGGTCCTATCTTCACTCCAAGTACCAAGGCCGAGCAGGGTGGCCATGATGAAAACATCCATCCTGACAAAGGTGAGTCATCTATCCTCAACATTCAGCATTGAATCGGTTTAATTAACACTAACTCTTTTTCTTTTCTAGCTGCCGAGCTTGTTGGTGC
Organism: Myotisia sp. PD_48; assembly: GCA_032988175.1. Taxonomy (NCBI): domain Eukaryota; kingdom Fungi; phylum Ascomycota; class Eurotiomycetes; order Onygenales; genus Myotisia; species Myotisia sp. PD_48. The sequence goes on along the minus strand of JANTQB010000043.1, from coordinate 23,666 downwards.
TGAGCATGCTGCTGCTATTGGATCCCTAGCCGTAGATCTCTACAAGGAAGCTGCCGCTCTCGCCGAGAAACGCGGTCTGATCATCGCTGACACTAAATTTGAGTTCGGGCTCGATACAGACAACAACGAAATCGTCCTCATCGACGAAGTGCTTACTCCAGACTCGTCTCGTTTCTGGTTAGCTGCCAATTACACTCCCGGTAAATCTCAGGAGAGCTTCGACAAACAGTTCCTGCGTGACTGGTTGGTAATGCAACGTCTTGATGGCCAACCAGGTGTGAGAATGCCAGAGGAGATCGCTACTGCAACCTCCTTGAAATACATGGAAGCTTATGAGCGAATCACTGGTGAGCGATTCCAAAACTAGGCTCCAAAATTGTCCTATTTAGTGACATTTACGTGCATTCACGTACTGCTTCATCCGAATCCCGATGCTTGGACCTAGCCGTCGACCACTACCACGCCGACCAAAACCGAAACCGAATCCAATCACCGCACTGTTTCAGAAAGTTAAATCCCTAATCATGAGGCCATTTCGTCATTAGGCTTCCTTCATGACAGCCCAGATATATCTACATCTTGTGCATTCCTCTGCAACAGTGGAGAGAGAGAGGAGAGAGAACTCTCTTTGAAAGGGGCAAGTGTTTTAAATTAACTGACTCCGAAAGGTTCTTGAATAATGGGAATAGCACAGGCTCTCATTTTAGCATACAAAAGTTCCTCTCGCTTGTTAAACCAATGTGTATCTATGAAAAATTGAGCCCAGTCTGAATTATTTACCTTAATTTTTTTGTCTCAATCCAATTAATTAACATTTTCCACTTGCTGCCCCGTGTTCAACCAAAACGCCATGGTATCTGTATTTCCCCTGAGTATCGAAACAGACGAGAAACAGCTAATTCCAACTTAAGTAAGAAGTGAAGCCATTTAACCTTACATGGTCACTTCTTCTGGAACCCCTTGATATCCTTAAAACGATCAATCCCCTTCGACTCACTCTCTACCACTGAGGAATGTGGCTTGTTGGTTGACTCAGTTTCTCCATGGGACGAAGGAGAAGATTCTAAGAAATAAGCAGAATCCAAAGCGCGGTCTCCACATATTCTCTTTTCCTCCTCCATCTCCTCTACCGACAACCCGTTCGTAGCCCACATCCGATGAATCCGCAAATCATAAGGGCCTTCCACTCGATCCGTCAGTCCGATACCAATGGATTTCACCCGTTGCCTTAACAGGCCCGTCTGCGGCTCAACCACCGTGCCATAATTCGTCCGAACAAAATCAGACCAGCGAATCAGTATTGTTTCCCACCCAGTCCCACCACTCCCCCTCGACGATACTTCAGAGCTCGCAGGGTGATCTGGGGGAGGGTAATCAGCTAGCGCCGTGGGTATTTGGGAGCCGGATTCAGAGGGTGTCATAGTGGAGGAGGTAAGTGGCGCGGAATCGCTAGAGGATATTCGGTGGTGGTGAGTGAAAAGGCGGTGCTGATGTATATCTGATTCGACAATCGAGTCTGTCTGGATGTTTACTGTGTATCGTCGGCCGTCTGATTTCACACGTATCGCTAGGTAAGCGTACGGATCTACATCCCAAAACAACTTCCCGAAGAGCCACATGCCCCGGTCCTTGTTTCGGAAAGCGGCGTATCCTATATTACCCACTGTAAGCACAGATACAGCCTTACATGGACATCGATCGATTCCCAAAACATACCGGTTCGTTGTATCCTCCAGTCGGCAGGGAGCTTCGTTGATATCGAGCCGTGAAATCGAGCGTGAGCAGGTGTATTCGTTGAAGCATCAGCAGGCACCCAATCTAGATTCGCTGTGCTGTATCCTCCAGAAACGCGATCTGCCATGGTTTTGCAGTCTTTAACAGCATCTTCGTGATCGAAATCTAGGAGATGGTATGGTTTGGTGGGGACATCAAGTGTCTCGAGGTTCCATGCTGTGCGCGGCGGAAGTTAGCACATGGATACAATATAGCTATTATGATAGATATAGAGTTATTATTATATTATGGCTTTCTCAGCTTAGCATAGACAGCTAAAATACCGGAGATTTGTTGAAGGAATGCTTGTTGCGTAGGTTGTTAACTCACCCATTCGGGTTATCCGACTTAATTCGCCAGCACTTCGGCGAAGGAAGCCTGTCCCCCCCGCCATTCGAGCTGCCGAAGGTATCATTGCAAATAGAGGAATGGGAACCGTTTATGGTTTAGCTATTAACTCGCATATACACCCATTAGACCAATGTATGTCCTTCGTGCAGTTGAGTTGTTTGCCTTCAAAGCATCACTTGATGTATCCACGTGACCCAGAGCTTTGAAGTATTCCATGGAATCTGAGGACAAAAAAAAAAGAGACGATAATGGACGAGGCAGATGATAAGATTAAATTAATAGCTATAAGTAGGGAGAGTATAATTAATTAAGTAAGTATCTAGGATAGCCAAAATATAACAAAATCCCTAAAGGAAAGCCAGAAATTATACTGATAAAACGATCCCGAAAAAAGGGTAGTATAGCAAACAATCAAAAAACTTCCAATAAATCATAAATCGTGGAAGAGAAAGGAAGGTAGCCCAGATAAAAAAAACCCCCCGTTGCGTACGCCATATCATATGGCTTCATAATCTCAGATGGGACTCGGTACCCTAACAAATAATGCGTGCATGCTCGCTCCAGGGTATCAAGCTATACTGTAAGTATTAAAGACTCTCAGGTCAGATAAAACAAACGTACATGTCAAACTAACTCAACACAACCTAAAGAAGATGAAAAATCAAACCCGAAAAATTAAACCCGAAAACCCGAAAGCAAAAAGGGAAAAAAAAATTGAAACAAGTTATTCTGCCCTTGTTAGTCTTGTTCCAAAATACGCCAGGTTCAACGCCGTATCATTAACTCCAGCGATTGGCGCCGGATCCTGAAGCATTTCCCAGGGTCTAGGAGGAGGAGGGCCGATGATACGTCCGGCCTGTTGGAAACGTAGATTTTGTAGAGGGGAGTTGAAATTATTAGTCACGGCTGTTGTATTGAATAGAGGGGGAGGCTGTTGGTTAGGAGGCGCCGGTGAGCTCTTTGGCGGGAGTGATGATAGATTGGAGGGATTCTGGAAAAAGGCGGCTGTGAGATTTTGGGTCTCTGGAAGTGGACTGAAAAGATAGGTCAAGCGGGGGTCGAGATATGGATGAAGAAAAAAGGGGCATTTGTCTTGCAAGAACCGTGCACATTGACGACGGGCGTCGTTTGGAATGGTATCGGTAAGTAAAGCTGCCACATCAGTAGCATATGTCCGCAGACTTGGCCAAGTGTCGGGAAGAGAGCGCCGGAGATGGCTGTATTGGGTGGGGAGCGTGGTCGTGAAGTCGCGTGACTTTGAAAATAGGATATCGATCATCGGAGTAAATGCTATATAGCAAACCGTGATCAGAAGCCGGGTTTGGTCGGTTAGATCAGCTTTTGATCCACGATCCATAGTAAACGTAGAGCGTTGAATTGAAATGAATCGCAGAATTATATAACACCAAACACCAAGGGCAGAGGCGTCGGTTGGTGGTGCTCGATCTCCACTTGTTGCGGCAGAATTAGCAACATTCTTTTTGAGCTTGATGGACAAAGATATCGCTCTTTGCATCAGGATATTCATCTTCTCTACTAAGGTGTTGCCAGAGGTGGCTGAAGCACTCTCAAATGGGGTTCTAGGAGCGAGCTCCTCAATGATGCTCAAATACACCAACCCAGATATGCAGGAATTTTCGTCGACATAAGGGTCTTCAAGCAAAAGTTCTGGCACGGCTGGTGATAAAACTAACGAGGCTAGAAGTTTATTTTCTGCCATTTGTCTCATCTAGGAAGAAAAGATTAGACCGGGAACTTGGTACAATATAAGCTGGGTTCAACGTACCCGTTTTCTGATCTCAGTGTTCAGAGTAGGAATAATGTCAATCCATCGAAAGGAGCCGCTTAGAGCATCATGTTCGAAAGCTGCAAATAACGGCTCCACGATGGCGATCTTCGAATCATCGTCGAGACTGTTTATGAAGAGTCGCAGTTTGATAACCGAAAATACGACAGAGACCTCATTGATCCGCTCGAGTATCCTGAATATTTCTTGCACGGGGTACCTCGGATCTGCAATCCTATCGTTAGCGATGTTGAGTTTTAACCAAAGAGATTAAACTATGCATACCACGACGAGACTCTAAGCCCAGTAACCGGTCAAGAACCCTTTCCAAAAGTTGAACACCGTCCGGAAATTTTTGGAATAGCTTTAAAAGACATTCACCCCGTTGAGGGCCGCTTGAGCGTCTTACGACTACGTCGCAGAGAAGTGGGAATAAAGTTGCTTTCAAGAGCTCCTGCGAAGTAGCATCAGCTTTTTTGAGATAGGCCTCTGCCATTGCAGCGTATATATAGGAAATAATGTCGTCGCAGTTATTATTGAGATAGTCTCGGAGCGCAATCTTGAATCTATAGGATACCTGTTGAAATAAGTTAGTTCATTATGGACGACCATATCCGTGAGGATATGAAACTTACAGCATCTGGTATTTCCTGAGTTTCATACTGATCCGTACTTAGCAATCTTAGTGCATCAAAACGGACGTTCGGCCCATCAAGCGCTGGATTGGACTGCGTGGTCGGATCAAGGGACGCTTCAACAAGTGCAAAGAAGGATGGGAAGGTGATGCAACCAACGCCAACGAGCGGAGGAAGAAACCCCGGCAGATTTTTTCTGTGGGAAGGGTCTAACATCCTAAGAACTCGTTTAATCATCAGAGCATCAAACATCTTGTGGTTGAAGAGACGAAGTTCTGCTAAATATTTCGCCACTTCATTCGGCGATAGGCGTATGTCTGACTCGCCATTTTCAAGCTTCTGAATAAGTAGATCGAAGACGCGGATCATCGTTGTATCGTCCATGATATTACCGGAGGCAAGAAGCTGATCTAACATAACTCGAAACGCAGGATTAGTAGGGTTGAGGACATCTGCCGCATGTTCTGATACCGGAGAACAAGCTGATAGAGTAGACTTGTTCTCATAACGAACTAGATCTCGACGTAGAACGGCTATCGTAGTAACCTCTTCTGGGAAATGAACCGCGACATCTAGGAGAGATATAATCAGATCTTGGATGCCGGGTTCGTTCCTAGGCATCGTCAAATAAGCATCGGCAATGGCCTTGAATAACGGTTTAGTTGCACCGATGGCGGTCAGGGTTTCAAAATTATAGTTAATGGTGTCTATTGTTGAAGCGAGAACCCGGGGGTTGGTAGAATACGGCATCACGTCCAAGACATCGGCCATCATTGATATGTCCCCTATGCGTTCAAAAATGTCGCGCATCTCCAAATATTCAGTCAAGCTCAGTTCGCAATACACTGGTTGCGGAGGTGGCACTTTACGTTTTCGGTGGCGGCGACGATGCCTAAAAGTTGAAATAAATTAGTTTGATAAAACTTTCGGGTGGTAACAAGTTCGGGCAAAATTTACTCTGGGCCCGCCCGCAGCCTTATTAGCACTTGATCCCGTAGCCATTGAGCAAGTTCTGATCTCACGGCCCATGCCATTTTTGAATAATCTAAGGCTGCAGTCGTTCGGGGCGAGGGACTTGCTGCTTTGTCCAGAAAAATCTGCGGGTATCGCATCTGAAGTGCGAATTTCATCTGGCATATCTGTGCAAGTTCGGCGTTGGGGGTCACCCCGATCTTCTTCATAAGGATATTTCGAAGATTGTTGACATGATCAGGTAGGCGACGTGAGGGAATGTGCAAGATGAAGTCAACTTCAGGAAGAAGGGGCTGTAAGTTGTAAGTTGTTAGAGGTAGTGATTTTACATGGCTGAATAGTTAGCACCCGCTGAGAGCCACTTACAATATTATTTGGCGAGTCTCGGCGATCAATTCCACCTCGAGCAAGAAGCCATTCAAAAAATTTCCCCACAGTAATAGACTGCGAGCGAACCAGTTCCGCCATAATCTGATAAATTTTTGGCAGCTTGAGAGAGGCGAGTAGAAGCGATTTATTTGAAAAGAAGGCTATAAAAGCCTTATCTAGATCGACGCCCTCCCTCGCCCATCTCCTCAGCAACCGAATAGCAACGAAGACACGAAATTTTCCGTGGCGTAGTGGGGATGAAGCCCACACGAGAATGTGCGAAACCAGGGCATTATGGCTCATGTCAAATTCTAGGCATTTCGAAGAGGTTTCGAAAAAGTTGTTGATGTACCACATCGAGTCAAGGGTATTCATAAGCATCTGTGAGGCTGATCGACGAGGCCGAGGGGAACCATATGGTTCATTATTGGGTACAATAAGACGTTCATTTCTTTCACACAACTGGGCTAGGATAGCAGTTTCCGTGGACGGACTTGAGTCGAAGCAAGGCCGCAGGGTATTCTGGCACTTCGGCCAACTCAAAGGAATGACAAAACTTGAGGGACAGGATAGTGTAAAGGATCGTACTAGGGATTGCAGACTCTCAATGAGGGGCTTAAGAATGTCTCCTGCATTACTATTCTGGGCCTGTTTGTCCATGAGATTAGTACTCGCCGTGCGGTAGTAGATCGTTAGATACAGAGGACGATACCTGGTCAATTTTTCCCAAAAGAATTTGAGCGAGCCGTCTTCCCCTCCTGCGGCACTGGATCAGAGGGTCCCAGTAGATTTTGATGGTAGATAGCCAGATCGGAAGAGTGTCTAGCGTAGAAGAGTGGAGTGACGTTAAAAACCAATCCAAGAAGTGTTCCTGGTCAAGAAGTTGATCCAAGAAGAGCCATCCACAGAACCGCACGCTAAATGGAAAGAATTTCAATTAATATCATCAAAAGCCGGTTTGAGTGTTTGGGTGAGAAATTAGAAGAAAAAAAAAAAAAAAAAAGGGGGGGTGACTCACGCATATGATTTGTTTCGCTCTAAAGGATCATCTTCCGGATTCTGGATAGTCACCTCTAAAAATTGCTGAATACTGATAGTCCAATCACGAATCCATTTAGCCTCAAGGTTGTTCGCTACGGCCGCGGCGGTTCCCTTTCGTTTGAAGGCACGAATTTCGTTGGCTCCAACGCACTTCACTAGCCAAATTGCTCGTGCAAGTGGAATATTTTTGTTTAAGCATTGTTCAAGGAGGACCCGCCCTCTGACACCGTGAGGAATAGTCCGGCTAAGCTTACGCAAAGGGACTTCATGGTTTGCCAATTCCCGTAACCAGGCCTCACGCCGAGGATCGGTAATAGTGACACGAGGTGGCGGTTTGAAGGTGGAAGGCTGCATAATCCGGGAGTTCGCTTGGCGTTGCTCAAGCACGGCAGAGAAGGCATTAGACAAGAGCTCTAGGCCCGGTTGTTGACTTAGGTATGGGCGCAATGGCTGTCTCGCCGAGTTACTTTCGTTTTGTGATACGTGTACACAATCGTAAAAACCTTGCATAATGGCCTGGTCATTCATAATGTCTTCTTGGTGAGACCCTATGTAGGGATAAAAATCAAGTACGTCTGAAGGCTTAGGTTAGCTATTGTGAATCATGAGTTCGAGTGTGAATGGATAGACTAACCGCCATCGCCAGTCTTGGGAGCCGTGGCAGGAGCATCATTTGTGTACGGGATCGCAGGAACCGTCATGAGTTCGGTTAGATCTGCGGGCTCTGGCATCATAGTCGGAGAGGATCTGGGTGGACATGACCTCTGAGGTCGGGCTGGCATTGGTAACGGAGGAGTAGTGATTGACGGTTGCATTTCCGCAGCATTCAAAGCGGAGCTTGGTGCAAAGTATCCCGTCCCCTGACCACCTAGTGGGAAGCAAAACGACCATGGTGCCTTTTCCCCGTCTGACGGATACACCTCATCCACCATGGAATGACGATGGGTAGAATATACGGAAACTGGGTCAATATGTTCGCCAGCTTCGAACTGGGGAAGCGGAGATTGGACGAAAGGCGTATCCAGCTTCGGTCTCTTCGACGGTCGGTCAAAATCCAAAGGTTCTTCTCCTTCCTCTTCGTACCTACTTAGATCGATGACCGGGCTCTCCATGTTTGAGTCGATGCTATGGCCATGCCCAAAGTTTGAGGCTCCGAGAGGAATATCGGATATAGTACCAGGGTAGGAACCGAAGGCCTGACTGTTCATGTATTGGTGGGAATTCATTGTCATCGCTTGAACATTTCGGGTAAACGGTTGGGATTGGGACAGCAGTCTGGATTAAAAACGCATGGCTAAAAGAAAGTCATAAATGTCAAGTCAGCGAGTGGTTCACTCTTTAACTAATTCCATCCAACACTTTAATGTGACAACCAGAAATGGTGTAGATGTGATGGGCTTACATTCTGTTCCGCGCGAACTAGGGACGGGAAGAGGATGGCTTGCGCAATTTGGACAGGTCGTCTTCTGAATGTTTGGATAAACTCAGACTATTAAAAGATAAGGCAAGTCCGCTTTCATGCGAAAGGACAAGGAGTCGAGGTAATTTTATACTTCCCCGTGCTCCGTACCCTTGTCTGGAGAATAAGCAACAGGTAGCCAATGACGGGGGCTTCGCTCGCGACCACAAATCCAATGCGGGAGCCAAGCAACAGCCAATGATTTGTTGAGGGGGGCAAAAGTGCAAGAGATGGAGGGATGGCGAGAAATTCTAGGTCAGAATTCGCCAGGAGCAAAAGCGGACTCGTCGAGTCTTAAATAGAAGCTAATGCAAGGCGCATCACAGCAAGAGTTGCTGGGTGAGGTTGTTCCCTCTAATATGATTGAACTATTCCGTTTGCGAGTCGGAATGTTCCCTGGCAAAACTGCTGGCCCGCGTGATTAAGGTTGGGCGGTGGTGGCCTTTTAACGGGCCCAGTGCGGGCTGACTCAGCATTCTGAGTTTAAACCAGCCTGGTTGTGCCCCAGGCTGATCGTCCAAATCTCGATTTGCGCACAACGCCACCAGTCAAAGTGCTTCCTGTGCGACTCTATTTGAGGGAAAATGGGACAGGTCAATTTCTGTTTTCCCAATCGACCCTAGTCTAGGGTACTCCATGCTGGTGCAAAATGGCAAGTGTTTCTCCTTTTCCATGGTTCCGAAGCCCAAACAGGGACCGATCTACCAGGTCCAAGATACATCACAAATCCACACAACCTGGGAGACGGCGATACCCACACCCCCTCTAGAACTGGAGAGGTCACACAACTGTTGATCTTCTTGACTTCCCCCCCGTCCCCCCGTCCCGTCGAAAACGTTTGGCTTGTCTGTTCCTGTCCGCTTATTTTTTTGTGATGTGTCTACTCTGACCCTCGTATTATAGTTGCTATTATCACTACGTGCTCTGCATGGCGCGTTCGGATAATTCCCCCACTTTACAACTCCAATTTTCTCTTGATTTCGCTGACTTGCATTTTGGCATACTTTGATTGTTCATTGGCACTCCGTAATATGAGCTTTAACTTTCCACGTTCAGATATTCCTGCATATATATCTTTGTCGTTGTACGGAATCCTCTTCTGCTCTGTTAGTCTGGACTCGTCCTCCGTGCTGAGTACCTGGTTGGTATCTATGGTACACAACATTTAATTGAATCCAGATATGATTGGTGGATCAGACAGAAATGCTGCATCGATACTATAGTTCAGTTCAGCTTTCAGCTTCATTCGACATAACGCCTCTAGATGGTATAAAGTTTGGGTTGCTTTTCCAATCGCAGCCGATAATTTTCCTCTTTAGGCATGTGGCTTCGTTGCCGAGATCTGGTTGTTCATTGATAACTACTCAATAGCGTGTTCCTGCAACATAACTAGTGATTGCACATACGTATCCAGCGGTCTGGTCTCCTGTAGGAGGCACAGCATTGCGGGCCGATGGGTGAGGGTACATTGATACCTGCATCTCCTTGGTGTGAGGGTAATCGAACCAGCTACCCCATAATTACTTCATATTCTCCTTGAGTTGATTAATTTTAATGTTTCACGGGGCTCCCCATATTTCGGATCAACCGTACTTGTGAATCTCTTCCGAAAATCGATATCCATTCTAGTTCCCCCGTTCCTCAGTTTCTTGGAAATCAAACAAAGAAAGTGGTCGTTTTTTTTCTTTCTCAAAAATGAGATTCTACTAGCGCCCCGAATCGCAGGCGGAGGGAGATCTTGACCCCTGTCATTCTAGCCCGCCTTGTTCTTGGTACCGTTATCAATTCAGCCCAACTGCGAGTAATATCCAGAAATGTGGATAACTTTTTCACGAAGTATCTGCGCCTAACCTGATCATGATAAGGTTGTTTGACGCTCGCTACTGTGATAACAGTATTTAGAGAACAGTCTAAAGATACCCAGAGTACTCCGTACCAGTCCCTGTTTGTGTCACTATCATTTCAGGGTTCAACACCTTCTGGGACTCACCGATGGTCCCAGATTTGGAATATTTTGCGGGGAAATTTCGCTCTTCTTGGTCGCTGTGTGTGTGGACGGCGGTTCGGATTCGAATTCAGATTCAGGCATTGCTTCTTGAAGATAGGGGCGAATTTTGTTATTCAATATATGGCCGATCGTCAACAGAACTACACGAAACGAAAGTCGCCTTAATTCGCTAGGATCTTCTATTCCTCTTTCACAAGCTGTTTGAACCAGGAACAAGTCAAAATGCCAACTTTTGATTTCCGGATATGAGTTTCACATGCTGTCTCCTCTGGGCTTAGAAAACACAACGAAACCAATACCCCAACCCCTGGAGTGAACCCCAATAGATTGAGATTGAACAACAGGTAAGGGGATCAGCTCTTACCTGCTACTCACCTCCAAATCTAAGCTCTTCTTTCTTCACTAAACCAACATCCTTACGGAAACACGAGATAATATTTTACGCTATAGTCACCTCAAGATCTAAGCTCCGCCTTCATCACTACATCAATATCTGACGGAACCCCGGGAAAATGTGTACCTGCTAACTATCTGATGAACCTCAGTTCTACAATTGTACAGCTTACTGAGCACATAAAAAACAACCATCATATATATATAGCAATAGCTACAAGACAATAGAGTATAGTCAGTACTCTATAAACTCACTCTACCTCATATAAACATCAAATATCATTTTTGTACAATATTCTATCAACGATGCCTGGAAATACATTGTTGGTACCTTGTTCCGAGCAATCGATCGGCAGCAACGGAAGTATCCACCGGGTACTGGGCTACCCCACCAATCACATGGAAACTACGTAATAGTCTAACTAGAAACAGCTAGCATCACCGGATAACCTGAAGGTTACTGATACTTTATATAACTAATAATTCCTTAGCGTTGAAAAGTACAGATACATGCCGTTTGGACCACGTTTCAAGCCAACCTGAGACCGGGAACCAAACATCTCTCTCCAAGCTCCAACTCAACCAGCAACTCAACTGAGGAATCGACTGAGTCTCAGTTAATTCCAGCCTTGTATATGCTGATGGCGAGCTCGTTCTAAGTAGCTGTTGCTAAAAGCCCTCATGGGGTCGTTCGGCGCATTTCTCCTTGTCTACGTTCTGGGTGGATTGACCTTGATTCCACTGCTCGCCTGCCTCTTCTTCCTTCACGCTTACCTTTCTCTTCCCGTTGCACCCGAGAGCACCGATTCTCAGAAAGATAGAATTCTTGGGATCGCAAGGAAGTCAGATGATGAGTACAGCCTCAGAACGGGAACAGACCAGCTTGCAGACAAGTTTCAACGCTCGCATGAATCAGATGTCGCTGCAGGATATTTTGCTGTCTGCAGAGACTATGTCCCTGGTGGTGTGAATGGTAAACCACCCGAACGGACAACGCCAGCTGGAGAGGTGATAGCCACAGAAAGTCCGAGTGTTTATCAGAGCGTATACCGGAGCATATTCGACCGTAAACAAGCTCCCACCCTAGATCCCACCAAGGGAAACCCTAGAAGTACCCGGAAAGGGAGAAATGTCTTCTTTATTGTATTACGGTTCGTATTACCTCTGTGTATCATCCATTGTTTTAGGTCCATGGCTAACTTTGGGGTTGTTTCCTAGGCATGGCCATCTCATGCTATACGATGACGCTGAACAGATTGAAGTCCGATATGTCATATCATTAACCCATCACGATGTCAGCGTATACGGAGGCGGCGATCAAATACCAGAGGGTGAACTATGGATCAAAAGGAATGCAATCTGCCTATCGAGAAAGCCGGTCAACTCAACCCAGCTCAATTCACCTCCCCCTACCCTTCCGTTCTATCTCTTCTCTGAAAATCTCTCCGAAAAGGAAGACTTCTACTTTGCCATTTTGAATAACCTAGATAAAATTCCGGACTCATCCGATTCGCCGCCTACACCTCAACACTTCGACGTAAAAAATATCATTACCCTAGTGCAGCGACTTCACTCTTCTGAGGAACAACTTCAGACCAGGTGGTTCAATGCTATGATAGGAAGATTGTTCTTAGCTCTCTATCAAACACCTGAGTTGGAAGGATTTATTCGAAATAAAATTGCAAAGAAGATATCTAGGGTGAAGAAGCCGAATTTTATTACCAGGATTCAGCTTCGGAAGATCAGTGCAGGCGATGGCGCACCGTTTATTACTAACCCACGACTAAAGGACCTCACAGTAGATGGAGATTGCTGTGTCGAGGCAAATATTAACTATAGCGGAAATTTTCGAGTTGAGATTGCAGCCACTGCACGAATCGAATTGGGAACACGGTTCAAACCCAGAGAAGTCGATCTTGTACTTGCAGTGGTGTTGAACAAGTTAAATGGACACTGCTTGTTTCGTTTCAAGCCGCCCCCAAGCAATCGATTATGGATATCGTTTGAAACTATGCCAACGCTAGAAATGACCATCGAGCCGATTGTAAGCTCAAGACAGATCACCTACGGCATCATACTGCGTGCTATTGAGAGTAGAATTCGAGAAGTGATTGCAGAAACCCTTGTTCAGCCGTTCTGGGATGATATTCCCTTCTTGGAAACAACCGGAGAAAAATTCCGCGGAGGGATCTGGGAGAAGGAGCGGAAGCCCGAAACCCCTACCACTGCACAAGATTCGTCACTAGAGGATACTGCAGCTGACTCTCTGCCTGAAATTCTAAAAGATCCAGCGAAAGAAGACGAAGATGAATCTGACGAGAGAGCCAATGGTCCCACTCAACAAACCTTATATGAGGCATACGACACCGCTGCTAGCAACAAGCAAACGGTAGAAAGTTCTAGTATAAAAAAGTCAGGCACATCTAGCAATGCTAGCAACTCGCGTCCAAGCAGTGCGGCTGGAAAGGAAGAAATCGAATCGATTAGGATAACGCCTGTAGATGAGGGGAGACCCTATGAAGAAAGCCTTCCGGTTCCAAACGGTGTCTCACGCCGATCAACTCGCTCATCATCTTTCTCCCCTGTCGTTGGAGCAGCATCTTCCTTTCCACCCGACCCTTCTGTAACCAGAGAAGAAGGCCCTCGGGATGATGACGCTACAAATAGGTCTCGAGCACAGTCTGCTGAAAGCAGCTCCATACATACCACTGGGAGTAGACATGATCGAAGCAATTCCGTTACCAATATCCTCAAGACAGCGAAATCTAGGTCGGGGTCCGCGACTAGCACGTCGAGTGGTTCTTTGGAGCCCCGTCAGGCGGCCCTACTGTCTTTCGGATCAGCGGCGGCGGCAGCCAAAAAATGGGGCCTGAACGTACTTAACCGTAACGACCAGGCTTCCAAAACCGACGGGCGATCAAATGTACCTGATCATCCAGTTGGTCGCGGTAGACCTTTACCACCCCCGGGCACACCACTTCCATCCCCAGGGAGATTCACCTTCAACCCTGTTTCGTTGCCAAAGCGCAAGGCAGTGCCACCACCTCTTCTACCCGAACGAAACCTCCAGCCAGATCCCGTGAAATCTAGCCCCATCCCACCACTCCCCCAACGACCGAGTACAGCGAAGCTAGACGAAATCTCCCCTAACGAGGAGTTGCTTGTTATCAAAGCACCACCTGCCTCAGAACCCGGTAGCCCCCGGTGCAACGATAATCATGGATCTTCAACCGAAGAAGATGATTCCGTACCGGAGGAATGGTCAAACCAGATCCTTCTGGATATGCATGACAATATATTATCCGCCGCCGACGACTCCATGTCCCATTCCCATAATCCTAATGGCACAAATAAGATTGATATTCTAGCCAAACCAGATTCTTTGGTGGCTGATGGCTGAGTCATTGACTCCAGTCTTTATTTATGAATCCAATCGAACCTTGCTTGTTTTTTTTTTTTGTTTTTTTTTACAGCAACTCTAATCTTTTCATATTTTCTAAAGTCAGGGATGCAATAGGTTTGACCTTGTTTATATTTGGTGTTTCGGTCTTATGGCTGGCGTCTGGGGTGGAGGAATAGAATACAAGTTACATTTATAACAATTAGCCACTATATAAAAGCGCTTGAAACATTTCAAAGGAGCCTAGAAATGCGTATCTGGAGTATATGAAATGAACAAATTAATCATTCCAACTGGCGAGAATGACAGCTGCCTTGCTTGCCAAGACGGGGGTGACGACTGGCCCGCGAACAACAAAGAAGCTTCACCAGATACAAAATCGATCCCTAAAAAGATATTTATTCTATTGCTCCCTCGCAAGCTGAGATTCGATGCGCATGCAATCGATCTGCCCCCTCACTTCACTTGCTGATTTAGAGTCCAGACAAGCCGACTCATTCTAGCTTCACTCCTTTCTTTTGGTTCTTTTTCGGTTACATCAGTTAGTTAGTGTAGAGCCTCTCCCGCGCACCCACGCTCAACACACTCTCCCCCTTTAGATCAAGGAAATATAGCCTTACTGCACAAACAGCAGATATGAGCAGGTACGTTCGATTTTTTACGGGTGTATCACTAGGCCAAGGGCGCTGCTAACATTATCTTTTTCGCATCCTCTAGAACCGAGGCAGATCTTGCGATCAATATTCGGAAAGCCACCAGCATTGGTAAGTCGTTGCGCCTTTCCCTGCTGTCTACTTGCATCAATACTTATAATTTGCGCTCTGGCTCCGGAATAATTGCTCACTGATATTCAATTCTCTAGAGGAAACGGCTCCTAAACGTACGGCGCATTTCCCCCACCCGGACCACCCCTTGATATTAACAACACACATTTCCAGGCAAACATGTCCGAAGCTGTATTGTTTACACCTGGGATAACAAATCCTCGGCTGCCTTCTGGGCTGGCATGAAAGTGTGAGTTCCAATCTCACTTTGAATTCAGAACTCTTGTTCCTTTGAGAACATTCTTATCCTCACCCGCCATTCACCGTTCCCTTCTCAATCCCAACATTTCCTTACAACTTACGCTTTCAATCATATAGACAGCCGATTCTCGCCGACGAAGTCCAAACGTTCAAAGCTCTAATCACGATCCACAAAGTCTTGCAAGAAGGTCATCCGGTTACTGTCAGAGAAGCCCAAGCGAACGCCTCATGGCTAGAAAGCTTAGTGAGAGGAGTGACGGGCGAAGGTCTTCGAGGTACATTGCATGATCGGCTGGTTAGCACGCTTAAACGAGGCTGGGGATGCTAACTGCAGCGAATTTACAGGGTACGGTCCGTTAATCCGAGAGCACGTCTACTTGTTGGAATCGAAGTTGGCCTTTCATCGTCAACATCCAGAATTCAATGGTGAGCATTAAGGATAATTGTTTGCGGCTTTTGCTATGAATTGAAATAATAGCGTGCTAATGGGTGCGGATATTCTCAAACCGTGATAGGCCTTTTTGAATACGAGGAATATATCAGTCTCAAAACCATCAATGATCCAAACGAAGGGTATGTACTGTCGGTCGAATTTCGAATTACT
This sequence comes from Myotisia sp. PD_48, assembly GCA_032988175.1. Taxonomy (NCBI): domain Eukaryota; kingdom Fungi; phylum Ascomycota; class Eurotiomycetes; order Onygenales; genus Myotisia; species Myotisia sp. PD_48. Next base: position 7,850 of record JANTQB010000043.1, on the reverse strand, counting down.
CACGAATTGTTCTTTCAAAACAATGATACTGATAATGATGCTATAGCTATGAAACAATCAACGATCTAATGGCCCTCCAAGATCAAATTGACACATTCCAAAAACTGATCTTTTCGCATTTTCGAGGGGGGGTAAACAATGAATGCCGGATATCAGCCCTAGTTCCCCTTGTGCAAGAAAGCTATGGCATCTACAAATTTATCACGAGCATGTTGCGAGCCATGCACTCAAGTACGAGAAATTTCCTGTAAACGATATCTTTGCCGAAAGATTTAGTTGCTAATTGTATTTGACTGTTTTTAGCTACCGGAGATGACGGGGCATTGGAACCTCTTCGAGGCCGTTATGACGCCCAACACTACCGTCTAGTACGGTTTTATTACGAATGTTCGAATTTAAGATACCTCACCAGTTTAATAACTGTTCCGAAGCTTCCGCAACAGCCACCCAATTTAATTGGAGATGAAGAACAGCGGCCCGCCCTCCCAGAACGCCCTGCAAAGGAAGTTGAACGTGAACCAACCCCAAAAGCAATTGTACCAGATCCAGAGCCAATCAACGATTTCTGGTCAACAGAGGCCAAGCGCCAACAAGAAGAATATGAGGCCGAACAGGCTCGATTGCAAAACCAATGGGAAGAGCAGCAACGTGCCCAGTTGCTTGCACAGCAGCAAGGGCAACGAGAATTCGAAGAACAGCAACGACGCCAAGCGGAAGAGCAACGACTAGCCCAAGAGCAATTAATGGCTAACCAATATCAACAGCAAACCCAAGGAAGACTTGCTGAGCTTGAACAAGAGAATTTTAATGCACGGGGGCAGTATGAGCGGGATCAGCTTCTATTGCAGCAGTATGATAAACGTGTGAAAGATCTAGAAGAGCAATTGAGCCAAATTAACTCCAACTTTGGCCTACAAAACCAAACCAAGGACGATATCATCAAGTCTCTTCAAGAGCAAGTCAACACTTGGCGGACGAAGTACGAAGCTCTGGCAAAACTCTACTCTCAACTCAGGCAAGAACATCTAGATTTACTACAGGCCACGAAATCTTTGAAGTTGAAAGCTGCATCGGCACAGGAAGCCATTGAGAAACGAGAACGGCTCGAACGCGAAATGAAGACTAAGAACTTGGAACTTGCAGACATGATCAGGGAGCGTGATCGGGCTTTGCATGACAAAGATCGGTTATCTGGCGGCAATCGCGAAGAATTAGAGAAGCTAAAGCGTGAGCTTCGAATGGCGATTGAACGAGCAGAGAATGCTGAACGTGCTAAAGGATCTGAAATCTCCGCCTTGTTATCCAAGTATAATCGTGAGATGGCCGACCTTGAAGAAGCATTGAGAGTATGTTCGCCCGATTTTCCCATTCATCTATTCAGCTACTAGAAAGCATGGCAATAAGTTGATGGGTTTGTTCATTGTTGCTAATATATCCTTTGCAGAATAAAACCCGAGCCCTCGAGGATATACACAACAACCGAGGTGAGACAGACATGGACCATGAAATGGCTCTTCGGGAGAAGGACGAGGAGATTGAAATTTATAAGTCTGGAATGGAACAAGCCTTGACAGAACTCGAGGAGTTGAAATTGGTTCGTAGTATCTCTTGAAAAAACATAAAAATGTATGCCCATCTTGGAACTAACATTCATATCCAATAGCACCAAGGAGACGCTGACAATGCACTCGACACCCAAATCGACGATGTTCTTCTTGGATCTGTCTCTAAAATCAACGATATTATCGACTCGGTGCTCCAAAGTGGTGTCCAGAGGGTTGACGATGCTTTATACGAATTAGACTCAACCATGCAAGCCGGAAACCAAAACGCTTCGCCCGCATATGTCCTTTCACAGATCGAAAAGGCTTCTGCCAGCGCTACAGAATTTTCAACCGCATTCAACAATTTTATTGCGGATGGACCGAATAGTGCTCATGCCGAAATCATCCGTACCGTCAGCATCTTTTCTGGCTCCATCGCAGATGTTCTGAGCAACACCAAAGGTTTGACACGATTTGCCACAGACGATAAAAAGGCAGATCAGCTAATTAATGCTGCTCGATCGCCCTCAAAATCAACCATGTCGTTTTTCCGTGCCCTGCAATCCTTCCGACTTCAAGGCTTAGAACCACTCCAAAAGACAGATGTGGTGATCAACAACAACCACGAAGTCCTCATGAACCTGCAAAAGTTATCCAAACTAGTGGACACCTTCGCTCCAAAGAGCAACAAAATTACAGGCACCGGCGATCTAGGTGACATCGTCGACCGCGAATTGACTAATGCTGCGAATGCCATTGAAGCAGCGGCGCAACGTCTCGCCAAACTCAAGAACAAGCCACGCGATGGTTATTCTACCTACGAACTCCGAATCCACGACTGCATCCTCGAGGCCTCCATTGCGGTTACGGCTGCGATTGCCGAACTAATCAAAGCCGCCACAGCATCGCAGCAAGAAATTGTCAAGGAGGGCCGTGGCAGCTCGTCACGCACAGCGTTCTACAAGAAAAATAATCGATGGACGGAAGGCTTGATTTCCGCCGCCAAGGCTGTGGCAAGCTCGACAAACACGCTCATTGAGACCGCCGATGGGGTCATTTCGGGACGGAATTCGCCTGAGCAACTCATCGTGGCAAGTAACGATGTGGCTGCCAGCACTGCCCAGCTTGTCGCTGCCAGTCGAGTGAAGGCAACATTCATGAGCAAGACGCAAGACCGACTTGAGACAGCCAGCAAGGCAGTAGGAGCTGCATGCAGGAGTTTGGTCAGGCAAGTACAGGAGATCATTGCGGAGAAGAACCGTGATGAAACAGAAGCTGTTGACTACTCGAGCTTGAGTGGGCACGAGTTCAAGGTCCGCGAAATGGAGCAGCAGGTATGTTTCCCCTATCTCACTCACTCATTTTTCCAACTTCCAGTGCAGTTTTTTTGTTTCACATTGGCTGACGGGTTTCATTTTTTCTGCAGGTTGAGATCCTCCAGCTTGAGAACTCGTTGGGCCAAGCAAGGAAACGATTGGGTGAAATGCGGAAGATTTCATATTTGGAGTAGATCTAGTAGCTTTGTGATGTGTATACCGAAAATCCACAAACTAAATTGTTTATTGTACTTTAATCTAAGGAATGTCAGGTTTTCTGGCCACATGTAAGTTTACCCATCCGGCGAGACGATATAGCAACCCGTTGTGGAGTTTGATGTCGTACCAACAATGCTATTTACAATTTGTAAACACATAAAAAAACAAAGGAAATATGCTCTATAAGGAGGGGCTGGATCAGTAGTGATTGTTGTCCTAACAACTGAGTGTCCAATAAGGGAACGGTTTAGAGAGATTGAAGTCCGCATATATCGAAGGAAATAAACATGAAAATATATAAAAATTGTCCTATTCTACAATTTCTGAGCATTTGCCCCTCGACATTCAACCAATTGATGTTGGTTTATACCCTTTGATCTCATGGCTGGATGCACAGGGAATGCAAGTACGATGGGAAAGCCAGCATTTATACAACCTTGTCCTTCTTGTGATAGTTCACGCTCTCGTTCCAGCTATCCAAATTTGTTAGTAAGTCGGCCAGTACAGACACCTGAAACGTAAGGACGAAACCAAAGTATCTGGAAAAAGGAAACTCACAAAGCGGTCTAAATGAAAAACAGAAGAAACATTGGTCAGCACAACATTTCGTCACGAAGAATAGATAGAACTGGCACACATACCTTGTCGCCATCTCCCCAGAAATAGTTCTTGGTGCGGAGATTCTGGTACGGGTATTCGGTACGTTCTTCCAATGGAGGCATGTGTTCCCAGTGTTCCCAATGCTCGGTCCAGAGATTATAGGCATTGATTCCGCCCAAGATCAGGCATGGGATGACAGCACTAGGATAGGTTCCGGTTAGTCGGTGGATGTATCATGGTGGGAAAAAAAAAGCGAAAGAAATAATGACTAACTAGATGGATAGCTTGCGCCATAGATCTACACAATTGACATTAGCATAAGACTATTTAAGCGTTGCTCGGGGGTCTATCGACATACCGGCGGTGCTAGCAGCATGGGCCTTGACGGCAGCTCGCTCACGGTTGAACGAGTTGTCGGGAAGAGTGCTGTTGGAACGGCGCTGGACGACGGAGCGAAGGGGGCGAGCGGAAGCTCGCTGGGTGGCGCGCAGTATGGATTGACGGGGGAGCATGGTTGCTTAAAGGTTGAGATGCGATTGAGCAAAGCCTCGGTGGTGAAGAGTGATCTCGTTAATTCTTGTTCACTATTCGAAGCAAGTTCGGAGAAGGCGGTTTAGGTGGTGTGACTTGTTTGTTTGGCGGCTGCTTAGTCAGCCCTTCCAAGATGAAGTTATTGCACAATGACGAGGAGAGAACTCGTTGGTTAATTAATACCGAATAACTAGTTAGTTACCTAGTTAAACAAGAGAAAGAAAGAAAGAAAGAAAGAAAGAAAGAATAGTATTAATTGTATTCAGAAAAACCTGACAATTCCTTCATTGGATCCCAAATTTCGCCAGCCCTTTTTAACGATACAAATCCATAACCATTCCACAAAACAACCATCCCGCAAAGAGCATTTAGTCTCACCACATTCTCTCAATCTATTGTACAATTCGACAGCCAGTCGGAATACACCAACCAGTTAGTCAGTCGTCTTGGCTGGGTAAAGTATCCATGTCGTCTTTGATGCAACGGTAATACATGGCCTGATATGAACCACGCTCTAGATTGGTTTGAGTTAATTCGTCGCCCTCAAGTTGCTCTAAGATAACCGTCAGTGATATGCCTCAGCTGTTATGTGGAGAAGCTCTTCTGACCAATAACAGAGTTGAAAGATTCAAGTCGGTCTACAACAGTGTTGTTTTTGGGGACGGGATGCCAATGCTAGTTCACTTTGTAAGCTTTGGTGGGCCATCATAATTAGGAGAATTATGCATACATCATAATAAGGATTAGGGGTTATCGTAACCTCGAAGACAATGTTAGCTATCGAAATGAGGGAAAAGGGAAACGCAAATGACGGAAAAATGCATACCAATGTCTGACGATATCTCAGACCAGACGAGGGCATTGGTTCTCTCGGTGCAGAGTCCTATCCATGTTAGAAATGATACTGGCAGTAAGTTGTGGGGTGCTTACAGGCGATTCCCCCTGAAACTTGGCCAAAATATCATCAGGAATATGAGCCTGCTAGAAAATTAGCTATCTGATACTTGGAGGTCCTGGGATGGACTCACTTCTCGGCACTTCTTCTCTGTAATATTTCTCCGCCTCATCCAGTTTGCAAGGAGGAGGACCCCTCCCATGGGCACCAGCAGCAACATCTGATTAGGTGGAACTGAAGGAAGCGTAACTCCAGATCCAGGGCTGCCCTTGAACAGGAATTGTTCCCAGGGCAATAAATCTGGCTTGAAAGTTGGTCGATTAACTGCCTGAATAAGTTCTGCTTCTTCCATCGCCAGCTGGTTAGCTCGAAGTCGGAAACTATCTTCCGCCTTCTCTCTATCTTCCTTGGAAAAATTAGATTTGAGCTGGACTACATCCTGCAGAATCTTGACGAAACGTTCGTGGGCAGCCGGTGTCGGAAAGAGGGTGGGATATTTCCATAATCGGCACAGTTCACGCAGGAGACAATCGAATTCAAACTCCGCGTCCTTTGGCTCTAGATCCTTGTTGCCGCCCCAAAACTCCTTGAGATACGCGTCACTTATTGCAGAGAGAAATTCAGCGCTGCATTGGCGTATTGCAAGGCCGTTTCCTACGGAGGTCAGTATCTAAAACGGCTCTAGCATAAACGCGTCCGGGGGGATTCTCACCACCAAGTAACCCACAATCAAGGCCTGCCCATGGTAGAGTAACCTTGCATTTGGCTGCCGTCGCCATTGCATAGACTGTTATGAGTACGAAGAATGAAGGATAAAGTCTAAAAATAGTTGTTTTGTTGTTGTAATGGAAGTAAGTGAGCAAATCGCTGCTAAGTATGAAAGAGCTGGGACATAAGAACGGAAGTGGGCCCTGTAAACATACATAACTAAATCAAGCATAACCCGGGAATTTCGTCCTACAGTCACAAGCATTAATCATAATTCTTGGATGATTTGGTCTAGTTATATAACGCTATCAAACCAGCACACTAGGTGAGCTTCTGAAAAAGCCATACTGGACGAAAAAGTAAGTTTATGCACGCAAATATGGTAAACGAATGTTAGTGCTTTCGAAGGACCGTCCTGCCCCTTTGCGAGGCAATAATAATATATGCTATTAAATTGGAAGAGTATTATTAAAGAGCCTCCGGGTTAACGTAATTCCCAGCCACGGCGGCCACCCAGCCAGTCCGGCCACCATCAAATCACAGCTAAATATGACCTTTTTATATCCTTACAAGCTCAACAACTAATATATTATTCCTATTAGATACTAAGTAAAGTACTTTTGATAAGGATTTAAAATAGATATTAGGCCTTTATATTATAGTAAATCTTTTAAAAGGTAGAAAAACCCTTATCTTAGCCTAAAATCTCTCTTATTATGGGTTTTGACGGGTTATATCAGAACTAGGTTCCCTAGGCATAATATATATAGACAAATATCTACAATATATCCTTATCAAACATACTCTACTAAGTAATAGCTACATATAATTAATAGTTGTTGAGATTGTAAGGGTATAAAAAAGTCATATTTAGCTGTGATTTGATGGTGGCCGGACTGGCTGGGTGGCCGCAGTGGCTGGGAATTACGTTAAGATACATGACTAATCGGAGTAGTGGAAACTCCAATGGTAACAAGATCCCACCAACGAGAAAAAAGCTATCGCCCCGATATGCACCTCCTACTACTAGCTTAATAGGCAGGTAAACATCACAGCCACTCTAATCCGTTCTCCGACGCGTCTGGCGTCTTGAGCGCCTCACGCTTTCTCGAGTGGGATTGGCTCTATCATAATCTGCCACCAAGTCAGGAGCATCCGCCAGATCCTCCAAGTCGTACCAGACGTCATGTTCTGCTCCATAACCTAGCCATCGCACAAGGTATTGTAACACGGGTCGTCCAGCGCGCATCTTCTGTCGCCGCCCGAGTAAACGCTCGATCTCATACATCGGGGCATCCGGTCTATCGACTGACACCGGGCCGGGCTCTGGGTGTCCTCTGCCGTACGGGTCTTCCGTCGGACATGGCTCCAGCAAGGCGACTGATATCACTGGGTGTATCTCCCAGGTCGGAGGGAATTCCAGGCGGTAAGCGAGCTTCCCAACTCTTTCAATTACTCGGAACGGGCCGGCGTATTGTGGTCCAAATTTTTTCAACAACCTTGACTCCTGAGTTTCGTACCCATGGCGAAGCCGGAGAAGAACCATATCGCCAGCTGAGAAAGATATATGCGCGTGTTTACGATCATAAGTGCGTTTAGCTAACATCGCTGCTGTATCAATGGCTTCTTTAGCATCGATTCTTGCTGCGAATCTAATCGAGGAGCTCAAAGGGATGAGGTCTGGATCAACTAGGGAACTTGTGTTTGGGCGGAATCCGTATAGCAACTCATATGGTGATGCTTGCGTGGCTACCGACATTGCTGAATTAAGCCACAATTGGACCACTGGGATGACCGTGGGCCAATCTTTGGTAGTATTGAGCAGCGGGATCATGTAGCGGAGGGCGGTCTCGAATGTCTGATTAGTCCTTTCGGACTGGCCGTCGGTCTGGGGATGGTATGCCGTTGAGAATGCGAGCTTAATTGATAGCCTGGCGCACATCTCTTTCCACATATCGCTGGTGAATCTCGCGTCCCGGTCGGATATAATAACCCGGGGCAGGCCCCAGTCTGCTATCGCTAATCGGTCGATTAGAG